>OZ038500.1:32683804-33133804 GCA_964036315.1 Acanthosepion esculentum | reverse complement strand
ATATATATATATATATATATATGTATGTATGTGTGTGTGTGTTTGTGTGTGTGTGTGTGTGTGTGTGTGTGTGTGTGTAATGTTAATCTAGCAATCGTTTTTAATCAAATACACGTATACATTTTACCTGAACGTAAGTAAATCGCGCGTACGCATACACGATCACACACAGACGAATATAATACAAAATGATTCTTTGCAAAAATACATGGATTTACTAAGTGAGACTAAAGATAATAATATCCATTTGCAGTATCTATGCAGTTATCATAAAGAGTTTAGTGCGGTTTCCTTTTGCAAAATTCTCAATATGTATTCACAATTTTCTGATTTTACGCACGGATACATACACATATACAAGCATATGCAGACAATTCCACTATAAAGTACATTCCTTTAGCACATCTCGTTGTGTTTGTAAACATATCTCGAAATGAATATGGGCTAGTAAGTTCAATTCTTACTGAGTGCTCCACACTTTCGTCCTTGGACCATATCTAAGCTGCGATTAGAAAATCATTTGGGCATTCCGACTTGGTGTAATAGTTAACAAGCCTGTCTCGCTGGATCAATTACGACTAGGTAGTAAGTTCTGATCCTTAGTAGGTGCTCCATGATTTTGGCCTTGTGCCACACTTAATAAATTGCCATATAGAAATGAATATTCATAAAATATTGTAACTTCTCCAACATCGATTACGTTCACGCGTCAATAATATTTTGTGTTGTCTTTATTTATTTATTTTATTTATTTATATTTTGTGTTTTCTTTATTTTTGAATATTAAAGTTCAGCTATAATAAAAATATTGCATATTTTGTAAAAATAGCGGAAGCAATTAGATTGAATGAGCGAGAACATAAGTTGAAGAGCGAGACATCACTGTTGTCTTGTACGTAGTGCGATCAACTATTTCAGAGCGCCTTTTCTTGTATGGTTGCATATCAACATAACGTTCGTGTCTGCATCCATAACAATAGTGACACGCTTCATTTATTTAACTACGTTACGATAATATTAATTTATAAAACTCTCAGAATTAAGATTAAAAATATTAGACGGAAAACATTTTAATGACTAACAAATTCAACAAATTCATGTGAAATAGAAAACAAATGTTAAAAATACTGAACAAATTCATGAGAAAATATTCAACAAATATTAAAAACAGTAATTAATATTTTATTATTCCTTCACTATTTCATTTGATCATTTGCTTTTGTTTGCACAATAAGATACGGAGAAGGGCAGATTTCTTTGGCTGAATAGAAAAGTTCTCTCCCTTGTTTGAACTTTCATTTTCTATCCAAACATTATATGTTCATTTGAATTATTATGCTTTCTTCTTTTATGTTCTTAATCATTTCAGAATTTGGGTAACCATGGCTCTACAAAACTTCATGTGCTTTGTTGTCATGCTTGATCCTTTACCGCCCAGCTTTACACTTAATCTGTAATTAATCTGTAATCTTAATTCATTCACACAAACACGTTGTACCCCCATTATATGAATTTACACGTGTTACTAGATTGGCATCTAGGTCCCACCTGTTTATTGATGAAATAACTAAAAGCAACCGTCACTTCTTCTCTAACAGTTTCCTTTTCTCGCACTTCCCACCTTTGGATCTCCCTTCCGATTACTTGCTTCCCTGATAAATACAATCTTGAGACATGTAAATGCAACGTCAATAGCCATCTTCTATCTTTTTGTCCTTTCCTTAAAGCTCCCTATACTAAATCTTTTTTGCACTCTGCGTACTAGTGGCATTCCCGACTTGCTTGGGGTGAAATGATTAAAAAATAGGTTAGTGGCATTTTCCTTTGTTTTTTTGTTGCTTTTACCATGTCCTACGAGTGCTAAATTCTCACAACACTCTTTCCTCAGTTGTTTAATTGTAAGTAAAGTTTCCTTGTCGTTTCGTTTCTTCATTATAGCATCCTAGTTGCTCACATGTTCTGGTAAATGGAATTTTTTGCATTTATCAGTAGAACCACATTTTTATTGTTTCAAATCTCTACATCACCTGTGAAGCATTCACTGCCTTATAGGCGATTGGATATTACATAACAGTTCAGTACTTATTTGTTTCTAAAGAAATTTGTTTGCTTCTTAACACAATGCTTTCATTATATAAGACATCATTTTACTATTATTTTTTATTTCGGATTTCTGTGTCATATTGTACATCACCCGTTATTACTCAGATAATTGCATTTCTGCATCTACGTTTTTTTTTGTTTTTTTTTTTTATTTTGGAATCTCCATAATGCAACTATCACTACGTACTGTCTCTTTTGCTGACGACCATATATTTTGTTGGCTGTATATAAACGCATTCTGGCTCCTAGCGAATTATGGTCTTGGTAAGGATCCTCATTCTTCGAACTATATGGAATGGAGCTATAAAATCACAAAAAAAGAACATTACGAGATAACTTGAGGACTTTCAACAGTAGCAACAGCTAAAATGAATAGCACATCTAATTCTATGATAACATAATCAAGATGTTGACATCCCACTACTTCAAAAAATGGTTAGGAAGTAACCCCCCCATCAATACTAGAAAGAGCGACAACCTGTTACTGGACTGGAGAAACTTATTTTCCTGAATAATTGTTTCAAGAGAAAGATTTTATAAATTCCAACCGTAGACAACACTAGCTGCTCGCTGACTGAATGCCAAAACTTCCCTTATAAGGAGACGGCTAATATTACCATTGTAGTTAATAGAGAAGGCAAGAGAAAGAGAGAATAAAAATAATTATTGTAGAGGCTTTTATTCTTCTTAGGTCCTTAAATAAGATCATTTAAATCCAGGTTGGTTTTAGAATTTGCTAGAATGAGCAGCATCTAAGTGATGCATTTTTTTTATACTGTTTCCGTGTAGGAATTTGTTTGAGAAATTAAAAAATCAAGGAATTCGGATGTAATCGTTTTGTAGATTATAGTAACACGAAAACATTATGAAACTGATAGAACGTTTCATGAAATATTCGAACTTATATGTATATTCATCATGTGGTAAAGTGATAAATAAATTGAATTGGTTTTTCAAAGATATTCATTTCAGTACATGCTTATTGTTAATGGCTTGTGGTTGACTTCATTTGGACAACGAAGCAAACATAAGTGGATTATATATATATCGAAATGTCGTTGGCATAAATTTGCCATTTTGTTGGCCTGATGAAGATGCTGTAAAAGATGAATAGAATCCAATGGAATGGACCAAAGTGAAAGAGTGGAAAGAAACCGATAGGGAAATGTAGACCAAAAAAAAAGAACAGGAGAGTGGGCATCAGAAAAAAATAGAGAGAGAGGGGGGAGAAGAGAGAGAGAGAGAGAGATTGGGTGGGGGAGAACGAGAGAGAGAGAGATAGAGAGAGTGGGGGAGTGGATAAAGAGAGAGTAAAAAAGACAGAGATTTGAAAAATGAAAGAAAACCAAAATGACTCAACGGCAAGTAAAATAATCTCAAGTGAAATGCTAAGCAAAAAACGAAATTTTGAAAACTGAACATTGGGAGAAAATGAAAATAGAATGTTGGAAATTTCTGAAATTTTCAACATTTATTTAAAATTAGGATCAGATATTGATATAGCAATGAATTTATTAACTTGACTGAGAGAAATATAAAACGAAATTAAAGAGTAAATTGCGAAAGAAAACATGACAAATGGAAAAATTCTGTATTTTGCCTTGATGGCTGCCTCGTTAGAGAAAACAGACTTCACACTCGATAACACTTTTTACACTGACACTCAAAAACACTGTACTTTGCTTCCATCCGAGTATTGTGAGAAAATAAGGCACAATCCCAAATCATTTATGCATCACAGAACTGAAGCCATACATGCACATGCAAATGTGCACAGATGTACGTAAATATACATATAAATACGCATATTTAGTTTGACTCGTTCTACGGTTGCATTTTATTTTGATTTGGTCGTTATTAATTATAGCATATAGAGCATATTTATAGCCCTGTAATTACATCAGATAAATAATGCACAATTCGTTTTGATTGCGAGGAAAGATTAGAAAAATATATGAGAGGGGCTGTTCGGTTTTAGTAAGAGTAGAAAAGCAGTAACATTAAGAAGGAAAGGAAGAGAAAATAGAGGCAGTAATAATGCTCTAATATGCGTTAAACGTCTGCTTCAGTGAAATGGAATACTTTGTCACGTGTAAATCTTTTCATTATATACCTGTGTAATTTTTAAATAATGACCTGCATTAATACATATGATTGTTATTGTAATCTTCGGTGTTTAGAGATTTGGTAAAGTTTTGGAGCTTTTCAGCACCCATCGTATATGTATCTATGTGTATGTGTGTCAACGTACGCCTCTGTGTTACGGCATGGACACAGGAAAAGATGAGTTTAACCAATTTTCACAGCCCTCAACCTAATAATTTTTCTTCAAAATGCTTCCTCCTTTACATATAAACACTCAAACATAACATACAGCTTTAAAAGTCATTTTAATGGAATGTCGCAACAAATACTTGTTTGTTTCAAATGAAATGAACAGAAAAGCACTTTACTTATTAGTAAAGGTCGACAAATTTCAAAATAAAATGTGTATTAACTGATCCTTAGACCGTCTCCGGTGTAGCTATTGGCAAAGTTTAGTCTGACAAAAGACACAGTATGAGGCACACCGATAGGTTGGAAGTTACTACTTAATTTAAATGATCTGTGATTCTCATTTGAAAGCCATTACTCCACTTATAGTCCTGTATAAATACTACATAGGAAGAAATAGAGAATATGAAACATTAACCGCAAATATCAAGGGATCGAGAATTACATTACAAAGCCTAAGAATTGGCGATAAATCGTCAGTGTTACAGACCGTCTTCATGATTGTCATTAAATACTTAATATTAAGGACAGATATTAAGAATAAATGTGCTTTAATCCCTGTATGGGGGGGAGAGAGGGAGAGTGGGAGAGAGAGAGAGTATGTGTGTGTGTGTGTGTGTGTGTGTGTGTGTGTGTGTGTGTGTGTGTGTGTGAGTGAGAGAGAGAGAGAGAGAGAGAGAGAGAGAGTGAGTGTGTGTTGAACGCTGACGTTCCGATCATGAGATCCGGGTTTGAAATCTAACCATGGTTGTTGTTTCCGGTATATGACTTCTCGTTGTTATCACACTTACTTTGTGGCGTGAGATTTTATTATGAATCCTGGGTGTGTTTCCTTATATTGTAAATAAATATATGTAATCGTATAGTTATTGAAATGTATTTTTTTAATTTCACATGTTATTATCTTGGTCCTGAAAATAGGAAAATCTCGTAAGTCTGAGTCAACCACTGATACGAATCGTGAAGTTTCAATATATTTGATACAATAATTTCAGATTTATAAAGAGTGTCATAAGTTGTAAAGAAGATATGATCTCAACAGACATTCAATCTATTGTAAGGTTATTGGTTCTAGCGAGACATCGTTGGCATTTGTGAAATAGATGAACAGGCGTAACAGACTGATAAAAAATAAAACATTAGGGAGATAAGAACAAGAACAAATCTGGCTTTAATAATGTCACAAAAAGATTTCAGAAAGAAGAAAAGGTAACGAACAGTAAAGTGGGTCTGCCAGCACGGAAATATTTGAAGAATTTGGTATTGCGAATGAGAAAAAAAGATGTAGAATTTTAAGAACATTGGCCAAAGAAAACAACCAAAAAGTTCATTTTTAAGTCAGCATCAAAAAGAGAAATATGTAATTGGATTTTGCACCAGTAATTTTTAATGTAGTGCGTTATTAGATTTATCTAATGGCGGAAAAACCTGTTGTCCATCATTAAATGAGATGTGTGTGTGCATGGGAAATAATGTTCAAGCAATGAAGATATTTGTGAAGCAATTAAAATTGATACAAATCATAATAAAAATGAAACAGATGAAAGTTAATATATGAAATAAAATAATTCTTTCATATGTATGGTATGTTTTGTTCATGAAATAAACGTTTTTATGGTGATAAATATTAGATTTATTTAAAAACAAAAATGTGGCACTTGATTTATTAGAAGAATAAAACCTATTATCGCTAAAAAAACATTTTGTTTTTAATAAGGAATATGATGCTGAAACTCACATGAGATACTTTCTTATATAAATATAACTTGAAAATGACTTGAATATCGATTGGTTATTACCAATTTTATTTTGGAAAGTCGATACTTGTAAAATAAAATCTGACACCGTAAGATGGGTCACAAATAGACATCAACTGTGATGTTTTTCTCTGGTGCAGACAATCGATATTCAAAAGTAAAGTGCTTGATTTGAAATTGCAATATGCGCGGCAAGAACATTCAGCGCCGGAAATCAAATTAACGAAATACTTTTGAAACCGATGATTCTTAATATTGTATTTAACTGAGCAACTTACATTTCAGAAAATTCATGTTATGTAAAACTTTATCCAAAAGCCGAATTATTATATTGCCTATATTTGTATACTCGCAGCATTTTATGTGGAACTCTTTATATTTAAATAGAACTCTTGGTTGCAGGAGAGATTAGATTGGTACTTTAGTAAGTTGAATGCCGTAATTAAAATTAATGTTTCAATAAAATTGTTTATTATTTTATCTTGTTTATTACGCTTCACAGTTTTATAGAAAGATTGATGAGGCTGTCACATAATAAAACCACTGATGTTCCAATCAAACTAATGCAATAAAATCAAAAATGATAATATAAATAAGAAATAACGGTGCAAAGAAAATGGGAAAACACTTTGCAGAAAGCTAAAGAGAGAAGAAAATCTCCAGCGACATTAAGAGAGAGAGAAGTTTAAACATTCTTATGAGAAAAGGAAAAAAGGTGGGTTATTTATGACTCAGTATAAGAGATGAGAATGTCGACAGAGATCGAAGTTAACCGATTGAGAAAGAGACAATGAATTCATAGACTTCAATGCTTCTATATAATATCATATATTTGGGACTGAAGAGATAACATTTTAAAAGGGGTCAGTTCGTACCATGTTTTGACACATTTTACTATGATCCTAAGAATATTATAGTATCTTTTATATATATGTATATATATATATATGGTGTACTGAGGGTAACTTTAAAAAGAAGTGGTACAATCATAAGTTATCTTTTAAGCTAGAAAGCCTTAGAAATTCTACTAAACTAGCCAACCATATGTGGAAATGAGAAAAATAAAATAGATCCGATTGTAAACTGAAAAAAAGCAAAACCTTACAACAATCATAGTCAACCTTTGTCAACAAGAAAAATTTGATATTATTTCTAGACCAAAAAAATCTTTTGAACCAGAGATTGGAAATTATGACTCGTTGTATACATACTAAAAAGTTCCTTTTGAGTTCATTTGAAGTGGGATATAAAGAACGTATATATATTTCATTTAATCTCCCACGAATACATTTTCAATACTCTTGATTTTCCATTCCTCCTCCTCCGCTTCCTCCCCCTCACCTTCTACCACAATTCATTTATTTTTTTTTTTTTTAAATATGGCGATCATAAAGTTTTTATTTTTAAAAATTAAAGCGTTAGAAGAAAAAAAAGTGTTTTTAAAAAATAAACCGAAATCATCTGAAGATACCGAAACCAAGGTAGCGGAATCGACAGATTTCCTAATTTTCTTATATATATATATATATATATATATATATATATATATATATATATATGTATTTGCGCAAGTACATTGCGCGTGCAAGTTTGGCATATGTGTATATATAGATATATGTGGGTATGCATATAAAGCTTAATTATAATATATGTATAATTATATTTAATTAAATATATATATATATATATATATATATATATATATATATATATATATATATATATATATATATATATATGCTATTACACAAATTGCAAAAGTTTATTATGTTACATAAAAAATAAAGAGTTTAACAAAGTAAAAACTGCGTTTGTCTAACAATTATAAGAATAAATATATTTAAAAAATATTTTTCCCAACAGATTTCATACATGAAGTAGCTATCTGTTGAACCAGTCAGACTTCAGCTGGGAATGATATTTCTAGTCATGATCAAGAATACTAACTATTGCTTGCGAGATCAACCCGTTAACATTATAAAACGATTCTATCTATCTATCTATCTATTAATAATAATAATAAAAATGTATCAACAAAAGAAAATCATTTTAATAATACACCCTGTTCATGCGCCTAAATAAAAATAAAGATACACAAAGAGAACTGACGAATAAGCAAAATGAATTTAAGTAGTAGATATACAAATAACGATATATTTCACACCCCATATGCGTGAATGTCATATATTTCACGATGTATGTAAAGCTTATGAACATATATGGCACCTTGAATATTTTTAATTATTGGTATTTGTATTTAATAAATTGGTATACTTTTTTTACTTACATGAAAATTTATGATAATATAGAGTTATTATATATATATATGTATATATGTATATATATATATATATATATATATATATATATATATATATATATATATATATATATATATATATATATATGAGAGGATGCTGAAAAGTTCACGGCCCAACTCAATCCGTAAAAAAAGAAAATCTATGTGGTAGGTATTCACTACTTAATATACTATACTGCTTAATATTCAAACACATATACATTATATCACACACACTCACACACTCTCACACACACACACACACATATACATATAGGTTCAGCCTATGTATATATATATATATATGTGTGTGTGTGTATATATATATATATATACATGAAAAATATAGTTTTACATTTAAGATATGCTATATTTATGTGTTAAAGTGTTCAATATCAGGGTTAGAGCGTATGTAAATATAAAAATGGACATTGAAGTCATGACCCAGAGGCGACAGTCTGTTACATGCTAAACGTAATCGTCATGTCATGACGATTGCGTTTAGCATGAAACAAACTGTTGGCTTCAATGTTCACACACACACACACGCGCGCGCGTGCGCGCACACACACACGCACATACACATACACACAAACATATATATGTGTGTGTGTATGTGTGTATGTGTGTGTGTGTGTGTGTGTGTGTGTGTGTGTGTGTGTGTTTGTTAATTATCTAAGATAAAAAATCATAAAGGACCAAAAGTGTTGAAAGTTAACAAAATCTAGTATTGAAAGTTTCGCCAATCCTGACTGGAATCCCAGAATACACTGCGTATCTATTTCAAATCTCAGTATTATTGAATATCTGATGTTGGTTTTATAGGGAAGTATTTTTGATTTCACATCCCGATAATTATTATCTCATTCTTGGCCCGAAGGAAAAACTCTGAAAAATTGGAGAAACATAATACAGCAATTATAGGAAAATGACTATGCAACACGCGTATACACGCGTATATATTGATAGATAGATAATATGCATACATATACTATATAATATTGTTACTATATATATATATATATATATATATATATATATATACATATATATATATATATATATATATATATATATATATATATATATATATATATATATATATATATATCAAGACAAGAGTAAAAAGTATTCTTAGTCGACACTGTTAGTTTTTCCTCTTGTCCCTTTATATTCATTTTGTTCCTCTACCTATACACTCTATCTGAAAATAATATATATATATATATATATATATATATATATATATATATATATATATATATATATATGTGCATGCATTATATCTTTTGTTGATAAACTGATACATTCGGGAAAATATTTCATCGCAAGGGAAAATAAATAAAGTTTTACAAGAAACTAGAAAGAAGGCGAAAATAATTTTAATAATGGAAACCAAATGATGAAGCCTCAAGAAATGACGAAGAAATAAGAGTGAACTGGTTTAAAAGTGTAGTGAAGAGAGAAAAGTTATTTACTCACCAGCAAATTATTGAAAATTCATTCGCAAATTGCTTTCTAATTTCGTCTCAGTAGTTTCTGTGGTTGTAGCTTATCCATAACGTGCACTGTCCTTACAGGGATGAACGTAATGTGCAGGTGGGGCCTTCCAGTGTGACAACGAGTGGACACACTGCGTTCATGCCTATCTTTGCTTCAGCGATATAGTATCAAGTGGGAACTCATCAGGTTCTCTACGTTGATCGAGGGCGATGAGGTCTTTAAACTGGTTTATTACATTATATACTCTCAATGTGTTTAGCCGGGTAGAAAACAGATCGAAAAAAATAGTAGTACGTTTGCCTCTATTGTGAACGACTTCACAGTCTGGCAATATTAGTATACATAAGAGCTGAGGGCTGGGATCTCGTACACACCACTCAGATGGAGGGTTCAAATGAGTGTAAGAAGTGTTTTTTCCGCAACTATTTACCTGTGTATATTTTGCGTAATTTTATAAATGTGTTTGAGTGAGCTATATTTGGGTTGTAGCGTATGTTTTATGTGTGTTTACTCATTATGTATTTACCTGTATATTTACGTTTGCAATATATATGTATGCACATATTTTTTATGTAAATATGTATGTAATTAAACCGATAATTTTTCTTTGTGTATTTATTTACTTTGTTTCCTGGTAGATATGCAGCTTCAGTGGGGAAATAAAGTTTATATTTTACATCATAAATTTGACTATTTTTTTTATTATTGCGGAAATGTCTATGTTTTTCATGTTAAATCGTGGCATCGTGATTCCGTTTCCTCGTTCTGTGTTCGTGTGAATGCAAACTGTTTTTTGTGGATATTTATTCACTTTCACATGCGTACATGCAGTGTATGATATAAACGCGAAAGGTTTGTGTATATATGTAATTAACTGGAGAGAATTATGCTTTTCCTATAAACAGGTAAGGAGTTTTACCTGTGTATTTGTTTTACTCTCGCTTTCATATAGATACATTGTGTGTTGATGATTATATCCAAATGATTTCTCCTTTGTTGATTCCCCGTGTGCACCCAAGTTGGTTTTCGTAAACAATTTCTCTCACACCTCCTGATATATGTAAATACGTTTATATTCACTTCATCAGAGTTAGTATTTCATATTATAAGAACTCATTTTTGGATATTAGCCCGCGTTTTGCGTTCATATGTCAACACACGTCAGTATCGCTTTGGTCCCATCTAGCCACATGCTTCAATAATCATTCATAAGCAGAGATTATTAGCAACATGAATAGATATATACATAACTGTAGGTTTTCAGTGAATAGTTTTTATATCTTTGACTTTGCGTTAGAATGTAATCACTGAAATGAATAAGTCTTTTTGTTTAACAATTTTACAATTGAAGATAAATTATAATTGCAGATCTAATGCTTATAAATATATTTCCGCATACACTTATTAGTATACTTATAAATATATACAGGATAGTAAATATATTAACCTAGTGATTTCTATTTGTTGGAATGAAACTGTGTGTTGATATTGATATACACACAATTTTATGATGTCAAACACATGGACATGTGGGTATTCTTGTACACTATCTTTTTCTTACACGCATGCGTAAATGTTTATACAGATTACATGCACACACACGTACATATATATGTATATGTGTGTGTGTGTATATATATATATATATATATATATATATATATATATATATATATATATATATATATATATATATATATATGAACACATACAGGTAGAGTTGTAGATTAATAAATAAACAAATATACGTAAAGAGTAAGTATACAGCTGTGAGACTGTGTGTGTGTATGTGTCTGTGTGCGCGCTTATGAGTTAATCAATGGACCGTTGTTCTCAGGCGTATTTGTATGGAGCTCTGAACTCAGTGCGTGGTCATATGTGCGAGTATTTGACACGCACGTAGACATCTCATAACTGGAGTTAGCGAAAACACTATAATAATGTGTGTGTGTGTACGTGTGTGTGTGTGTGTGTGTGTGTGTGTGTGTGTGTGTGTGTCTTCTTTCTTTCACTTTCGTTTTCTCTGCTTCGTCGTCTTGGATCACGGCCTTTCCCATTTCTCCTTCTACTTCAAGCAATCACTCACACCCCCGCTTTCCATAGTTCATTTCTACTGTCTGCCGCCCATTTTACACCTCCAGTGCTCCGCCTCCTGTTTCTCTCCCAATACATCCTACTCGTTTATTTTATTGTCTTGTAAGTCTTTATCTTTAAAAATCTTTATCTGTGTTCCACGTATGTTTATTTCCAAATGAAAAATGTTATAGAACATTAAATCGTCCTTTTATCAATCCCAGTTCTGTGGATACAACGATGGCAAACGTGAAATTCATGAGGGCAGTTCACTGAAAGTTTTCTACTGCTACCATAAGAATTTCACTGTCTGCAGGATGCTAGCCACACACTGGAAAATCCATCACGTTTAAACAATGTTTTAATTCTGGATACAGAAAATAGAATGCCAGTCCGTGTTCCTGGAACTAAAGAAAATATTTACTGCAGCTATATGTGTTACTAGATATTTAGTATAAGACTGATTATTAAGGAAGTAAAAGTTCTTTTTTTGCAAATTTGAAGGCAATTTTAGGGCGGTTAATCGAAGTAACAAGCTTCACCAACCAAGCTTAACGAAAGAAATTTAATCTCTTACGGGCCACCCAATTTTCTATCAAAAAGTATGTTCAGCGACTAATATTAATACTTTAAAAGTAAATGTAATGTAAATAAAAAAAAACTTAAACACTTTTTACTTATACTACTGTTGTAAATTTTAATGTTAATATTTTCAAAGTTAATACATTTTTTTTATAATAGATGGCCCACTACCAAAATAAATTGACCTAATATTTCTTTCTTGATGATTAAACAACAACAATCATTGGCAAAGATGTTCTTGATGAATCAATTTGGATAATCTTTTTGTTATTGAATGTGTCTTATAGATTTTATTTCTTGAAAAAAAAAATTAAAATACGATCAAATAGAAACGTTTCGCGTTGACAAAAATCAGTTTCATTTTCTTCTACCCAAGAGAATTCATGGTAATGAACATTACTGACGTAACATGTTATGATGGAAGTCGTGTCTGAAATGACCGCCTGCTTGCCACATTAGATTCATCGACACGTGAGGCTACTATTACTACTACTCATTGAACAAGTAATAGTAAACAAGAGAAAGAAAAGAAAGAAAAAAGATAGGATGAAACCGATGTTTTAATTAATAGATTTTTATGCCTACCGGTAAAGTGTTAATTCTATCATAAAGATTTAATTCTTTTTTCGTCAGTTTCTAACAAGCACACACAAAATGACAGACAAGAACACATCCATGGAGACATAAATACAATGACACTCGGACATACAGACACACAGGCAGATGAACAAATACATACAGATACACAAAAAACACACACGCATGCACAAACACATACAGACACACAAACATAGATCCCCCCACACACACAAAAGTACATAGAAATCTGCTGAAACTAAGAAAGAAAATGATATAAACTACGGTTAAAAATTGCCAGTAAAATGTTTTTTAAAACGATTCCTCTCCATGCCCAGGTGATCTTAGCTCGTCAAAGCTACTTTATATTTAATATGATTTTTTTACCGTAACTACTTCCGTTGCCCTCCCCAAGCTTTTGAATTCAGAGTAATCTTTTTCTTAGACTGATTTGAACCCCAAATTCGAGCGCTCAGGCTGCTTTGCTATTTAAAACATAGCTGCTGCTGCTTGTGGTGGTGATGGTGGTGGCGGTGGTAGTGATAGTGGTGAGAAAGAAGAAATGGATTCACGTCTTCCCCAAATATGAAATAAACGCAGCAGACTAGGCTGGAATTTGTAACAGACTAACCGATTGCACTTTGCACGCCGATAGTCGTTAGGTTAGGCGAATATCTATCTATCTATCTATCTATCTATCTATCTATCTATCTATCTATCTATCTATCTATCTATCTATCTATCTTATTCTGTTCATATCTATCTATCTAATTTTGTTCATATCTATCTCATCCTAGCATAACGAGATATATATGAATTGATGCCTACTAGATAACAAAAAAGATATATAAAAGATATGCACATATAATATAAAAATAATTCTATACAAAGACGCAAATTCTCTCATTCTTGTGTAAATATATGATTATAATAAAATATTAAATATTTATATCATTATATATATATATGTGTGTGTGTGTCTGTGTGTGTGCGTGCATGTATAGGAGGATATAATATATACATATTCATATCGTTATAAATTGTCATACAACTACAGAAGCAAGCATATGTATGTAGATAGATTGCAAGAAAATGATTGTTAATTATTCAGAAGTTGCTTTACGAACAAATGTGAATTAGAACATATTCTTTGCTTTCAGATGATATAAAATTAAAAAAATATTGTCGAATATATTTCCTTTTTAAAGTGATTACAAACTAGTAAATACAATTTTGGAATATTTTACATGTGTATTCTTGTACAATTATTGAGTGTACACACACAAATAAAGCGTATTTATACAAATACAAAGATATATGTTACACGAATACTGTTCTGCTTATTTTGAGTTTTCAAAAAATTGTTTCGACGTTTGACTTTGGTTAAATTTTTTAGTGAAATAAATTGATCACAACAACCATCAATCCGCTGATAATTTCGAATATACCATTTAAAAAATTCATAATTCTTCTAAAACGAGTCATTATTGGGATTGTCAAAATGTTTTTCTTTACCTAGGCAGTTAATATTTGATATATTACAATTATGCAAAACAAACTAAAATAACAATGACAATGAAAAATACTAAATGTGAAATATAAGGAACAAATTCTGTTTCTAAATTCTCGTAAAGTTGGAAAAACGCCTGATCAAATCTTAATCTGAGTGCGTTGGTACTTGCAGCAGATCGTTCATATTGCTTGAGAAAAAGCTTCAGCCGACGTGTAACTTATTAATATAAATTTCAACGTAATGCGATAGAATAAATGAATAAAAATGATTATCACGATATAATATTTGTTTTGCGAGTTAAACTAATCGTTATTACCCCCCCTCCAAAAAAAACACAACAAAAATCCAAACAGAATCAGCAAATCCTCTTTCGGATATTTAATTACTTCTTTCACATTATGTCATTCACACTGTCTATAGAGATGAAAATGAGTTCACGATGGTAGACAGAAAATAGATTAGGTATGCGAGAACTTGGATAAATCATTCTCCCATAACTACCTCATTGTCCAGGCTACATGAATAAAGATCTTACGGCTGTAATCAACTGTAACAAGGGTCAATAATAATAATAATAATAATAATAATAATAATAATAATAATAATTTTGCGGAATTATTGGGGTGTTGAAGATATTTAGTTCCCAGTGATAATTATCAGATGCTCTTTTAAACATTTTAGAAATCTTTTATAAATCTTTTACTTCTGTCTATATTTCTAAGATGAGGACTTGTAACTATTTACACTATTTACATTGTTAGGACCGTTGTTTTCACCTTTATTGTCATATTCACGACATTTCGGCCGTTGTACGGTTCGGCCTTCTTCAGGTGGTATTTGATTGACCACTCTGTGTTTAGTTCGAAATTCCAACAAATATCATCTGAAGATGCCGGAGCGTACAACGCCGAAACGTTGTGAATGTAACGATAAAGATTAGGACAACCACCTAACAATGTAAATAGTGTAAATCTTGTACTGTTTTTAAACAAATATAAATAGCAATAATATCAACAATACAATTTTAGTCATATTTCTAACACTAAATTCGACAGAATTATTTTCTTTAAAAAATTATGTTGGTATTTATTGTAATTGGCAATACTAAACACTCACCATAAAAGTATTTAATGAAAAAGTACATGTAGCAATATCCGGTAGCAGCAGCAGTATGAAATACTTGCAGGTTTCAGTATTGGCAACATAAATGTTGATAATGTTTCGTTTTGTATTAACAATGATTGTGGCCGCAGGGACATATTACTGTGAAACAAACAGGCACACCTGGATTCTTAATGATGATTCGTCATGTGTATATTATTGTTACTTAGGTAATATTGATGAAATTATCTGAGGCTTAATTTGGAGACTCGATGAAGATTTTCTTGAGATTTTCTGCAAAATATATCTTACAATTGAAATTGTCCCATCTATAAAAATTAAAACATCAAATTATCACTTTTAGTATTCTATATAAAAATATGAACACTGTGATTCTATATATATATTCTATATATAAAATATGAACACTGCGAATGGCTGATGAAGGAGAATATTTTATTGTTTTTGTTGTATTTATTCTGTCAAAGTAGGCCGCTTCATTACTTTGGATAAAAGCTGTTGTAAAGCTGACAACAAATATAAATTACTCTTTTCGCATTAGTTCATTCTAGTTTGTAAAGTTTAGAGTTACAAATATCTACTGAGTACTAAGGATGCAATGCCCGATGTTACATTACTATTGATAGAAATTATTTTTCGAATAAAAAAATGTCACGTGGTTCTCCTAAGGGTTTTAAATATCAAGGAAAACCCCAGACTATGACAGGAAGACTATCGAGCGATTGCTATTATAAAATTGTATCATAAACGCCAGAAAATATCTGGAGGTGCATTGCAATATTTTCATATGTTTTAGTTGAGGTCAGATTTTATTCGAACAGAAATTAAATGTCAGTGAGTTCAAAATGTCCATAACTTCTAGTCGAAATGAATGAACGTCCGTGTATTTTTTACAGTGGTGTTCAGCCTGTACAAGGCCCTGGAGCCACTCGAGGTAGAGGATTACAAAGTAAGAGGTACAGATTTTGTGGATATGTGCAGAAGAAAACAGTTAACCCTAGAGTTGAACAGGTTAAGATTGTAGTGATCGTAGAAGCAGCCTTTTGGGATTTGGTTCCACGAGGCAGCCGTTCGTAGGGAAAAGCTGCTTGAGTGGAACTTACATCTGACCAGGGGAATATGAAGAGAATGAGGGTTGTTTGCTACATAGAGCGTGACATGGCGGTTCTTCGCCATGAAAGTTAAGACTGGTGGAACTAAGGAGTGTAGTTCTTCTGAGCACTGACCACCGAAATATCTGTAGAGCAGCGAGAGGCTTGCAACGTCTCGTCTGTGAGAAAAGGGTTGTAGAGTGAAAAATAGTTCGGCGCCTACAAGGACGCGGAGAAGCTTTTGGACTCTATCGAGAATGGAAAGACTGGATGGCTCCTAAACATATATAGCAGCAGTATTCCATTTTCGGTCTGATCTAGCTCTTATAAAGTTAGGGGATGACAGGAGGAGTTAGGTACTTGCTGGAGCAGTACAGAGAACCAACCATTTGAAAAGCATCTTCAGCGATGGATCGTATGTACGAGTTCCACTTGAGGTCTGGGTTGAGTTTAAGTCCCAACAGGCACTCAAGTCCGCTCATCACGATTAGTGTGAGTTCATCACGATCGGTGATGGTGGAAGGTAACTAGTTTCGGTTTTGAGGCATTGAATGTGACCAACCAGTTTTTTCCCACTGGACTGCTAGAGTTAGGTCAGAGAAGAGAGTAGCTGCCAAGCTCTGGTCATCGAGAGTTTGGGACGTGCATCCGTATACCGTTGTATCATCATCATGGATATTCACAAATGATTGGATTAACTCCGTGACAGATTATTTATGTAGAGGAGGAAGAGGGTTGGACCGAAAAACGAACCTTGGGGGACGCCCGCGTTGATCGCCTAGGAAAGACTTTATAACTTCCAGTGACTCCATAGTTAGAGTGTTTGAACAGTAACTCCTTATGTCACACCTTGGCAAAGGCCTTTGAAATAACTAATGCAACCATCATATTAGTTGTCAAGTTCCTCACTAATTATGTGATAATCGCAGTGAGGATATCAGTATTGGATCGGGCAGGTCGAAATCCATACTGCTTGCCGCTCAAAAGGTTGCACGTATTGAGGTGATTAACAATCTTCTTGTTGATTGTAGCTTCAAATAGTTTGCTGATGACAATGAGGAGACTGACGGGTCTATACTGGGAAGAGGATACGCGCCCACGCGCATTCTTGAAAACCAGGCACACACTCGACACTTTCCACAGCTTTTCTTTGAAGTAACGATTAAATAGTTTCGCTAGGATTGAGGATAACTCTGGGTTAATATTCTTAGGGACGACCACCGGGAGTTGGTCTGGTGGCCTTCTTAGGGTCAAGAGTCTTGAGACTTCCTGGGAAAATGTTACTGAGGTCGGGAATGGAATGACCTTTGTCATCTAACATTGAATTTGACACAAAAATCGCCTTGTCCGACGAGTATGAGATGACCTCGAGACCATTTATAAAAGTAGGCACTGATACTTTGCCTCTATTCAGAATTGTGTTAGAGATCTTCCAGAACACTCCGGATCCAGTTTGTTTGCTTTTAACATTTTCCTGGACTGCTTGTGCATATCCAGACTTTCTACAACTCTCTTGTGGCGGTTGCAGGCAGTTCTGAATGAAGCAAGTGTCCTATTACACCGTTCCCTGTGATAGGTATTGTATTAGTGATTGCGATGAGCTACGGCTACAGCACATTCGCGGGTAAACAAGAGCTTGGTATTCGGTTACTGACGAATTTGTTCGGGAGTAGAAAAGTTTCCATTCCAGTAAGGATCCATTTGGATACGGTACAGCACTTTTGAGGGTAGAGTGTTGGCTAAGAGGAAAACTTCTTCCATGTAATATCTGAAGCTGTCCCAGTCTGCTTTCATGTAACTGTCTATCATAGAATGCCTTTGGTTTAATATCAACTTTGACACTGACTAGGAAGTGATCTGAAGTGTACAGCGGGAGTAAGACATCTACGAGGTATTTTTCAGATCAGGATGTGAGGAAGAGGTCAAGGAGGTTTGCCTGATATTTTGTCACATCACGAACGCGGGTGGGTTCTTCAATGATCTGCGTTAGATCGTAAGCGATGAAGAAGTCTCTTTGTCAGTTTTGTTTGAGTGAATTAAGCACTCTTTGTGGTGAATAGTGAAGTCACCACAAACATGATTATTAGCGTAGGGAGATTCGGTGAGGATATTATCAATCATTTCAGATATTCGCTCGAATATTAAAGTTTCATAATCTTGAGAACAATAAAGGATGAAAATGAAGGTGGTATCGTGGATGAGTGCCACATATACAGGAGACCAGGATCCTCTTCTGGAGAGATGTCTCTGCCACAGCGAAATGTAGGCGCCAATTCCGTAATGTAGCGCTTCTGACTGTCCTGCTTACTTATTAGGGGTGAGTAGCTTGGGATTGCGAGCTCATGCAATAGGATAGAGTTATCAAGATCCGTTTTGGACAGTAACAGGTCAGGCTTGGAATCCAGTAAATGGTTTTTACCACTGGAAAGTTGAAATGTAGACCCCTTATGTTATAGGAGACTGTGAACCTGGGGTCTAATTTTATTTTTGTGAGGTTGGGTTTGATAATTCTGTTTAGTTTAGTTGCATTCATATGTCGGTAATAATGTGTTTGGTAGAAAACTAGGTACTAACACACTCACACCCACAAGTGATGCCTGTGTCTATAACCTGGATTGAACCGTCCGGAGATACTGCTCTAACACGTATAGAGAGGCTTCACCAAAAAGTATTTCATGGTCTAGAACACATTCACAAAATGGCAGTACAAGAGCCCTGATATTATACACCTGCTGATAGGATAGCCTCCATTGAAGTTACACAAAGGTTCAGATCCCTGACTATAAAACCCAGGAAAATTTTGCCCCCAGCGCCCTTGATGAAAAGACAAATAATCCAGGGAAAAGATACAGGCGTTATCCCCTAAGTGTACATGTCTCTACCCAGAATTCAAAGCAGCAGGACTCCTCCTTGGACCAGAAACACCATACCGGTCTGTGACCCTAGGTACCGAGACAAGCTAGCTCATATATGAGGAGTAAAAAACACTGGGAGAAGTGGGTGACATCCGTTCCTCGGGGGTGCGTCTGCATCCTCTACTCCTATTTAATTTAATATTAACGAAGGAAAGGTTAATGAGGCTGGAGCTACATTTAGGGGTTGATCGGGACTTCTTTTCTATCTGTACTGTGTTAGGTCAGATTACTTAAGGAAAAGAGAGTATCGCAAAAATCTATTAAGTTTTAACTTAGTTGAGGTCAAACTATTCTCCATCATAATAAAGGGGAGTGGAGAATTAAGATTGGCCTTATTCCATAGAAAAAATTCAAATTATTTGTATAAAAGATAACACAGATTACATTTAGGGCTGGCGAATTTTCTGCTTGATAATTTGGTCCAAAAATTGAGCCCAGCTGCTTGAATAAACAACTTTTATGGCACTAATCATATCCCCTAGCAAAGAGGGCGACGAGAAAAGCCGTTAACTTGACAAGGAAAAATTGATTCAAGAACGATGTTTTTTCATTTTATTTACATTTTACAAAAATGAAAAAATATTTTTTAATTTAAAGACGACAAATTCAGGCACGCCCAGTTTAATTTTGCAAAATTCCATTGAATGAAGCGCTACATGTGATCGAAGGAATTATCCTCAGATAATAATACAGATATTTAAGTGATACGATTCATTATCATAGATTATAGGCGAAATTGAGAAATGAAAGTGGATCTACTGGAGAGAAGAGAAAAAAACAGGGAAAGGAAAGAAGAAAAAATATCTATTAAAATTTCATATTGTATCAAAGAACACACAGCTTACATTTCGGTGGGCACATTTTCTGCTTCATAATTTCAGCCAAAAGATGAAATTAAAAATAAATTTAGTGAAGGTCATGTCATTGGTCTTCTCCTGAATCTATATACGTTTCTATCCCGACAAGGCTCAATGTTTGCCCTCAAACAGCTGCGTTCAAATCCAGCTATCGCTATTAATTTGGAATCCTTATTTTCAAGCATACCGTCCTTATTCACTTTGTAAAATTGACTTTACAAATCTACCTTATATTTTGTTTATTGAAATTCATCCACTACAAGGCGTAAAAGGCTTTCAATATAGAGAATTACTAAATGAGTTTGTTTTAGGGAAGATGACACTCTAAATTAAGATTGTAGGGATCGGGGAGCCATCATCACGGGAGTCAGTTCACAAAGTAACGGTTCTCGATAAGAAGCCGTTCGAATGAATCTTCTTTCTTACTGATGGAATACAAAGGGAATGAGGCTAATACTCAAGGCTGAATATATACTTTTGAACTGGAAAGTGGTGGGTTGGGCACCTCCATTCCAGACATGGCAGGGATACTCCGTTTTTGTCTTGTCTGGCACTTATACAGCGCATGGTAGGAAGAGTCACATGCCTTCAGGAGCAATACAAGAACTCAATCATTTTTCCAGCTTCTTTAGCGACGGATCATATATATGAATTCCACTTGAGGTTTGGGGTAAATCCCAAAAGACGCTCAATGCCAGGATCCTCATTGAGAATACAATCGCAATAATCACTGAAGAATATTCAGAGTCTGTTCGGTAATCATGAAATGTTACTAGATTAGTTTGTGAGGTATTGAATGTTACAAGATAGTTTTTCTTCCATTGAGCTGTTAGAGCTCGGTCATCAGAGAGATCAGTTGCCTGGTTCTGGTCATCTAGATTTTTGGTGGTGTACACATAAATTGTATCTGAATATATTCTTAGGCAGATTATTAATATAAAGCAAAACGAGGGTAGTACCGAAGGGGGACGCCTGCATTGATCTCAAGGATTTCAGAAGACTGGTATTTATCAGCGACCATCAGAGACTTTCCTGATTGATAGGAAGGACATAATAATGGTAAAGACTCTTTTAGAGATACAATAGCTGGAGTATAGGAGTGTAGCAACTCCCTTCACTAATTCTGTGTGTATTGATATGACATCAGTAATAGACCTAGAAGAGCGAAATCCACGGTTTGTCGATCAGAAATTTGTTTTTCAACAGCGTTCTTGTGAATAATAGCCTCAAATAGTTTGCAGATGACTAAGGTGCCTGAGGGGTCGATATTGCAACGGAGAAGAGCACTGACTGCATTCTTGAAAACAGGGCATATTGCTGACACCTTCCATACAATTGGAAGCATTTCTTCTTGAGGCAGAAATGTCACAATTTCTTTGTCACAATTTGAGTTAATTCTGGTCTAAGGTTCTTAAGAAAAGACATAGTGATTTCATCTGGATCAATCTTTATAGAGTCAAGGCTTTTGATAAGTCTAAAAGCTTCCCATGCTGCGATGGAAATAGCATAAATATTGTGTCCATCGAGAGGGGTCAGGTAGGGAATGGCTTTTGTCGATAACGTGGAGACAAATCTTATTGCAAAGTGCTTAGTTATCAGTTTTGAAATCTGCAAAAACAAAGAACTGAGCTTGATATTATCTATGTAAATATATATTTATGAGTAAAATACACGAATATAAAACATGAATTTACATCACTACATATGAGCAATGTTATGTTCGTAAAGTCTGATAAGAGAAGAAGATGAAACCTTGCACACGTAAAATAATTCATTTTACTCGCCTCTGCATTTTGTCAAGATAACGCCGTTCGTAGACGGCATGTGGTTTTCAAAGACTTTTTCGAACATTCGATCTTTTCGCGAGGAAATTAGGGACACTGCATTTTCTACTCTTGGAGCGAGAGTTTATATAACTTCCGGTTATCGTTTGTCTTTTGTGTGTATATCCTAAATTCAAATGGATTTACTTCCGGTGTATATTGATTAACACACTAATATCCTTTGATGCCCGATTCTGTATTTCATGGCTGTGAAGGCAACTTTTAGGTCAAGTCTCTGAGGCACCAACTCAAAAAACATTCCGATGTGACACGGAGTTCAAAGCTTACTTTCGTATCTTTTAGGAGAAATGCAATACATAATGTGGTCACTACTGATCAACACTTTTTAGATCAAATTTTCATAATAGATATTCAGTTTGATTCAGTTTTCTGGTATTTCCGGGTGTGAATCACATACTACATATGAAATAAATTCAACTCATCTCAGATCAAATGATAAATAATTGTACAATGAGAGCATAAAACAATATTAAAGTATTTTACAAAACCAGCTAAACCATAACCGCAAGCAAGATGAAAAATAGATACATATCACCAAACGGCAAATTTTAATTTATAACATGCTACTAGGTTGGCAGAGATGCCAGCCTAGTAGCATGTTTAGATTCATGCAGTCGGAGCAGAAGTGAAATTAGCTCGTCAGAGTAGGTGCCATGAAAATATTCGCAGAAAAGCCATCACGTTTGTGAGAAAGTGACTGCAGTCGAGCTACCAAAAAAATGAAAATCCTTAACATTATTACCATTAATATAAAACAAAAAATCCAAATTTCAACAAATTAATGTAATTTACGAATTGATTTAACCACTGGAAGAACACCTCTCTCATCAGAATAATTCAAACAGATACTCACTGTATTACTATGCATTAACTTGTCATTTATCCATTTAGAAATACAAGAAGCCTTAACTATAAAAACGAATAACCCAGCATCAACACTCAGTTTAGGAACAAACATACTAAATATATTTTACAATTAAAAAAATAAACGGTACGATACATCAAAGTGATGTTTGAAAACGCAATAATTCTTTTTATAAGCATTTCACCCCAAGCAAGGTGGAAGTGCCACCAGAACGCAAGGGGTTACAGAGAGTGAAAGTAAAAGTAAAAAGAGGTTTTTTAGGAAAGGATAAAGAGAAGGGCGGGGATCAAGAGTAAAGCATCAGAAGATGTCGATTGACATTACATTTAAATTTTTGAAGATTATGGTTGTCAGGGAACCAAGTAAGAGGAAGGGGGTTTCACTGTCGGGAAGTGCCGGAGAAGAAGCTGTTGGAGTAGAAGTGGCAGTTACATTTAACTGTTTCGACATTAAAAGGGTGGGACAGAGATGCCAACCTAGTAGCATGTTTAAATTCATGCAGTCGAAACAGAAGTGAAATTATCTTGTCAAAATAGGTTCCATGAAAATATTCGCAGAAAAGATATCACGTCTGTGAGAAAGTGGCTACAGTCGAGCTGCTAAGTGGGGACCGACCATATTGCATATCCGTCTTTGGATTTTCGAGATGAACAGCGAAAGCACCAGACCATATATGGCAACACTATTCAATGCATGGACGAATGGCAGATTTGTAGATGTGAAGGATGGACTCAGATGAGAAAAAATCTTCTGGTGCGACACTGAGAACCAACTTTCCTTGCGGTAGATGCAGCTATTGATTCAATGTAGTTGTTCCACTTCCTGTTAGTGGAAAACGTGAGACCAAGAAGACGCAGTGAAACGCTCTCGTGAAGCTGAGTATCAACCATGCTGATTAGAGTCCTTGACATTTCTCTATGGTGGTTAAATGAGAACAGTTTCGTTTTGGAGGCATTAAAATTTACAAGCCCCAGTCAACCACTGATTTTTGAAACCAACGGCCAGGTTAACTTTGTCAGCAAAAGGAAGTGGTAAAGAACACATTCAGAACAACCTTAATTTCACGGTTTGATAGAAAAGATTGGATTAAATCAAATAATCGTCCTGGAATACCGTATCCCTGAAGCTTACGTAGAAGGCCGGCATGCCAAACCCTGTTAAATGCCTTCAAGATATCTAGTGCCACAACTCAAGCTTCGCCATTATCAAGAGCATGGTATACATATTCAATTACGGCAGTAAGCACATCAACGTTAGACCGGGCAAAGAGGAAACCATATTGTTTTTCAGAGAGTAGCTCATTGGAGGCAAGATGATTAACCACTGTGGTATTGCTGAAGCGTGGTAGGAAACTGATATAGCGGTAGTTAGATGAGTCAGAAGGGTCTTTAGAGTTCTTAAAAACATCGACGACAGAGGAGGACTTCCAACAGGGTGGAAAGCAAGAATCAGCGAGGCAATTTGTATAGTTTGGAAAGAACTGGAGCTAGTACAAAGGCCCATTTCTTTAGGACTACAGTTGGTATCCCGTCATCACCACTAGCTTTATGCGAGTCTAATTTAGAGATGGTGTCCAATACCATCGACGGGGTTATGCTCAGTTTTATAGGGAAAATCAGGTGTGGGTACCCCGCATGAGTTCAGTGTTGAGTTGGATGAGAATTTCCGAGCAAAGCTGTGGATGTTATGACTTTGAATTGATTGAATAGAGGAAGAATTGAGGATTTTCTGGTGTTCCGAAAAGTCTCGCAGAGCCGCTAATAATGTTAAGAACCAAACTTGCGAGAATTTCAATCTATCAGCAAACAGTAACTTTGCTTCTATTGAGGACACGTTTGCACTCATGACGAGCAGAAACAAAGAGACGTCTGTTGCATTCAGAAATGTCGCTTCGGTACCGACGGAAGAAATGATACCTATGGGCTGTAGCGGTTGAGCAAGCAGGTGAGAACCAAGGAGATGAGCGCGATTTAACTTGGCATTTTTTGCAGGGAGGAAAGCTTCGATGTTAGTTTTTACCCAGGAAGAGACCTCCGACGCAAATTTTTGTACGGGATGATTAAAAAACAAAATCCAAGGGACATCGCGGAGGATATCACGGAACGAGTCCCAGTCTGTGCGTTGATAACAGAAAGATATTCGGTTAGTAGAAGGTTCATCGTTGGAGAGGGGATGGAGGGAGATGTTAACAGACACTGCCGCATGGTCAGAGTTGCCAAGATGGCAGAGCTACGTAGCGCGACAAGAGTCAGAGATAGGGGTAAAACAGAAATTGAGAAGGGAAACGTTATTGTCAGGGTTACTGGGGAAACGCATAGAAAAGTCAACCACTTACGTGAGGGATTGAGTGATTAAAAATTTGAGGTTTTGGATACCAGCGAGGTCAGTTACAGAGTGTTTAATCCACATGGTATGGTGGGCGTTAACGTCAGCGAACAGAGAGATAGCCTTGTCTATATTTTCGGAAATGCTATCGACTACACAACAGTCTTGAGGAGAATTAGACGGAGACACATATGAGAATGGTCTGGAGATTCCTTAGACAGCGGGATGATCGCGGACCTAAACTCACAGGACATGGAGAGGAAGGTTGCCGGAAATAGAGAAATCAAAGGAAGGGATTAACGAATTAAGGTTATTCTCGTAGAGTGCTGGTATATCAGGAGATTTTTCGAAGAGTAACGATTCCACACCGCAGAAGTTGATACGAATACCACGTATATTGGAGAAGGAAATATTAAAGGGTTTGGAAAAAAAGCAACAGGATATCAACCAACACATGAAAATGCAGCACTTAAAACAACCAATGAAAGTTTATCCTTGTTTAAAATACACTATGATCACACGAAAATTCTTCGAAAGCTTTGGATGGTTTCAATTAAATCAGAGATCAAAGAAAATGAAAACATAAAGATGGCTCAAGCCGTAAAAAATAAATAAATAACATTCTTTGGTCTTCATCTAAATCTACACAAATAAAAAATGGCTGACCAAATACAGGCGGATATATATGATAGTTGATCAATAATTTCGTACGTCGATACATAGATCTTAGCTTAATTTTGATCTGAAATTTTGAATGTATATTTTTTTACCTATGGGATTAATTTGCCGCATAGTTAAGTGCCTTGACAAGGAAAGAGATTATGGTGAAAAATAAATATTTGTTTAAAATAAATGTGTTTTATGCTGCATTCTTATTTATTTACAATATATAATTCCACCAATAAGAATGTTACTTTAATCCGATGAGGTTATTTTAGAGGATGAAACGTAATACATCGAATGTCTTCCACTTTGTCATTAAATTACCTATCATTGTTTTTATATATAGACATTTATATATTATATTCTCCACCTTTTTGAATAAGCCTTCAATTGAAGTTCGAAGATTTTACTCATCTGAAAACCTGAAAGAAAAATGATAGTGAACGGAAAAAAGATCTATGAGAACCGCTCACTTTGTGAGACGAACATTAGTTATGAAAACTTGAGGGGAAATTATGAAAATATTTGAATGAATAAAGTATGTTAAGGATTTCAAAATGTTATCGCTATGTATATTGAATTGAATACCGTAATGATAAACACCAATAATGAAGTATCAAGGAAGAGAAATATAGAACATTTTGTTGAGAAATGAGCTGATTGGTAGCGGAAATTTTAAAGAACACACTGAAAGTGAAGAACATCATCGATATGTTACAAAATGATCTCGGAAACAATTCTGTTTGTCTGGTTTAATTGTTGAGGGTTATTGAGAGGATCTAACTCGATTGAACAACAAAACCTAATCTGAAACAAGTATTGTGTGTCTGAATAAGTATATTTATAATATATTTATAAAATCTGCTTCGTTCAAGATGCATAAAAAATAAAGTCACGACGGCACATTAATCGTTAGAGAAACCACGAGGAAATATTGGTTATAGAAAAAATTATCACAAAGAAAATAAATATGAATAATATTATTAATTATATGAATTATAATATAATGAAAACTAAAACGCATTTATTTTAGTGACGCCAATGGCGTTTTTCTTATTTTTCTCGTAAATAGATGACAAATAAAGATATACTTATTTGCAAGTTTGATTTTGTTTGTGATTGACAAAAAATTCTGAAAACTTTACTTAGAATTGCAGACAACCAAATTTCGTGGAGATATAGTCGAAATATATCATTTTTCTCTTATATGTAAAATGTATATAACCTCCCATGTGAACATCTTTAAGCATTTCCATAGGGAATAAACGCTAACATACAAAAGACATCATGAGCTTACAGCGATTTATACTCTTTCGAGAATCACTTTTAATGTATTGAATACGATAACGATTTCCATCAGAAAATGCAGCCTTACACTAAAGTAATTTTCTTTAGTGGATTTTTCCAAAAGCAAGAAGTGTTCAGACACTCACATTGATATTGATATTGATATTTATTTTGCCCTTATTTCATATACGAAGTCTGACAAATTATTTAATATTAATGAAAAGTAACATATCAAGAGAATTGTCAACTTAGTTTTCTTCATCCTACTTCCCTTTGAACCACACACACTTTATCATCTCGCTTTTCAAAATAATCAGCAAAGTCTTCCTTCAGGATCGCCATCAGCTGTCTCGTTGATTTCGCCTTTATCTCAATCATGGTCCAAAATCTTCTAAATTTTAACGGCGAACTTATTCTTCGTCTTCTATATGCTTTGTCGCTTCAGGATGTTGGCGATCATGGCTCTCCACAATTTCCTGTCCATTGCAGCTTTTAATAATTTTTTCTTTTTGTTATTTATCCTAAAGCTTCCTCCGCTATTCATTTGCTCGCTAGGCAGGATATGCGTTGTTTTTCTCTCTCCCTCTTTCCTTCAATGTATCTTGTGAGTCTCAAACTTTCCAAGCCCTCGTTCCTCATTATGCGCTATCAAAATTTTAAAATTCTGTTTCTGATGGGTTCCATTTTATTTTAAACTTCCTCGTTGCTCACATGTTTACTCCATGGTATTCTCACCATGTATAACCACATTTCTCTGTCTATATTTCTGAGATGAGGTATTGTAATTATTTACGCTATTTACATTCTACATTCTTTAAGTTTTTTTCATCACTGCCGTAGCCAGGTATTGAATTCACAATCTGGGTCTAGTTGATGGATCCAACCAACGCGTTTATCCACTGGGCCATGTTCAAATGTAAATTGGAATATATTCGTTGTGAAATGCGCCGTTCACATAATACACTAGTTTATTCAATGTCATTTCACTCTTTCACTGTGCTGCGTCCCTTCAGGACATGGGCGATCAAGGCTCTCCAAAACTTCCCATCTCTTGTGACAGTGTTTCTCCATTTTTCTCAGCCCCCGCCCCTGTTTCGCCATCAATCCAAGCAAGCACGTCAGGTAGAGGATCAGCTGTTTTCCCCAATTTCTTTTTCCCGCTGTGTGCCATGTGAAGGTTAAATTTTCCAAGCCATCCTTTCTCATTCTGAGCATAAGTGTTCTTTTTGTTACAATTTTCTTTAAGATTTTCTCGTTGCTAACTCTTCTCTGTCAAACAGTATCCTTCTATAGAACCACATTTCTATTACCTCTAATTTTCTTTTCATCTCTGCGAAGATTATCCAGCATCCACTGCCATATAAAAAGATGGCTATCATGAAGCAATTTCTCTTCTAGAGTCTATTTTAGACTATTTCTTTTAATATTTATTTTACGCAATCTCGAATGTCTTTGTTCGTCTTTTGTTTGTTTGTTTGTTTGTTTGTTTTTACTGAATAAATGGGGGTGGATAGATTATTTCATTAGTGATTGAAACACCACACGAGAGAATATTCGTTAATGTATTAGAAGTATGGTACGCCATCATTAGAGGCTATAATCAAGCCAGTTCTCGAGATACTCAAAATGGTTGTATACTTTCCGGACAGACCTTCGATTTATGTAATGTTTGTGATCAGACATTCACACAGATGCAGTTTGAAAAATTCTAAAATTCAAACAAATGGTAATTGATTTGACGGATAGATTAATTTCGAATCATAAAGGGAAGACAGTTTGAGAAAGCGAAATAGGTTAGTCAAGTGCAAGGAAACTACTAGTATTAGGACACACACACACACACACACACACACACACACACATATATATATATATATATATATATAAATATAAAAGTGGACATGGAAGTCAGCACTTAGAGGCGACAGTCTGTTTCATGCTAGTACAATCGTCAGGCGATTGCACTAGCATGAAACAGACTGTCGCCTCTAAGTGCTGACTTCCATGTCCACTTTTATATTTACACACGCTCTATCTCTGATATTGACCACTTTATCCCATAAATATAGCACACTTTAAGACTATATTTCTTCATATATATATATATATATATATATATATATATATATATATATATATATATATATGGAAACTGAAGTCAACTCCCACTGACAACAGTCTGTTTCATACTTGAACACGATCTTCAGGCCTGAATATATATATATATATATGTATATATATATATATATATATATATATATATATATATATATATATATATATATATATGGATTGTAGTTTTTAGCAGTTTTTGGTTGCTGTATACTCATCTTCTCACATTAAGCTAATCTTTGACAACGCCACGATCTTTCATATCACTTTTTGAAAATTAGAAGTTAAAGATCGCTCCAGGTGAAATCATGAAATTTTCCACTGACTGGTACAGGTATCAATTCCTGAAGTTCATTGAAGCCAATTTAAACCCAATAAATACTAACCGAGGGATGTCCGGTCAACATAACGGTTATCGACCCAGAAAAAAAGAATCGGTGAGCCGGTTTCAAATTCTGATCCAATCTTTTAAGTTCATATTGCATTAATTCTTTTGGGGGAAACATAAATCTTCCCTCAGCTACTGCTATGGGTTAAATAACAGTGAAAACTGGGATCTCTCCCATTCAAAGGCAACCAGTCTAAGATAAAGACTGGATGATAGATTTTAGATTTGTAGTTTTTTTTATAATAGCAATCATATCTTCTCAATGAAATGTACAGTGTTTGTAACAAGAGTAAATAACAGGAATATGTAAATGTGTATAATCAATATCACGGAACTTTTTAATAATTACAGATAGGAAATTGAAAAAAAATGTATACTAGTGTTTCTTCAGCTTACACATAACAAAGAAAACCGATTACTTATCTTCCTGCATCATAAATCGATGAACTTTTATTCAAAAGTGATAAAACAAGCATTAATTTGTTTTATTTATAGAAATGTCACCCGAAACCGAAAATTCGATTTTACCAATATCAAAATATTTCAGAAGCTTGATTTTTTAATTTGCTAACAATCTCTGGATAGTATTTGTGTATTTTTAAGGCATTTAGCAGTTCATCGAATTTTGATAGACAAAATAAATTGTTTTACAAAAATTTATGACACTAATGGTTAAAATCTTGCCACCAATGAAAATAAAGTAAAAGAAAACACTTGTTCGAACACAAGAAAAATTACATAAAACAATAATAGTACCTTGTCTGGCGTTTTTAATGAAACATGCATAAATGAATCATTGCTGCCTAAATACACAATTATCACATGGCACGACCTGGAAGCCAACAAGGAAAATAGCACCACTACATTCAGAAAAAACCTTGTCTTACGACAAATAAAATCAGCTGATTTCCTAAAAGTCTTTTCAGCTGAAGATTTCATTCTTTTTTTTATATTTATTTACATTTAAATATAATCGTGTGTTTTTATTTGTTTATTTGTTCGCATTTAAACGTTATTTACTGTCGGATGTCTTTTATGTTGCTACTTTTCTAAGCTGATCAGTATTCAATGTTTTCATGCCAGTCTTATAGATACGAGCTAATATAGCTAAAAGCCGGCGCTGCATATCGTCAACGTACCTTGCAGTGAGCATGGAGTTTATAATTACATTCTCACAAATACCTCTCAGCTAAATTGAAAAATTGCATAAAAAGTGCTGGACATTTATCTCAGTCTTCGCGTAGCTTCAATAAGTAAACTGGAAAATGTTTCAGGAAATTAATGTAACTTATGAATAAAATACCATGAATGGGTTAAGAACTGATAGAATAGAAATACTTCATTGGTCTTTAGTTTGAAAGACTTTATCTGTTTTTTTCAAAGGACTTCCTAATTGTCCATACGATTGAAATATGTAAATGAAATGCATGAAAATCATGTCTAAGATTTTAAATTTCTTGTTGACGTTTCGCTCTTCTCTACGAGCATCATCAAAACAACGATTGTTTTGATAATGCTCATTGGAAGGAGCGAAACGTCAACAAATAAAAAAAATCCAACTGTTTTTCACGTATTCTATCTTAATGCTTTCTTCGGATATTTCATATAAATCATTTATAATACAACTGAGAGTTCCATGCTGACTCAGTACTATTATTATTATTATTATTATTATAGTAGTTTGTTTTTGGCAGAGACAAATCTTATAACACAATCGAATCATCGATGTGGTTCCAATATTCTTTAAAGCTGCTTCTCTGATTAATACAATCTTAAGCTCTTCAAGTCAAATGTCAATTGTTATCTATCCTGCCTGTCTTCATAATCTTCCCTTCCTACTTCCTCTCCTTATTTTCATACCACACAACTCATTCTGTAACCCTCAACCTTGAGTGACTATTCAGCCTTGAATAATTTCAATGACGTTCTACAAGGTTTACACATTGTAAAAAATGTTTAAGGAATATTAATAAAACGTAGATTCTTTTATCAGTTGTTTTTATGCTTCTGATTGATTCACTAATTACTTCTAACAGCTTATTAACCCTCTGTGCGTTATTTAAATCCGAAACACATTTCGAATTGAATGATGTTACTTCTAGTATCCGGTTTTCCAAAGCTTTAACACATCTAAATACTGACCGGGCTCGACATTGCTTAACTTTGGTGATCGAAGAAGAACTCGTGTCTTCAACACCATTTGAGTGTAAGCAATTTCTTCTGGACATTGGCATAGATTAAATGTTTTCTGTAGCAGTCGTTTCCTTAAATTTTGCATGACACTTATCCGATTATAATCGTTTGCGAAATTAAATATGAATGCAGTTTAGTCTGAAAACTCGCCCTTTCTTCCATAGTCAGTTTTAGAACATGCATTACGCACACATTATGCGAGCGCATTTTCACTGGTAGTGGACAGCTGATAGTCCTTGAGTGAATAAACAGAGCGGAGGAAAAGGAATTGTTAAACCATTTGCTCATTTTCTCTTGTTCAGAGGACATCCTAATTGTAATTGCGATGAAAAGAAATGTCAGATTGAAAAATAAGTTATTTAATATTCCGATTCAGGCATTTTCATTAGAGCAAATCAATATCTAGCATGAAAAGCTTGAACTGAAAATTGAATTGCACTTATGTCTACAGCCCAGAAAGGATATAACGAATGAGAAGTCTTTAATGTTTTATACAGCGCCCCTTATCTCTTAATATATATATATATATATATATATATATATATATATATGTCTAACCGCACAGATGAGCTGTGATACAGCGAAACGGGCTTGCATGTGGATGACAATATATATATATATATATATATATATATATAATTATTTATTTGAATATTACAACATAAATATGTTATAAAATCACGACAAAAGTAGCCATTTTGATTTTATTCTATATTCTATATCATCACTTGACAAGACACAAGAAGTGTTGAAACAAAATGGCTACTTTTGTCGTGATTTTATAACATATTTATGTTGTAATATTCAAATAAATAATTATATCTGCTCTACTCTGTATTGAGCACTCTTTAAAGAATATTAATTGTTGGTTATTGGATTTCACTCCGTATATACCAATCCTAAACTTGGGTATATATATATATATATATATATATATATATATATATATATATATATATATATTACTGGGGCTTCGGGCAATTTTTCTTCCTAGCCTGGGGTGTACGTACTCAGGTCCCCACCTTAAAAACTGACCTTGTGTCATAACTTGTATAAGTGGGAAAACAGTGTAAATACCTAGTGTGTAAGCTACTTCCGAGTAGTTTGTAATACATTATTTATCATCTCTCAGTTGCGTTTCTGTCTTTGGGCAGAGTGTTTTCAAGGGCGACTCCGTCAAAGGACAGAGTCGCAACTGACGAAAATTATACTGAGAGTTGCCAAACCCTGGGCAAAAACTGCCCGAGGCCGCGCCCTCTCATTGCACCAGAGAGGGTGATCGGTACTTGCACCGAAGATCAGCACAACCTACGCTTGCGTGGGCGGTTTTTAAACATACCCCCAACGGTGTTATGTTTAGGTTATCAACCATTTCATCTGTTAACATCTTTAACCAAAGTAAAAATTATTACGAGATGGACTTAAAAAAATAGTGGCTATAAAACAAAGCTTGCCAATAGAAACTCGGATGGAACTTCTAATGCACGTAATAGGGCAGAAATCTTATGATTTACGCCAGGATTCAGTTTAGCCGTAGCCACTAAACTAAGGAATGTATTCTGTAGAATATTAAAAAGAACTTACATAAATTAAAAAAAAAGACTTACATATTTTTTTAAGAAAAACACCGTTGATTTCTAATTGTTTACTCAATGTAGCTGATTGGATTAATAAATATAACACTAAAAAGATAAAAATAATCAATATATAAATTCCGCCAACTGTAGCTGCATCAACAAGGCTACTTGCCTCCTTAAGGTTTAATGTCAACATGAATGTGTAGTATATAAAGTAGAGGTATATAGCAATAAACCCAACACTAGTCGTAATGATAAAAAAGTTATGTCGTTTCAATCTAGGAACCACTTAAAGGAGATATTATGACCATAAAAGTAGTTCCATGCATGAGAAATATAGACATAGAACTAGTTTATCTAATCATGTGTGGACAATTTAAAATAGCTGCATGACTAGAATAGGAGATAATAAAAAATGGCGCAGATATAAGGCAGGCGATATGTATTGCCTTCTATACATGGAGGAACAATTAGCCATAGTCGCTCATAATAACCCCATCATGTTACTTAATCAGAGATCGGAAATTCTCAGTGGGTGTAGACACAAAAACGCCTGGTTACTTGAATAAAAGATTAGTATTTTTTTTTGCTTCGGGTGGCCGTGTTTTCAATAAAATAGCTTTGACCCACCCTTTTGTTTTCCTTATCTTATTCTTTTGTTTTCATGCTAATTTTATTGTGGCTGCTATTACCAATAAAATATCGCTTGTACCTACCCTCTTTAGCCAGAAGTACCGTGAAGATCCTTTACGTGAAATCTCGGTAGGTATGTTCTGGCTTACTAGGTTTTTTAGATTTTGCTCTATTTAGTGTATTGAGAACTTTTACATTTTTACTTAATTTACTCTGTCGGTGTTTTTTTCTTTTGACTAGGCATTGAGGTGCTGATTGATTATTTTCGACCAACACAGATGTCTTTAGTCTTTTCTTTTTTGTTGTGGATTCCGTGATGAAATCCGGTATTAAATAATAACAAACGCCAGCAATGGATAAGGAAAATAAATGTATTAACGTAATAATACAAACTGGTAATACGGGTTGGTAGATCCAGGAATGCGGGTTGGTAGTAATAATATATAGACAGTATTGGTATTGAAGTATCGCGGATGACTCCTTACTGAGTCTAGGTGCTCGCCAACTGTGACGCTTGCCGCCGTCTCTGTGTGTGACTTACTCTACTACTACTGAACTCTACTACTCTTCTGTCGTTCCGTGTCGACTCCTTGACTCGACGTACTGACTTGACTACTACCGACCGGGTATTCACTGGTAGTAGTATATGTATACCTTGGGTGAGTCCATTTGTGTAAAAAGTGGAGACCCCTCAATACCCCCCTTCTTAAATCACTTTTGGGGGGAGTTAATATCTTTTCCTTTCTCTTATGGTCGACAATTAGAGGCACTGTAAATTTTCTCTTCCTGCTAGTCCTTCCAATTTCTGTGTCTTCTTGTGGTCTTTGAATCTCAAAAACTTCAAAGATCGCCTCCATCGACTCGTCATTTTTTACGGTTGACAGTTCGTCAACCGTAAAAAATGACGAGTCGATGGAGGCGATTCAACACGTCTTTTTTGTATTTGGTCAATATGTTTTCTGTGAGTAAATTTTTCGCCTTTTGTGTACATCACGTTTCCTAGTCTGTTAATTATTGTATTTGGTTCCTCATAAGCCATATTGTTACTGAAATAGACCCATTCTTGTTTAAATGATCTCTTGAGTACTGTAGGTGTATACCAGTTTTTATTTATTTTTTTCCTTCGTCCTCTGAATAAATTCATCCTTTTTCGCTTCTTTTCTTATCTCTCGCAAGGTCACAGGTAGTTCCTTTACTGCCTTGTATAACTCTTTACTGTTTTCATCTGTGGTAGCAAATGGCGCGTTTCGCTTCTTTTTACATACAGGTTGGACATTTTCTTTCAATTCAATTCTAGCTGCACCCTTACAAAACGAGCTGATAGGTGAATCCCATACGTCGAACTTTTGCATACAGTCTGTACCCACTAGATTTTCTGTATCTTTCATTACGTATATCTTGAGTTTTTTGTTTTTCCATGAAATTTAACATTTACGATTATTTCTCCTTCGAATTTTATACGCTTTCCTGTCACCGACTTAGCATTTTTTGTGTATGTAACATGGTTGGTCTGTTAAGCTTTTTCCATGTCTGTAGGTTAATTATCGTTAGATCGGAACCCGAGTCTAGTTGCAATTTTATGTTTTTATTTAAGATTTCAAGTTCCACATATTTCCTTATGTTAATATTGTCTTTGTCATGCATCCTAGTTGCTCTTATCCTACTAGTAGCTTTTCTGTTCCTACATTGGGATGCCTTGTGCCCCATTTTTCCACACACAAGACAGTTTTTATATTTAAAACGGCAATCCTTATTCCAGTGTAGTCCTCCACATCGATAACATGTAGATGGGGGGGGGGCTCATATTTGCTTCGATTTTCTTCATAATTTGCCCTATATGTTGTACTTTTTCCCTTATTATAGAATTTTTGTTTTCTTTCCGGGGAGCGTGAAGAACGTAAACTTTTGTTTAACTTACGTATATGTGATACTCCTAACTCCTCAATGTTCTTCGAGTCTTTCTTTATACTCAGGCATTTTTGGCAATCTTCTGATAATTGTTGTAGTGTTAGTCCAGGTTCATTTTGTAATTTTGAAAGCATTCTTTTGCGCATTTCACTATCTTTTGCTGAGATTAACCCTTGAACAAAAAAATAAGACACTTGAAATTGTCCGGTGTTAATTCTGCCAACTTGAAGTCGTCGCAATGTTTATTCACGATTGCGGCAAACTGGAATAGTCCTCATTTTCGCCCGTTACCAGGTTAAGACATTTCCACTTCTTGTGAAAGAGTGATGTTTTTGGACTGAAAATCTCTGTAAGACATGTAACTGCTTCGTCAAACGTTAATTCGTTCGTCTTTTTTGGCAAAATGTAATCCACAAATTTTGTGTATTCCTCAGTTCCTAATTTTCTGAGCAACAGATGTAGCTTCTTTGCTTCTGTCTAGTTTTGACAATCGATGTTGTAGATGTCTTCATAACGTCTGAAATAATCCCCGCAATTTTTATCCTCTTCTAGGGAGTAATTGAAAGTTTCTATCGTATTCCACACTGCGTCTTGGGAAAAAGTCGCCTCTTTTTCGATATTTTGTTGTTGGTTATTCGCTACCTTTAATATTAGTTTCTGCGTTTATAGTAATTGTTTTTGCCATTCTTTCCTGGAGTTGTAATTGTTGTTCATTTTGGTATTTTACAAGTTCTACTAAAATATTTTTAAAATCCTCCATGATACAGTCTTACGAAAAACTCGCTTTTCCATATTTTAGTCCTCGTAAATCTTTTGTCGCCAAGTTGTTGTGGACACTGGAAAAAAACGGCAAAAGAGACTTTTTTTTTTTTTTGTGTGTGTGAGTTCGAATACATCGTCGTCAATTTGTTGTGGAGAACGAGGGAGAATTTTGTTTCGTTTACTTTCCCGTGTGAGTTCGAATTCCTCGTCGCCAGGGTTAGGTGTTTTTTTCTTTTGACTAGGTGCTGATTGATTATTTTCGACCAACACAGATGTCTTTAGTCTTTTCTTTTTTGTTGTGGATTCCGGGATGAAATCCGGTATCAAATAATAACAAACGCCAGCAATGGATAAGGAAAATAAATGTATTAACGTAATAATACAAACTGGTAATACGGGTTAGTAGATCCAGGAATGCGGGTTAGTAGCAATAATATATATATACAGTCTGGGTATTGAAGTATCGCGGATGACTCTTTACTGAGTCTAGGTGCTCGCTAACTGTGACGCTTGCCGCCGTCTCTGTGTGTGACTTACTCTACTACTACTACTGAACTCTACTACTCTTCTGTCGTTCCGTCTCGACTGCTTGACTCGACGTACTGACTTGACTACTACCGACCGGGTATTCACTGGTAGTAGTATATGTATACCTTGGGTGAGTCCATTTGTGTAAAAAGGGGAGACACCTCAATATTTTTTTATTGAATTTTTCCCTGTTTATTTACAAATTGCATTATACATGTTTTTGTCACAACTTCAGAGTATAGGTATTAAAATAATACATTATATATATATATATATGTAAATTAATATTTTCGCAATGAAACTAACATCAACCAACCAATGTTGGTTAAAATTTCAATATATATATATATATATATATATATATATATATATATATATATATATATATGTGTGTACCATGTGGATAATTAATATCAAATTTTATTACAAATTCAATACATTATTTGGTAGTGTGAGATTATACTGCTTTAGGTTAGTTCATCATATTGGGAATATATATCAAATTACAGTTAATCAGATTCATTTAAAAATTTCAGCAGATATATAAATTGTCATGGGTCGTAAGAAAGATATAATCTCAATATAATGTTAAATTATTGAGTGATAACAACTTAGTGTTAGAAATTGCGACAAAGTTAAACGTTGGAAGTTTAGATCACACAACAATCTAAAAGAAATTGAAAACATTGGCTAGAAAAAGTTCTTAAAAAATGTCACAAAAAGAAATCTGAATAAAATTTCAAGGTTAATAAGCAAAAAAATTGTATTGACCAACAAAAAAGATTTTTAAAGTTTGTGTAGCGAACGTACAAAAAGAAAAAAATCTGCAGAATATTAATAATATTGTCCAATGACATGAAAGTAGCCAAACTACCAGATTTAAATAAAGATCGTCAAGCGAAACATGTAAATTGGATGAAGATGTACATGAAAAGTTATTTCTCTACAATAATTTATTTCTCTACAGTAAATCTCAAGAGAGAAAAGAGATTGTGTGAAATTTTTGAGTGAATGGAAGATAACATTGGAAATTGAGGAAAGATTGAGAAGAGATCAAAACTCATGAAAAAAGAAACTGAAGACTTTAGTAAGATAAAAGCAAAAAAAAACATTTTAAAGACAAAAAGATTTGAGCAAAAAATAAAAAGTTAATAATAAGGAAAGTAGATTGATCTGCAAGAAAATAGATGAAGAAGCGAGATTTGATAATGTGAACAGCGAGAAGAGAAACCGACTATTAAGAAAATTGACTAAAGACATCAAAACTAACAAAATACACCCTTTTAAGTAAACATCGCAAGGAGAGAACAGTAAGTCTGATTAAAGTGTATATGAAAACTGAATTTGCAACTTTACGTGATGATTGAACATGATGGCTGCGGGATAAGTAAATAGTGAAAACAACATGGAAGACAAGCACTGGAAAGTGGAATATCGTAACCAATTCCTTCACATTTGATGGTAGTATGAAGACAAACACAGAGAATGTTTGTAATTTATTGCAGTCATTTAAGAGGTACAGTTTACAAACTTGAAGTGTTAAATAAAGAGTGTATTTATGCAAAACAATTCTTCTTCACATTCAGCAAAGGTCACCTTACCAAAGTAAATTAATGAAATAGTCCTCTCAGGAAATTAATCCAGTAGGAAAATTGTGGTCTATCATTAAAAGAAACGTATTAGAAAATAGGAAAAAATCAAGGAAACAAAGTCCCAGAACGCTACTGCAAGATTAATCGTGAAACAGTAGAAAAGTAAGTAGAATAAAAGCCCAATCAAGATTACAGAATTTAAAACATCGTATATCAACATAAAATAATAATTCATTCAGCTATATGGAATATTGTGATACTGAAATATAGGTATGTTTCTGTAGTTTATATCGTCATGAATAAGAAATGATATTGCATTTGTTTTTGTATACTGAAAGCTGACATCACCCTTCAAAGTTATTACTAATTTTATTCATATGAATAGATATTATAAGGTGACGCCGACGCAATATATTCCTCATATAAATCTAAGTAAATCCTGAAAATTTTAGCAGATCCTTTTAGTTAATGTAAAATAGATTCACCATCGAAGATAATATTTTGTTATGTTGACATAGAAGATTGCTATGCGACGACAACGGTCGCGGAATAGCAGACGCAGGTCGTAAGTTCGAAATGCGGTTCTATGACGTCATACCACGCGAGAGGTCAAAATATTAACAACAGAACTAGACGCATTGTAATGTGTTGTGACTAGTTTAAAATGTAATTTTGTTGAGTGTGGGTTGCTTTGTTTTAATCTTCGATGGTGAATATCTTTGTTAAAATGTTCGTATAACCACTCTGAAGATGGCTCATGTGAGCCGAAAGCTTAGATCAAGGACCAACTTAATACAAAATATCCAAATGTTGGACAATTTTTGTCTTTATTTTAACCCGTAATTAGAGCAAACATACAAACATTAGAACAGATCATGATGATGATAATAATAATAATAATAATAATAATAATAATAATAATAGACACTCATTGTCTGTTATATTTAAAATACTTTTACAAAATTTGAGGCCGGATTCCTCACACAAAACAAGGATAAAAGCCCATTTAAAGTCCATAAAAGATGGATAGGTAGGGAAGGACCGTTTGCATGGGCTGCACGTTCCCCCGACCTCAGTCTTTTGGATTTTTATCTGTGAGGCCACCTAAAACAATTCGTTTATGTAGCAGACATTAATAACGCAGAGACTTCTTCAGCATGTCACGGGGGCCTGCGAAACCAGTCGACATCGTGTGGGAAGATTTGAAAGGTTCCGCCAATCAATGATCCGATGCGTGTGTAGAAGCAAGCGTCTAACAGCTTCCACCGTAAAACTTTAAACTTAACGCAAAAATGAAGGATTTGTGGACATATGTTTATATAGACTTTTGTCCTTATTTTGGTGTTAAGAACACGTCCCACCAATTTCCAAACGTATTTTTGATGCAGCCTGTATATATATGTATATATATATATATATGTTTGTGTGTGTGTATATATATGTGTGTGTATGTGTGTGTGTTGGTGTGTACAGATTGAGACATAACTAAAATGTATCTGTAAAAAACAATATGAATGTATAAAGACAAAAGGAAAACTTTCTTTGTCGACACGTTTCATCTTCTGATGGATTTTTATCATGAAACTGTTTTATTTTATAACACGTATTTATAAACAGGTGTATTTATAAACAGGTGTAAAATATCTAATTTAAGAACGCTCATAAATATACTTCAGGTTAAAATGAAGGTAAACTATGGAGTATGTGAAGTGATGTAATGCCTAATAAAATTTTTACTTCTCTTTATAAGTACTTGTTTCAAAATAAAATCTTTACATTTGCCTTGATAAAGTCCGTCAGAGGACTAAACGCGTTGGCAAAAAAGTTTTCCTTTTGTCTGTATTCATATTGTCCTTTAGAGATATATTTTTTAGTTGTATCTTAATTATATATATATATAATATAAATTATCACATATATCTATATATGTAAATATTCTCAGATTGAGTGAACCTCTAGAAGAAACAAACTGAATAAAAGAGACAAGAGAGACTTTATCAAGGAAATGTCGGATTTACTATGCTGCACGTGTTTATGTACACAGAGGCGAAGATGTCATTGGCTTATCAAGGTTTGTAGATATCAGAACGTTCATGAATGTTCATCAGGTGGTTGAAAGGTCAGTCAAAGCACAAAGTGTTCTAATTCAAAGTCTGGTGAAAAGTAAAGTGAGCATGTAATATTCAAGATATTTTTATATGAATATTGTGCGGATTGTGATGGTATCAGATAGATATATGTGGTGTAAATCTTCAAATGCTGAAGTGGTGGATTTAACTGTTTGTTTTTCATTTTTCGACATATTTCTTGTTGTGTATGTTGGCTTGGGAAAGTAATGATTCTTTTAGTAAATGTCAGATTGGGGGAAAACCGGAGCGTAGATTGAAATTTTGTTAATATTTGATTGCGGCATTCTAGAAGATTTTCTTTCTCAGTAAATTACTTTCTGTTTTGATGAGTGTGGATTTTTAGATCAAAATTGTGGTTGAATTTATTTCTGTGTATGACTAGTGCTTTTGTTAAATTGTTATTCATTATGTTCCTTTTCTGTTCATAGATACGTTTTTTTTAAATTTCTGCATGTTTCCCCAAATTATTTTGACGAACAGTTTTGGCAATTTATTTGATATATGACAACTGAATTATTATTGTTATGGGTGTTTTTAGTTCTGATTATATCGATGGCCATTTTGGAAGTGGTTGTGTCTATTTCGATGTTGTTTAGATCGGATAAGTTCTTCTGGATGGTCGATGTTATGGAATTGGTAGGTAGGGTTATGTATCTGTTTTTGTTTAATTTATTATTGCGGATAATGTTGGCATTGTTGCTGCGGTCGTGTATTTTGCATGTCTTTCTATTTGCGTTGTGGATGAAGTGATAAGGACATTGGAAGTTTTTGAATGTGTTTTCTCTGTGTGTTTCTTGTTTGGTAGGCATTGGAGGTTGCAAATTATAATGCTCTTAAGTAGAAACCTATAATTATACCAGATTTAATTTTATTGGAATGGTTTGAGTAGAAGTTGACTAGACCATTATTGTTGGTAGCTATTCTTTAAACGTCAAATTTGAGTTCGCTATTATTTTTGTGTAACATGATATCTAGGAAGGGATGAGGGCTTCAGGTTCAAAGGTGAAGTCTATTGTAGGTTCAGCGTTGTTAATTTGGTTGACTAGATCAGTTAAAATAGTATTTTGTGGACAGAGTAGTTGGGAGTCGTCGATTTATCTGAAACATAAACACGTGCAGCATAATAAATCCTAAATTGAATTGATAAAGTCCCTAACAGGATGAAACGCGTCGGCTGAGGATAGTTTGTCCCTTATATATATATATATATATATATATATATATATATATATATATATAGGTAATGGAAGATTACTCGTTTCCTATCTGACAAATTAATTCAGTAATCCCTCTTGCAGACACGTGCTCAGGCATAATTGTTTCTTCAAAGCTTCCATAGACAAACAATAGTTTATACTATACCTATGCTGAGCGAATCCTAGCCACATTCTCTGGGAGCGAGCACATATTCTGGCGTGATCACTCGCTTGAACAAGACCAGTACACTTAAAACCTTGGTTACGGTGACTTCTCATTGTGTACTCTCTCACCCACTGACGGCTTCCAGAACAAGTCTGTCTACTCGATTTCACTCACACCTGTTAGGGGGTTTCAGTTACTTCCCAACGGTGTCGCACACTGGGATCCTCTCCCCAGGCCGATATTATCAACTCGTCACCTATTTGACAAATCAGCTATGGTGTAATTTGAACCCTGATCTCATAGTCGGAACGCTAACGCTATAACATCTATGTACACTAGCCATTTGATTTTCTTGATTTTCTTTTCTCTTATTTGAAAGCATATTTTATAAAAACAGCCGCAACTATTGTCAGAAATTGTGCGTGTTTTCGTGATAATATTTAACAACACTTCGAAAGTGGTTTAGTTATTTTTTTCTGAACAAGTCATAATATGTAGGGGATTTGTTTGTCGTTTTATTGTTAATGGTAATTATTTGTCATACCCAACAATGTTATTCGCGTTTATCGCGTAAGTGAATAATATGTGTGATATTTTCATAATATTTATTAGAAAGAAAATAATTATGCTAGTCGAATAAATAAATGAAAAAAAAAGTTTTAAAAGAGATTAGAAAACATATACCTAGAATTGATAAAGTTATAGCAAAAGAAATGGCTCTATTTTGTATTGCATTATTGTGATCGTTTTGTTTTCGGACCATTCCTTTATGCATATATCAACTTTAAACTATATAGCATTTTAAAACTCATTCTTTCCCTTTTCGGATGTTGGTTTTCATTTATTTTTTTCTTTATCGTATCGAAAAATAAATGAACGAAGATAACTGTCGTATAATCGTACTCCATGAGTTCGAATTCAATGCAAATGTTTTCCTTTTGATCGATAGGGTTGCTTCTTTTAACCTTTTCAAACTCAAACATTCAACGCATTAATGTAAAAGGTGTATTTAGCGAAACGTGTTGGCTTCAAATCTTCAATAATTTAGTTTTTCCTTCCGCTTGTGCTCTTAGGTGTCGCGGGGAGACACAGTCGTCTGTCAGCAGGAAGGCGAGTGGCCTGGAGAAGAGATATCTCGTGGGCCCTGAGAGAGTCTGACACTGAGTCGATCCAGCGTCTTCTTGGTCTGCTTCTCACTCTCCAGCCAGAGTACATGAGTGTGTATGCTCGTAGAGCTGGTTGGTTGATAGGCATACGGGTGAGATGTCCGAACCACTTGATCCCCTGTCTTTCTATGTGTTGTATGACTAGCATTGCTTCTACCATATCTCTTATTGTCGCATTTCTGATCTTGTCTCGCCTGATCTTGTTCACTGCTTTCCTCAGGCATTTCATCTCACAAGTGATCAGTTTCCTCTCAAGGGTCTTTGTTAGGTGCCGTGTTTGGTGCTCATGGAAATGTTTAGATGTTTTAGAAGACGAAGTTGGTAACTGACTGCGTCGGCTTTCTGACATCTGGTTTCGATTTCTCTGTCTAGTTTGCCGTTTTCAGTAAATATGCGGCCCACATATTTTTATTCGCTGGTTTGCATTAGCTGGACCCCCATTGATGCTAATATCCAGTTTTCTGGTCTCTTGCTGACGGTCATGACCTCGGTATTCATGTCGTATTTCTCGCAGCTTGATTTGAGTTGGCCAGTGTGATTCTGCAGCTGGATCCTGTCGTTGTTCACCATTGCCTGGTCATCAGCGAGCATGAGTTCGTTGAGAGCCTCAGGATCTGGATTGGCCTACTTTGTAATCGGATCCATGTGGATCATGAACAGTAGAGGAGAGAGAATGCAGACTTGCCTAACTCCAGATATTACTGGAAACCAGTCAGACGTTCCACTTGCCGTGCGGAGTCCTCTTCTGCTGTTAGCGTATATAGCCCGGATGTTGTCTAGCAGCTGCCGCTTGACATCGCACTGTTCGAGGACCTCCCATAGCTTATCTCTGTTGACTCGATCGAAGGCGTTTTCCTGATCCACTAATAAAAGATGGAGATCTGGGTCGTGTTCCATCACCCTCTCACACAGTCGGAGTGCAAAGAGTGCGTCGGTGCATACCCTTCCCTTCTCACTGAGGAGATGTTCTGTTTTTACACAAGTGCGCCGCTCAAGGATCTTTGCATACAATTTCCCTATATGACTGAGTAGTGATATGCCTCTGTATGTATTGCAGTCTTTCATGCTACCCATATTGGCACCACTATTGCATTTTGTCAGCCTCCTGGTACTTTCCTCTCCTCCCTAGCTTTCTGAAAGGTGGTTGTGAGCCACTGTATTCCTGTTTCACTACAAGCAAGAATGGCTTCATTTGGAATGGCTTCATTTGTAATGCCATCATTTCCTGCTGCCTTGCACTTCGGGCTGGTTCTCACTGCTTTTCTCACTTTACTGCTCAGGATGGTAGGTTATGAGTGATCGGAATGGGTGGGGGTAAACCGAGACAGTATTTCATGCCATTGTACTCCTAATGGATTCAGTAGATCTTTGAAATATTCTTCCCATCTCTTAATTAACTTTCCCTCCCCATGGAAATCTTCTCCGTTTTTATAGTTGATGACGATAGTTGGATCATAAGGCTCATCTCGCACTCTCATTGCTTTAACACCCTTGTAGAATTCTTTTGGTGAGGTCTTGAATTTTTCACTAGAATGTCTCCATAAGTTTTCCTTTGCTGTTCTCACAACTTTTGTGCCGTGTCTTCTTGCTTGTCTATATTTGATGTAACCCTCCTCATCCATTGACTTGATCCAGATCTTGTATAGTCTCTTCTTTTCCTTGATAGCATCATTCACTTCTTTGTTTCACCATTCTGTTGCTTTTCTGTTTCTTCCGACTGTCTTTTTAGTACCGCAAACTTCTTTCAATGTGTCCAGAAGGGATGTCTTGAATGCTTCGCAAGCTTCCCCTTCATTTAGTTTTGTAGAGTCAATAGAGCCCAATTTCTCGTTTATGGTGAACCTGATCTGAATTTACACACTTTCATCTTGGAGTTTGTGCATATTGAGTCTTTCTGGCTGTTTATTTCTGTTACTAGACTTCCTCTTTTTCTGAATGCTCAACGTTGTGACGTCTGGCCTGTGTTGGGGATAGCTCATGAGTCTGTGATGCTGCTCCGCATTCGGGATCTTACTAGCATGAAATCTATTTGAGATGAGGTATTGATGTTGTTCCACTTATACCAGGTGTAAATCTGAGTGGCTTCATGTTGGAAGAAGTATTAGTGATAATACGGTCGTGCTCGGCACACAGCTCCTATACATGGTTGCCATTGTTTTTGAAAACTGTTCTATGGAAACTGTGTGGACCCAGGTGTTTTGTCGATGGTATTCTTCTCTCGACAACTCAGCCGTTAAAGTCTCTCATGACGTACAGGTCTTCTTTGTCTGGGATGCAGTTGATGGTGTCCGAGAGTTCGCCGAAGAAGCAGTTTTTTCTTCTTCAGAGAAAGAGCCATTATATGGTGCGTATACTTGAATATAGTTGGTGATCCTATTTCCCTCTCTGATACCAATCTTCACAAGTCTCTCTAAAATGAATTCTGTGCTTACTAGATCCTTTGCCTTATCAGTGTGTATGATGAAACCTACACCATGTGCTGCTCTTTGTTCCCTGTTTACTCCACTGCACATGAAAATAAAGTTGGAGTCTATTTCCTTTGTTCCTGTTCCCTTCCTTCTGGTATCAGTGATAGCCAGGACCGAGATCACGCGTTCGATCATGAATTCAACTAGTTGAATTCGAACAATGCCAACAGCTCAATGAATAACATTACATAATAGTGCTGCCCATTGCATCCCGGTTTTTTAAAATTTGAGACTTGTCCCATACCATTGTGGCTAATGTTATAGTGCAGCATCAGATGATCGTAAATTTAGGTAGTCCTTTATCATAAAAAAATCTCTTCACGATCTTAGAACTGAACTGACGCGTAAAAGACACCTGATGTAAACTAATGTATTTTTCATGAATTGAACTAGTTAAATGCCATTAATATTTTTCAAAAAGCAAAACAAAACAAACAAAAAAAAAACGGTCAAACAATATAGTATATTAATTGTCATCAAATTATATATATCTATAACGGTTACTTTATTTTGGAGGATATTTAATTAGAGTAAGCGGATATTAATCAGAGTGTAAATGAATTTAATTTTCGATGAGAAAAATTGACATTAAAAACCTGCTTTAAGCAGGCAAAATTAATTTTAGTTTTTAAAATTTAATTGTATGCAATTTCCTTACAATTAAAACTTGAAAAAATATATTTCAATTATTTCAATAAGTTTTAAATTTTTATAAAATGTGCGTCATCATTGCTCCAGTTGGTAATGATTTTGGTGCCTAACAAATTGAGATGTAGAAAATATAAATTATAGCAGTTCATGAAGATATATTTATGAATATTTATGCAAAATATGAAAAGTACATTTAGTCGATTATTTTGAATAAAAATAAAATTGTAGCGCGCCATGTCTTGTATGTGACAAAATAATGAACTCTTGTTTTGTATATATATTTTTTCTTGAGAAAACATTTAAACTTTTTCCATGACTGTTTTGTCAATAATAACATTTTACACACACAAATAACGGGATTCTGTCAAATAATGATGCCATTTTGACCAGTAAAGACTTTACATTATTTACAGTATGTACAGTATGATACACTACCTAGACCGGCAAACCTCCACACTTGGTGAAAGAGTGAGTCTCCATTTTGTTCATTGTCCCAGAACAGAGGATCCCTCCAACATATATTGGCCAGTTGCCACAAGGCGCTTAGCTAGGGGAGGTACCGGTGATTCCATGATAAAGTCTTAGGAATCCTTGCAACAATCGTATCAAGGAGTTTAAAAAAACAGATATGAACCGAATAAGAAGACGATGAATTTTGTCAGAGCCGGGGGAAAAGTAAAGACATCGCAGATGAAGAAAACATCCCCAGATTAAAATTACAAACTTAAATATCAATTTATATATATATATATATATATATATATATATATATATATATGAATAAAATTTTATTATTACCCTTGAACATAGAGCTTTGATGATCTGCTCAGAATCTAAACTAGATGAAGAGCTGAAAGCAATTACTAAGGCTCTAGCTAATAATGGGTACGCTTTGGATATTATTAAGTCGGTCATGAAAAAGAAAATCTTAAATTTCTTTAAACCCAGACCGAGTATGGCTTGTAAATGCCCTGAGTATTTGTGTTCGCCCTGGTTGGGTTCAATAAGTGGTAAATTTGCCGAACAAATCAACTCAGCGGTTAAAAATTGCAATTTTTCCGCCAATGTACTTGTTTTTTCTACCAGTCCTCCTTGGGTGTCTGCTCGGAAGGACGTTCTGTCTCCCCACCATATTAATGATATATATATATATATATATATATATATATATATATATATATATATATATATATATATATATATATAAATAATTATATAATTATATATATTATTTAATAGTGATCTCCACAAAACGCGACATCTATGTTTTAAAATGAATTCATAAAATGAAAAATAGTTTGCTAATGTAAATTGACTGGAAGTAGTTATTTTCTTGCTAAAATTCATTATTCAAAAAGTTAATAAAATGATAAAAAATACTTTGGTCTTTCCTCTTAATAATAACATAAACATTTTAACGATAAAACTCTGTTTTTATCAATTTTCGGTTCTTTTTTAATCATGGTATGATCTTTTTTAAAAATATTTAAAGGTGCCTAATATATATATATATATATATATATATATATATATATATATATATATATATATATATATATATGTATATATATATATATATATATATACACGCTACCATATTATATAGTTACCTCCACGAAATGTAAACAAAAACAGTATAGCTTGACAAGAAAGGCCTTAAATTTGATGAAAAAATTTTTTATCTGCTTAAGTATATATATCATTATTAAGAAGAAATACCGAAGTATTTTTTGATTATTTTTTAAAATTTTTTACTCATTCTTAGCATGTCCGAAATTTTAGTTAAAAATCTTGTTTTTTTTTTGTCAGCGAAATTACTAAAAAAAAATCGATATCAGCCATATTTAAAAAAAATTTTAAACTAAATTAAAATCCGAGTTTAAATTTCTTTTAAGAATCAATTATAGGTTTTTCAAACAATTTTTAACCAAAATTATCTAATTTAAAGATTATTTAATATATTTCTAAAGAAGCTTTTACTTACTTTCTTCGAAGAAAATTGTGGTTTAAAATAAAGGGAGGCGATCTTAACATCGTTCGCTATTGACAGGCAATGAGTGATGTCTTGTCATCACATATCGACAGCTAACGTGAGATCCGAATGATCATACGGAAGGACATAAATGACGTAACGTAGCTGTAGCCCCCTAAAGTCAATACATATCTGATTGATAAAACATTTCTATCCCAAGTAAATATCATCACAAACATATCAATAGTTATTTTGTTACACTACACTACAGCCTATTTGCCCTGAAAAAATATTGAAAAATAACTTGTCATCATCTGAACAAAATATCAAGGAAACTTTTGATTTGCACCCCATGAAACTATGTATTTCCTGAAAGCAAAGAATGCTCTTTCATTTCTGAGTGAAATTGGTTGGTGAAAATTATTATAAAATTTTTTTATGGGCATAAAATATGAAAAAAAAATAAGTTAAAATTACTATACCTGAACATTAGAAACCAGGATTTTTTTTTTGCATGTTTTTATATATTTTTTATTTTAAATTAGCATTGAGGAAAACAGTGTTGAAATTAAGCCCAAAAAATTGACTTCGACATTACTGGGTCAAGGGCCAGCCAGCCAACAATAACAAGTTGTCATCACCTTGAAAAAAAAAACAATTTTTTCTTTTTATAATTTAACTTTGAGAAATGGCTTGATGTATTTTTGTTTTTTTAAACATTTTGAGCCTGATGACAATGAATTTTTTTGAGCTGCAGGCAGAATGGACCAAGGACTCAGAGGCAATACTGGATAGTTTGTTTGACTTCAATGATCACCGAGATAGTTATATGTTGTTCTGTATGTCTAGAAATGAAACAAACTAATAAGGAGCAAAAAAAAAAAATGTAAATTTATAGTAGTATTTTGATAAATAAATGAATGATGACAAAAATTAAATAATATCGGCTATTGCTAGGTTGTTTTCTTTTCTTTTTCTTATTTATATGAAAAATATGTAAATGAAATGAATTAAAATCTCAATGAAGACTATTAACTAAATCAAAAATATAAAAAACGAAAAGAAAAAAATTGTCGAAAAATATCTGAGCGCGCCAAATTTCAGTGCTCGGTTGGATATGTTATCTTTCTTATTTCATAACAAAAAAATATACATTAATTAAAAAATCTATAAAAAGAATTTCACAAATTCAAGAAATATATTGAAAAAGTAGCTATATAAAAAAATTAAAAAGAAATCAAATGGTACAGTATGAAAATGAATCGTAATGGAAAAATTGAAAGACGGCACACTGAAAAGTGAAAACTGTAAAACAACTTAAAAAAATTGAAATTGCAATGAAATATGTAAAATGATAAATGAAATAAATGGTATTTTTAAAAATGTAGTAATGTTGATGGTGAAAATGGCTTAGGATGATGTTCAAATTTTTGTAATGAGTAAAAAAGGCTAATTCAAAATGCACAACATTTGTCTCGCTAAGAATTTGCAATAATGAAGCACACCCTTACACTCAAGTCACGTGACCTGTTATTGCTTGTTACCTCCCGTACTTTTTAATAACAACCGTTTTAACGATTTTTTTAAGACAAAATTACATTTCTTAATTACATGCTGTCTTCGGAGTAGTCAAAACGATACAATTTACAAAGCACTAAAACAAGATCTATATCATAAGGATACTTAGGAAACCCGACGCGGCTTTTAACTAATTTGAAAATATTTTAATAACTTAACGTAAAAAATATATTATATTTAAATAATTAATAAATAACTGTATTAAAAATTTATTTTTCATCGAAAAATTTTTTTGCTTTCAGAAAATATTGTCTATAATAATAAAAACAACTAAAAGCAAATAAATGCATTTGAAATTAAATAATATATTTGTTTTATTGAGTTTTGTATGTTCAGAGCTGATTTTCAGGTATGGGCAGTCCAATTAAAAAAAAAAACGTGATTTGCATTCTTCAAAGCCTTGTGCTTTTAACTAATGTAATCACTAAACCCGACGCGAGCGGATTTCTAGAGTTTTCATAAAATTAGTTATGGTGGGGGGGTAATAAATATAAAAAAATATTTCTGTCATGACTTTAATTAAAAAACAAACATATTTATAATAATTTCGATCATCTGTGAATACTTTCTGAAAGTTTCATTAACATCCAACAATTATTTTCATTTTTGCAAGATTTCCAAAAATAATGGGTGTCATACAAAAAAAAAACGTGCTAAAAATTGTATATGTTATTTTACTAGTGACGGTGATACAAAGATAAACAATGGTTTTTAATCAAAATTTAGAATGTTCTAAAAAGAAGGAAACAATGTTTAAAAATAATGAAAAGAAACTTTGGTCTTTCCTCTTCATGATAACATAAGCACTTAGACGATAAAATTTTGTTTTCGTCAAGTTTGGCGTCTTTTTAATCATGCTATGCTCTGTTTTTAGCGATTTCGTGGAGTTACTTAATATTATATTATCATCAACCGCTGACTTGTTATGAACATCACTTTGAAACAATGTAAGAATTTTGTTTACAAAAAAACAAAAACAAAACATGATCTTATTTCAATTAGGGAAATTAAACTGAAATTGCTTAAGAAAACTTTGCAATTGCGGGTTGCTCCTTTTCGAGTATGCCTGTCTGTTAATGGTGGTTCGGTAATTCCTGTTGAAGACATTTGCTCATCGGACACATTTGTGCTTGTTCGACACACATCAAGCCAACAATGCAATTGAGCGAATCTTAGTTATAGTTTCTGGGAGAGAACACATAATCTGGCGCGATCAAATTTGAACAAGGTCAACGCGTTCAGGCCTTCGATCTCCATGACTCAAAAATTGTTGCTAGCACACCGATCGACGGTTTTCGAAAAGTTATGTCTACCAAACTTCACTCGCAAGTATGATTTTCAGGTGGACTATGAGAACCAGGTTTGAATCTTACATAATCGCTTTTTGACTTTTTGATGATATCGGCTTAAAATATATAGCAGTTCCTTAGCAACAAAATAAATAGGTAACTAAATATTATTGTCTGTAGTGAGTCACAAGGGGAATATAGAAAAAATAATCTTCATTCTCTGGACGATAATAAAATACTTAAGGGTTTTGTGTCTTAAACACAGGCATTAGTTAAATTGATTTTTCTTTGAGGAAAATGAAAACATTTTATTGAGAAATGTCCAAACTGTTTCAGAATAAGAGAAATAAATGGAAATTGAAAAAATATATTACAGTGTCTGTATTATTAGTCCTCCTATATGTCAATGAATGCTGGACAAATTCTCCTCAAAGATGAAGAAGAGACGTTAAGCAACTGGAATGTCGTTCTACAGAAGGATGCTGAGAAAACCATGGACCGAACATGAGATCAACGACGAAATTTGAAAGAAAATGGAAACAAAAAGGTCTCTTATATCTGACATCATAAAGAGACAGCTGACATTTCCAGTGCGCATAATGAGGAAAGAGGTCGTGAAAAGTTCGTAGGCAAGACGGACAGAGGAAAATAACATATAACCTACCTAGTGAAGTTGAGTTAATAGATGGTAGAACAAGGTTTAAGCGAGACAACAAAAAGACAACATTTGCTCAGCGCAACAAAGAGCAGGACATTATGGAGAGGTATGATCGTCTACATCCTGAATGGACAAGGTACACTGACGAAGAATAATACGTAGATAAATCAACGAGCCGGAACAAATAAGTATATGATGGATTCTGATCCCAAGTCATTTTACAAGACATTCATTATTTTGAAAAACAAATTGACGGCGACTGTGGTTATTTAATTTTAGAGAATTGTCCGTAGGCGCATCTCGCCGTGGAGCAATTCGCTAGCGAGTAATGAAGAGTATTCAGTTTTTATTGAATGGTCAACCCTTGTGGACTTGTGTTGAATATTAATCATGCTTAGTAAATATCGATAATGTCCCGGAGATTGTAGATAATAACTTAATTCTCGTCAAATACTATTAGAGAGTCCTTGTATTTCACTTATTTTTCGCAGACCAGACAACACTTTCGCTGTACATTAAAATGAATGAACGCAGGAATTGTTACCTGCATCGTCTGTTACAGTATTATTCAAATGAAATGACAGTTACAAAGGCCTTGGGGAAACATTTTAGAGATGCTTTCAGGCAATGGACATTCATGACTTAAATTTGCCCTTTAAATTTCTGTCAGGGAGAACAAGGCCTAAATATCAGAAGAAGATGACGGCTGTTCATAAGACACATGATGATTATCAAGGTTCCCTGATCTGATTAGTGTTGGATATGAATTTGCATTGAAAAGTTTCGTATTTCGTTAGCGATTTGAGCGAGCAACTGGAAGAAGAGTTTCTTCGTTTCCTGCTTGTACTTCAACAAGCCAAGCGTTATGATAAACTGTCACGTGTGCGATAAAAGAAATAAGATAAAGTGAAGTAACTACAAGAAGATCAACTAAGTTTAATAGTAAATAAAACAAGTTTACTTATAAGTTTAATGGTTATTTACACTATTTACATTATTCGGACTATTGTCCTCATCTTGTTGCCATATTTATCACAACGTTTCGGTTGTGATAAATATGGCAAGAAAAAGATGAGGACAATAGTCCGAATAATGTAAATAGTGTACGTAATACCTCATCTCAAAAATATAGACAGTTACTTAATGATTATTGTCAGTGGCTAAAAAGGAAGAAAACAAAGACTTACCGGCAAGAAGTTAGAAATTTTTCAAAATAACCTCAGTCGGAGTTGCTGGGGTTTGTGGTATAGTTTACTTGTCAGGTCTGCAATGGTAGTAAATGGACTGCTCTGAAGCAGATTTCTACAACTGACTTTGCTAGCCAACTCGCTCAAATAAAAATACCGGAATTAAAGACCTCCACTTGTAAGCGCATCCGACAACATAAAATAGTTCTTTTAATCTTTGATCTAAATGACCCCGAACTCAGAGGAATTTCATTCATAAAAATAGATTCTCTTAATATAAACATAAATGAACAATCCTGAATTGGCTCTCTAATCAATCAATCTATTTCAATTCTGTCCATTCAGCTTTAAAAATATTGGAATTTTTTTATAATAAGATTCACCCAGTACAAAGTTCGAGGTAGATGATTACTGTTAAAATAATATTTATGAACTAGATAGATGATATGAATGAAAGAAGTGGTGGGAACCCAACACGCAAGCTGGTGGACCGCTGATAGCAACGCCAGTGGTCCTCTGGTGGCATTCACCAGTGGGCCTCTAGCGGTCCGCCGGTGGTCACATTGCCGAGACGAACACGCCAGCAGCCCGACAGTGGATCACCAGCGGCAAACGCTAGAAATATGCCACCCAGTGGAAGATTGGCAGCTGAGAAGTGGAAATTATGAAGATAAAGAGAATAGATAGTGACTGACCTTTGACTTGAAGAGGTTAAGATTGTAGCGTTCAAGGAAGTATCCATGCTGGAGTCGGTTCCCCAAAGTGACAGTTCTTGTGAAAAAGCTGAGTGGCGCTTTCTTACCATCGGAACACTGACAAAACGGTGGGGTTTCGATTCCGTATCAATAGCATGGAATGTCCTAGCTCCGATTGTCTAAACTAATCAAACTGCAGGGTGTAGGATAAGTCTTCCCCAACAAGACCGCGTAAACGATTTTGGACTCACTCAACGCTGGACAGTGAGCTTTGAGCAGGTTTCGCTCAGATATTACAGCAGTATGTAATTTTTTTGTCTAATCTGATAATTGTAACATAAAGCATGGCTGTAGGAACCAGGTATTGATAGAATGAGCCGACAAATTTTCTACAAGGTATTCAGTTCTGTCAGCGGAATTACATATCATATTTTTTTATTTTCAAAGCTCCCAACAAAATGAAATTTTGTCAAAATATCCCTCAAGGTGTTGATATGTCGTTAAATAAAACAAATCAAATCAAAGGTATAAAATAGTTCATGAAACGAAATAAAACGTACATGAGCACTGGATAAGCTAAATTAAAAAAAGTGATTTTCGCATTTTCTAAAAAGATTTACATACATAACAGGAGAGCTACATAAAAAGACAAAGAAAACTGTCGAATATCCTGCTTATCTTTGCAAGAAATGTTTCTTGAATCAATTTAGTGGCACAAAAAGTGAACATTTATTCTCTTGTGAAATAGAAACTTGTTATACTAAAGATAACATCGTTATTGCTATTCACAGCCAGACCAAGTGATTAAAATTACAAATCATTGGAAATTATGCATCCATGTTTATTTACCCGACAGCTTACAGAGTATCGATTATTGCTTTCGTCAGCGATTGAAATATCAAATAGAAGGAAGGTTCCACGTGAGAGAAACACTATTCTAAATAGACAAACAATAACAGTCTGTAAGATCTGCATATTAAATAAATACTTTGTGAACTGAGAAAGAAATTATATATTTTTCTGTATATAAAAGTATCCGTTTTTCTAAACTACAAACTTTTGGGTGGTTGTGTAAACAATGCGCAATAAATACTTGAAGAGAATTATTATTCCATCGATATTTCTTCAAAATATTGAGGCGAAAATATTCATGTAATACTACTTTAATTATAGGCGAATTAAATTGGTTTACGTGCAAATGCGTTAGTCTAATCTAGTCTTAGAAAATCAAGCAAATAAGATGACTACTTCCTTCTCAGTAAGATCGAATGCCTGTTCAAAATATTCCATGGTTATTTTTTTGTTGGCGTTGATGCAAACACTAGAATATTCTATAGTGTTAATTTCTTTCTTTGAGATTCAAGAACGGAATTTCATACAAGATATATTCTTTGAAACTTTTTATTTAATCTCTGGTCGGGAATATACATGAGAACTTTGACTTCAATATTTGGATGATTGTTTCTGAACAGCTGTTTTCCTTTCTTCTATTCGATAATCTGGTGTCAAACAGCTTTCGTTGGGGATGCATTTTCACTGGGGTTCGTCGTGAATTTCTGGCTTCAACCTCCTAATCACAAATATTATCTCGTTTTTTATATTTTTATACGTAAATGTAATATAATAATTCCTTGATTAAGCTTATACATACGTAAATAAATAGTAAAAGTCGACTCTTGACCGAGTAATGCAACCCCCAGGATTCATAACTCCCAAACGAACATTTCTGTAATCATTTCCATGTGGGATTACATAGCCTATAAGACGAGCAAGTGACCTGCAAGACATTCCACGCTGAGTACATGCGAGTCTTCTGACGCCAGCCTGATTGTCTGGCTGTTTAGTTTTATGACACCGAGTGAGTTCACTTGTTGACCTACACACTTTGTTGCAAATGCTACAAGAAAAGTCTTGCTAGGTATCATATTTGTGGATGGAGATGTTTCTGTTTTCACATTTGTGGCTGAGGAGGCCTAACCTCGAGAAGCAGATATGGCCACATTCATCACAGGCGAGGGCTTCTTTTGTGCACCTCGGAAAGAGGGTTGGCTCTTCCATGTATTTACCAACTCGTTTCAGCTCAGCTTAAGCATATGTATTATTCTTACATTCCCCAACACCAACAGTAATCAGATTTTCCCACACCTCCCTGTCTGATGGAATATATTTCCAGGTGTTAATATCTACATTGACCTTTTAAGCATTTCCTTGACGTTGTCCTTTCATCGAAGACGCTTGCCTTGCGCGAGGTGACTAAACAGTTCTTGTTTCGGCATGTAAGTGTCCTCTAAGTGGCCAAGGGGACCAGCCATCTAAGTTGGTACATCATGATCATGAACTCACTATCCTGCATAAGTGATCACCATGAGATGTTTATAACTCGCAAGCATCGCCGGTGGAAACTCTCGAGACGCTGGATATACTGACGGTAGATTGTACAAGTCTTACATTCATATAGCAGCGTTGATAGTACACCTGCTGGGTAGACCTCTACATTAGTTGCTATGTGGATGTCTGATTGAGACCCAAGTCTCGATGCAAACTTACCGAACACCTTATAAAGTCTATAATTGACTTCCACATTAAATGCATTATGTCTAGATAGTTTTCTACTAAGGTAGACAAATGTAACTACGACTTCCAACATTTACCCATGACGTAGTTCGATGGTGGAATATACAGCTCGCCCGGTGTTGGTTGGAGCATAACGGTATTTTTTGGTGGATTAAAAGTTAGTCTGAATTCGTCACATGCGTCAGAGAAACAGTCCATCAGGATCTGCAGTTCCGCCTTCGTGTGTGTTTCAAGAACATCAGCGTAAATGAGATCACGAATGATAGCCATCAAAGTTTTCGTCACTTTCCTCACCTTTCCGACGAATAGAAAACCAACGTTCCAATCACTCAGCCAAGCGCCCACATACATACACACGCACATATATTAGTGTTGGATTGGATGCATTTACCACGTGTCAATCCTTCATAAATAAAGCTATCCGAATTCAAATATGTTAAAATAGAAATATTCGTACAACAAAAGGAAAACAATGCCCGTGATTTTAAAATACGCTTATTTAATGATAAATTTATATTCGTATCTTAGTTTATATATTTGGAATGAAATTAGTTTTATTAGTTTATTGAATTTTTGTGAAATTTTTCTAATTGTTATAACAATCGCTTGCAAATGGCTGGAAATACATTTTATTGTTAATTCTTGTGTCCTCTTAATTCGAGTCTATTGCAGATTGACAGTAGATTGCGTGTCTATGAAGTGTCTGTGTTGTGACATCGTCTTTTTAAGTTTATCAATCGCAATAATACACTTATTTATTACCATTATAAATTACCGTTTTCCTTTTTCACTTTTATACCGTGATGCTTTTATCATTCATATTCACCATTATTTCTAAGTTAATGCAACGCATGACAATAAATTTCAAGAAAATTAACCGTAAAAACCAATAATTTAAATACAAAGAAGCTGTTTTTAAAGACAATAGGTGGAATATTCACATTTATTATCATTTTTTTAACTAGCATGTTTTAAATTTATTTCTTTTGCTTTTTGTCGTAAATCCAAGATATTTAAGTGCGCTGGGTCGATCAACCACAGATCATCAGCTTATTCATTATTTCTGATTTGCTTATTTCTTCTTTTATATGCTGTGTCTATTCAGGGCGTAGGCTTTCATGGCCCTTCACATCTTCCTGTCCCTTGTAACACTTAATAAGTTTTGTATTTTTGTTATTTCTTTCAAACACTGTCTTATCATCCATTTACTTAAATCTCAACAAGTATGTTACGCGCTGTTTTCCCCTGTCCTTCTTTCCCTCAATTTGTCCTGTGAATATCAGGTTTTCCAGGCCCTCCTTGATCATTATATGCCCCATCGATTTTTGCTGCCTCTTCCTGGTGTTAAGTATAAATTTTCTTTTTTTCCCATTTACTCCAACATCTCGCCGATGCTCACATGTTTGGTCCATGGTATCCCCAGAATCCTTCTGTAGAACCTCATTTCCGCTGCTGCAAGTCTATTCTTGAGCAATTTGTCCAGCATTCAAAGCCATAAGAGGAGGACTGATATCATGTAACAGTTCAGTACTCTTTTCTTTGTTTCTAGCGAAATTGTTCTGTCTCTTAATACTCTGCTTAACCTTTGGAATACATCTTTGGCCACTCCAGTACGCGATAAAAAGGCAATAGAAATAATATTAAATAAATATTAGTAAGCAAATAAATAGTAAAAATAGCTGACAACTGAAGTAATCATTATTTATTCCTGAAAAAAAAAAATACTGACAGAATTTTCATGAGCGTATTTTTATTTTCAAGTTTTAGCTTGTTTCTGAAGTTTTCATGAAATAGAACTTAAAAATTGTAGCAGGGAACTTGAATAATAAAATGAATACAGTTATATTTTGATCCATTGTTTAAACCCGATTTCTCAGAAGATACTAAGATATAAAGTTTTGCCATAAGATTCATCATTGCATTAATTTGACGATAAAGAATAGAAGTTGATGTCGCTTTCTTTCCTACTTTTTATTTTAAAATATTGATTTGCAGTTATTTAAAAATAATTGTTTGCATTGATTAAATATATAATGCTTGGGGAAAGTCTTGCAGCTTCCATCTTCACGTGGAAGTATTACATCCGATGAATGATGTTTTTTTTAATTCTGTTCACGTATTAAATGACTGAATTAATCACTGGAATTTAGTCTTTAAATATCAAATCTCATTATGCAATCGTAAAGATCGATAATTTAAATACATGGAAGTAAAAATATAAAAAACTCACAATGGCAATGATAGTAGTATTTCTTAATTACTTTATTCTCATACCAACGAGATACAAATAAAATATATATCTGGCAATGTATTCAGCTACGGTCATACGAGACTTATGTGGTGGAAACTGATCAGGTATTCAGCTACAATTACACCTAGTGACATATGGTGAGAATTGGTCAGGTATTCAGCTAAGACCACACATATACATATGTGGCGAGAACTGGGCAGGTAATCAGCTACGACCACACCTAGTGACATATGGTGAGAATTGGTCAGGTATTCAGCTGCAACTACAACTAGTCATATGTGGCGAGAACTGATCAGGTATTGAGCTACAACTACACCCAGTCAGATGTGGCGAGAACTGGTCAGGTATTCAGCAACGACCATACCTAGTCATATGTGGCGAGAACTAGTCAGGTATTCGTCTTTCATCACACCTTATCATAGGACAATTGATGATGATATTGGGTTTTATTATGCATGACAATATTCAAGCGATTCTGATAAAACTTCAAGCATATACGTTTGTTTATAAGGATCATATATTATAGGAGTTTATTTTTATAATATCTATTAATAACCCCGATATGTCGGCTTTTAAACTATTGTTTTTATGCAGCTTCCTTGACACGCTATAACATTCATTACGCTCTCCCACCATTGGATTTATTAACACGTCTGTTGTTTGAAATTTATGATATAGGATTGTCGGCAAGCAATCCATCAAAGCAACTAAGACACCAAGGGTTAATGGACGTGCAGGAATTAGCAACAGAAACATTACTAAGAAGCAAGATCAAAAGAAGAGTAATCAGGAGGGCAGTAAATACATAGCATTTAAATTTTTGCATTTTAAAGTTAGCTAGAAAGCATGGAGGCGGAAGGTAGTTCCACAAGCAAGAAGTGCGAGAAATGAAGCTGTTAGCATAGAATTTACGGTTACATCTAACAATCGCAACTGTAAATTGATGAAATCTTGAGGTTAACCTAATTGCGCTTAAATTAAAAAAGTCTATAGTGAAGAGCTCATCCGAACAATTACGATGAAAGTATTTATAGAAAAGCAGAGGGGGGCAATGCGGCGATTATTATTGTTTACTAGAGATCTTTGCTTGAATATTGTTTTCTTTCTTATATATTCATCTCTTTTAATGATGGGCCATAAGTTTTCCATTGGATTTATATCAAATTAACGTTAGAAATAAAAAAAATATGAATAATTATATTATTATATATATTTATTTTAAATATAATGAACAGTGATTGATTTGCTTATTTTAATCTCACTGAGCTAAATAAATTGTTGTATTTGTAATCAAAACATATTATTTCATCATATAAAAGCCAAATGCATGTAACTATAAGCAAAACGATTTTTTTCTTAGAAATATCATGAGGAAATAAACAACCCAGTCGACCAAAACAAAAAAATTAAATTTGTTATTTTTTTTTATAAAAAACTTAAAACAAAAACCTTATCATCTCCAATAACAACATACCTGCAAATTCAAGTTGCAGAGAAACAATATTATTTACGAGTTCAAATGTCCTTTGTATTCTTGATCAAACCAAAGTCATAAATATTTTTATTGGTTATACCACTTCATGATTATCGAGACGACTCACGTTACAGCTACCCTACCATAGCTCAATTAGGACTCATTTAAACACACGTGGAAACCTACCAAACATACTAGTAGAAAATGCAAGTATACTAGTCTCTTCCACGTATAAAAAGGATTAAAAATAATGGCAGCACTAATAATAAAAAGGAAAAGACAACACTCAATAATAATAACTATGATCACGGCCACAGTGTGCTGACCGGGTTTGGAAGATAAAACATTCGTATAACTAATAAACCACACATTGAGCAAAAAATAAAATTAATAATGGCTAAAAGAATATCCAAAAGAGCTTGTACATGCAGACGTTTTGGACAGTTTTTACACAATTTGTGTCCAGAAAAGAAAACGATTGTACGAATACAAGAAAGTTTAAATAAAAATCTTAATCGCAGTATCTTGCCAGTCGTCTTTAACGAAACTTGTATATATAGCGTGCGAAAGATGAAATGCCTAAATTACGCAAAAATGAAAATGACACTGACATCTCACTTTAACAGATATATTTAGCAAAATTACACAAAAATATCTTGAAATACTAAAGAATAAATTTATTCAATAAAATCTCCATTGGCTTCAACCATGGCCTCACGACGTCTTCGGAATATCCTGCATGTCTTCTGGAGAGTCTCCTTGTTTAAGTAGTTAATCTTTGGTGTTACAAGAAGTTTTTTGGGTCTCTCGCTCAACAGCGCCCCAGACATAATAGGAAGAGGGTTGCAGTTTGGGGAGTTAGGTGGCCAGATGTAAGGGATGATGTGGTCGTAGTAATTGTCTGAGAATCATGACTGGGTTCTCCTGCTTGTGTGGCATGGTGCAGAGTCCTGTTACCAGACATAGGGTCTTCCAGCAGCCACCCTCTTGACTTAGGTAGCACTACCTCTACAAGGCACTTGATGTAAGCCTCCGTGTTGACTCTGAGGTCCTCTAGGGAGAATAATGAAGACAAAACTTCGCCATCACTAGTGATTACTCCAAACACCATGCCGCTGACTGAATATTTGGTTTTCATCTTTCTCGGTACTCTTTTGGGGACACAGAATCCTCTGAACTGTCCTCAAACTGACAACTAAACCCTCTGAAATGTTTGTATTTGAGCATCCGGTGCGAATGCCAAGCAGTACAGCATGCCGCCATCAATTACATGGTGCCCTTTTTGTCACAGACGGTGCCCAACTGACCCTACTATAGTGTGCAGTCAACAAAATCAAAGACAAACAACGCGCATGCGCGAAATGTAAAATATAAAATGGTGAAAATTTAACCATCAGACCATATATATATATATATATATATATATATATATATATATATATGATACAATTTGGAAAAAATACCTTTTCCCCTTACGCCAATGTTTCGAGGTCTTCCGAAAAGTACTTATTTCACAAGACTCAAATCAACAGTAGTGAGACGACACAAGATTCACGGTAAGCGTTTGTTATTTTAAATGAATTGTTGCAAGAATAAGATTTCATCTAATTTCAACTACTTATTTCATGATTTAAATATCCCACACAACAAATACCCTGTCAGACCCTCCACCCACAAAAAATTCGGTTGAAATCATCAACGAATTAATATAAATAGAAAAAAGAATTTTTAAGGTGTGAAGTGCTGATCGCTCCTTAATGAGACTATAAAATGTGTGCAACCTCTTTTGCTATTAAAGACAGCACCTCTTACAAATTGTAAGGGGTAATGCCTTTAACAGCGATAATAGACTACATTGGGGTGTTGGATTTGTATCTTTTTAAAAATGATGTACCAAGATAACAGTTGAAAAACGCCTAAATTTTCTCAGCTACCACCTCGTAAGATAAAAATAATCGTCTCTCTATTGCTAAACAAAGTCATAAAATTTGTCGAATTTGTATAAACCAATGTTTTTTTTTCATTCAATGAAAACTTTTACAAACAAAACTTAAGCCGACTTGCGATGTTAAGGTGTGTCACGTCTTAGAACCTGACCGATTTCTATATATGTCACCCCAAGTGGCTGAATATTTCCGCTGGTTATAACGCCTTACTAATATATTCTAACACATTTAAAATACTAACTCTCGTGAATAAACCAAGCAAATTCGGAGCTGCAATTGAATTTGCATACGAGGAAGAAACAAATAACATATTAAATATTTTCTTGATATGCTGTTAATTCCAACATATTCTTATTTTATGTGTCGTGCAACTACAAGACGTGGGCGGCCATGACTCTCCACAAGTTTTGTCCTTTTTAGCACTTAGTAAGTTTTGTCTTTTTGCTATCTCGCCTAATCCCTTTTCTGCTAATCATTTATACAAGTTTACTAGGTAGGGTATTCGTTGCTTTTCTCTGTTGCTTTTGTCTTCACTGAATATTAAAATATCCAAACCCTCTTTTCTCATTATGTGATCTAGGAATTCCCTGTTTCTGGTTCTAAATGTAAGTGTACTTTTTTCCTTTTTTCCTGGAACTTCGTTGTTGTTATCGTATTCAGTTCATAGCATTCTCAGCATCCTTCTGTAGAACTACATTTCTGTTCTCTCGAGTTTCTTCTTCATATGTCACGTGATTCAGCATTCGGACTAAAACTAGTTTAATATTAAATGTCTGCTAGCAACAAATAAACATGTCACCATAAATCTTTACTCAAAGTTCGACAAGAAGGTAAAATATGCAATAATTATAATTTTATTTAAAAGCCCTTTGCATATGCCGTCTCAAATACTTACAGGAAGAAAAACTGTATTGAAAATACTTTTGAAATGTAATATAATTTCGCGCCAGAAGCAGAAATCTATCGAATAGAATTTAAGCAATGTCTCCCCCGATTGGCGGAATATCCCGAGATTTAGAGAAAACGAATACTGAACCTGAAATGGACTTAAAATTAAGCGGTACGATCACTACACTTGTGTGTCTCCAGAACTTTTGGGATCACAATTTTACCTCGGAACACATCGCTTTAATAAAAAGTAAATATAAGTTATCCAAACGAATGACTTATTTATCTCGTACGATGAATATACAACCAGTCTATTTCAATAAATTCCCTTTTATTACTGAAGCTATGTGAGTTATTTTAACTATTTAACTTCATCTTATTTAAAAATGAGATGAAATTAGTTAACACCTAATATCTGTAATGATATATTTAAACAAGAAAATGAACTCTTCAAAAGCTTAACGTCAATCTTGTTTTAACTCGCTCGTCTCGACATTGTTCTTGTGAAAGAAAAATGCTTTTTATGATGAAGCCCCATCACTGTTGCAAGATCATTTTTTCCCAAATTGTTTATATATTTTTATATATTCTTGTGTATGCGTGTGTGCTTGTGTTTATGTGTGTGTGTGTGCTGATGTTTATGTACACGTGTGACGTGTGTACGTGGAGACGTATTTCTGTTTTGTTGTTACGTGAATCGCTTCCCGCTTGAATTGACAGCTTTGGGGTGCTACTGCTATCAATGATCATCGTTTTAGCCCACAGAAAAAAAAACATAGTCTACTGAAACAAGGACAGAAGAAAATAATTACAAGTTCTAATGCAGAATGTCTGAGTTATACTAAAGTTTAGGGCAAAAATTACGATGGTGTGTTCAAAGTTGTTTTGCATGGTTAAAATAATTAGAATGATTTTAGCATTGTTCCAACTTTTAAATAGTAATCAGCTTTTGTAACAATCCTGTGGTAAGTGATATCTTTCTGCTAGAATGTTCGATTAAAACTTGATGAGCGGAATGGCGATTGTACAAGGAAGTGGTGAAAATGTTTGAATAGACAAAATATTTTTGGCGCGAGCACAAAAAATACAGCGTTCTTTCATTTGTATTAATTGTAAAATGCATTTTTTTCCGACAGAGCCATTAGGTATCATTTTATTTGGGCAATTATCTAAAATGTCTTAGAAGGTTGAACACATTCTTTTACACAAATAAAACAAGAATTTTATTCATATGTACATATATACATTTGCTCTTGTTAAATGTTAGCATTGCTGAGATTTTTGGAAGTGATTTTGGCAAGGGATATAAAAGTAGAAGTAAATCCAACTCCCAATGAAACAAACAAGCAAGTGGCAAACAACAACAAAATAGACTAAGACTGATGCAATGATGTACACAGCTGGAATTGTGTTTTACATTATGAAATGGTTCGATTACATGTAGACACTTTGTCACAGCAACCATGAGCCGTGGGTTAACTCGCATCATATTGATCTTTGAGGTGATAATCATTTTTAACATATGTGTTTTGTTATTTCCATCTGAAGTGGAGGCAGTTTACTTGAATGACTTATGTATTTTTCTTTTATATTACGGCGAAAAAATGTTGATTGTGCATCCGGAAACGGAAACTTGAATCTGGCAAAAAGATTTGGAAACACTATCATTCGCTTTTCATAGGATTGTTAAATTTATAATTGATTCACCCATTTTTTATCGAAATTTATTTCGGCGCTATTTTGCTGAAAGCTCTGCAGAAAAGAAAATATTTTGTTTTAATCAGACAGAATTAACTTTATCCACGCAGTTATCTGACTACTGCCTCTATCAGATTTCATATTCGTTTCAGGAATACCATAATCAGTCATTCTCTTATTCATTTTTAATGATTACTGCAAAATTAAAATATTTTTTTGTGATTAGAAGATGTTTTTATCTTTTTTATCATGATTAGCTCTTGATATGTTCAATAAACCCTGCAAAATATAGAAAGGATAATTAGTAGTTGACTGCAGGAAGACGGGGGAAATTAATTTTGTAAATATAGAAGTATTTTAGTGGTAACCCTGCTTTTGCCTTTAAATGATATTTTCAATTAGATAATTTAATTGCAAAGAATGAAGCCAGAACGATTGATGAAAAAGGTAGATATTTTTGTAATAAACCAACTTTAACAAAACACCCACTCAAGTGATATTAAGCAGAGTACAAAAGCAATTGATCTCAGTATCATTAATAAATGTGAATCTCAATTTTCACTTTCAGAAATTGAACTTCTTCATAACTACGATGACCGTCAAGTGCTTTCTTTTATTTCTACCTCATCGGTTTTTGAATGATATATTTTATATTCTTTCGAGAACATGCTCATTAGCTTTCCTACGCCTAAATAATCCTTAAAATACAAGCAAAATATAACAAGCGTCACTGTATATTTCTTTCTAGTTTTCTTCTTTTAATTCTGCTTTCCTCATCATTGTATTTCCATTTACTTCTTCTATTTTCGCCTTTTTTTAAATCTTAATCAGGAAATATTCTTTCAAGCCACTTTTTTCGATTATCCTATTTGCCTGTTCCGTTTCTCCTTTTACGCCATAAAAAAAAACAACGCTGGGAACAAGAAAAAAACAATTTTCAACTAGTTTCTCTTTTTTTCATCTGATTAGTACAACAAACGTTTACTCAACGCAATCCAGATTAAAATTTCCAACCAGGAACCAACGACACGCATTTCTTCTGTCAATGCTACTATAGAAACGGATCAATCGTTGAATATCCTTAATGAACTGTTGCTGACAAGCTTACAAGTGGCCACAACGCGTGTAAATCTGCTGTAATTGGTTTTACTGGTATTGGCTATTGCATCAGCATTTCGCCTTTTATGAATAGCTTCAGTTAAAATGGCCGCATAGGAATGTTTTATTGAGAAAATGTAAACAAAAATGGCACATACATAGCATCAGGAAGAGACGGAAATTTATCGGGCACATAATGAGGAAGGAAGATTTGGAAAATTTGACACTGACAAGAGGGACAGAGGAAAACAACGCATAAACAACCAAACCAGCTTGTGTAAGTGATTGGTAGAAAAGGGATTAGGAGAAATAGAAAAAAGACAAAACTTAGCAAGAGCTACAAAAGTCAGGCATCTCCCACGTCCTGAAGGGACACGGTACATGGAAGAAGAAGAAGAAGAAGAAGAAGAAGAAGAAGAAGAAGAAGAAGAAGAAGAAGAAGAAGAAGAAGAAGACACATAATCGTTTGTTTTGGAGCTTTGAAGGTTAACCTACCATCATCAATTTTGTTACGCTTCTCGTCGCTGCGACACATTTTCGTATAACTTTGAGAAGGATCATTAACATATCCACATTTGTTGGATACTCGTCTCTTTATCTATTTATTGTTGTTCACACAAATTTTCAACTGATCCACTTTTCAGTACCCGTCAATTGTAATCCATGAGAAAAAAATTAGAAAAAAAAGTACCCCCACTTATAAATCAGACTTGGTGAAGAAAAAAAGCTGTGACTGCTGATGAATAATCTGGTATTGTGGATCATATGTGGCGGGAAACATGCTCACATTAAGTCCAGATAAATGAAGGAGAGCATCAATGAAGATTGTGGAAACGGAATAAGGATGCAGCATATATCGGCCTATCGACTAGAGGTATGTGTTGATCTAGTCCAAATTTGAACAATGTTTGCATTTTCTTTTGCTAAGCTTTTGTGTAATTTAGAATAACCAGTGTATTTGTTGTATCTGACGTTGGGAAAATAATCTACTTCCGTTGGAAGATTTATGAACAATTTTGGTCGTTTCTTAGTTTCTTGAGCAATAAGGTTTCCATTTTTCTGACGATGAATGAAGAAAGGATCGGTGGAAACTTTCGCTAACAATTGCAAATATACAAGGAATAACAATACTGGGTACGATTCGTCCGAACAATATTGGATAAAATTCATTTGCATGTTGTAAAGTATATCGATCACGGCAGCTCAACTTGTCTATCTGCAAACGTTCAAGGCAAGTTGAAATTAAGGTATATCATTGGTAAAATTGTACCCGTACAAAACAAAGCTACAGCAGTGTTTTCCTTTGATTATCCAGGTGATTAGATTATAACTTGTTAGTGTAATTATCTATGCATGTGTGACTCTTGGAGGAAAATAGTATCAGACATTAAATACTAAATTTTGTTATTCGACACATCGTTCCATGTCCAGTCAAAATGATCTTGTCTTCGGCAGTTCGTAATTTGATTAAAAGTTTGTTACTTCATTTTGTTTGTCAATAAGTACTATTGAATCACGTGTCGGATATACATAAGTAATTTGTTAGGGTTTGTCAATGATTGGAACTGGTAGCTTCAAGCACAAACATATCAGGCCCAGCAGATGAGCTTTTCTAACAAATGACGTACATGTCAGTGTCTTAGTCGCTTATAACTTTAAGTGTATTTTATTTTTTTCCGATAAAATTACATAGGCCAAAAATCAGCCAACAAATCCGCCGACATAGAGGAATAAAAATTGAAGTAAAATTATTCCAGCCATTTATTTCGCACTTCTAAATTGCCTTTGAGTTGATTTTCACATTTGATAAAACTGGTATATTTTAACTGATAATTTTGTGTTAATTTTTTCATAGATGCTAAGGTGTAAATCGATATGAGTATCGATTGAATAATTATAATATCATGCATTAACAACCTCTTTCCTTTGTATTTAAAAGAGAATTAATTATAGATTGTATGGAGGTGTACTGAGGATACCAAATTGTCATAAAAATTCATTCAGTAGAAGAATTTAATGACATGCAGTCGTCATTCAGTGAAATAATTTAAATGCATGAAGATTTATGTTCGATATAGACTGAAAGATTTAATATGATTCTTGTATATTTGCATTACTTAAAATTCCTAAAAAGTAAACTAATGGCATGTTTTTGAAGAAGCGTGTAAATGGCTATTATCCTATTGAATAGCAATATATTCTTATTGAAAACTTTGGCTAAAATGCCTCCAAAGACTATCACATATATTCTTTGCGTTACCTAACTGGTAGTCGGCGAAACTGTTTTTCTTTTCAAAATTAAAGTTTACTATATAAAATCTATGGGTATTGTTCTGGCATAATAAATATGCTAGTAGTCAGTGTGGACATTGTTGTCAGTGCATTACGATGGCCGCGAATCGATTGCAAGAAATACCGTCGTTTGATCCAAATATGAGCAACACAGATATGGCTTTTTTCCCTCCTGCTACGATCTTAGATTCTCTTGAAGAGATGCGGCAATGTTAGGAGTTTTGTACCATATAACGAGGAAAGAATAACTTATTTCCGTATCTGGGCGCCTACGATGTTTCTTTCCTGCTTCTCCCTTGACAGACACCTACATGTTCATTACATGTTAAATTCTGTGGCAACATTTTCAAGGAAATTAACACCAATAGTTGTTGTTACCCAACAAGATTTTTTTCACAATAGTTCTTACCATTTTGCAGTGAGAAATGATATAGAACGATGTTTCCCAGTTATTTTGCATTTGGATTTATTTGTTTAGCGGCATATCAAATCTTTATGGGTCATTTAATTCAGAAATCTCATTTATTTGGGAGCATTATTAATTTCATCTGCAAAAATTTATTGATGGTAATTTTTTTCCCAAAACTGTATTGTTGATATTTTTACTATGAAAATATATTTTTATATTTTCATAGTGTTTTGACTCGAGTTCGGTTGTTAACTATTTGCCAATATTTGGGAACTTCACACACACACACACGCGCGCGCGCACACACACATACATATATATATGTATATATAATTTATACAATTAATTTCTTTGTACATAAATTCTTATTAATAGGACGAAATAAACATAATAGTTATGCAATAAGAATACGCAAATTATTCAAAATGCTAATAGAATAATATTAATATTAATAGTAATATTAATAGAAGCTACTAATATTATGACTACTATTGATGTTCTATTATTACGAGAACTGCTGCTGTAACTACTGGTCTATCTAGCTTGTGATTGAACTTATTGGAGATTCGTTAAAATATTACTAACATCACTAACTTGTAAAGTTGGTTTCGAAAGCTACTGCGCATGAGCAGTTTCCATGTAAAAAGTTGTGTCTGTCTTACAATATACATACAATTGTACCTGTGGCTAGTTGCAGTCGTTAGAAGATGAAAACTACGTAAACTAAAAAGCTTTTCATCTATATATTGCATCTCTCTCTCTCTCTCTCTCTCTCTCTCTCTCTCTATATATATATATATATATATATATATATATATATATATATATATATATTTATAGAGAGAGAGAGAGACTGATTGATTTGAAACGCATCTCTTGACATTTGAACCAAGTGAATTTATTGGAATAAATATAAAGAAAAGTGACAATGTCATTTCGACATTGAATCACAGAAGAGAAATAAAGAGACAAAAATTGACTACTTATTACTTCAGTTAATTCTGTAAAAAGAAATTTCTAGAGAGTCTGATGGCTGAATTTCAGTTATACACTTATTCTAGTTTCTAATTTAGGGGAAACATTTTGCCCTCAACATATTCGTATGCTTGTAAAACTTAATAGCTCATCTATGGTGCAAATGCTAGAATCGTGTATTAACTTGTTGAGGCTATGTCTTACGAATGTGGGTGAAACATATTAGCAAGAAACTCTATGCAATAATTCCCTAGAAAACTGTTGATTCTGTTGCATAAGACTGTTTCAAGGATTACACAGTTCATAAGATTTTTAGAGAATAAACAAAGACGGGTTATATTTAAAATGTAAAATGTTAATGTAAAACAGAATGAATATATAATCAGCATTGTTGACAAGTTAGCAAGTTATTAATAATGGAATGAAAAATCTTCCCTAATTTCAAATTAAATAGCATGAGAGTTGTAATAATCTAAGCAAAATTTACTCCCAAATAAGCAGCCAACCATATTTACATCGATTATTCAGTAGAAGATTTGACCTTATGGTTTTTAAAAATTGGACATTAAGTCGCTACTTGAACGCTCAAGGGAATTAATATTCACTTCGGGCTACTGTTGGACAGTATCAGACGATAATATTGGCACCAACATGCAACTCGACACAAAACAAAAAAAAGAAAAGTACAAACGAAAGATAAGAGCTGTAATAAAACGGTTTCAAATACGTTTACTGATACTCTGTTGATGCTATTTCATATAAAAACATAGAACAAAGATTTAAGTTCGTAAGTTTTCGGTACATGATTTCTCTTTTGAGGCCACACACAAATCATTTACTCGGACAGAATACTAGTAAGACACGATGACATTTGGGAAAACAATGAAACCCATTTATTAAGAACTTAATTTAAATCATAACAAAGTTATTTGAGTAAAAGTCATTAATAAAGAGAAATAAGATTTTATCTGGAAACAGGAGTTCGCAGTATATTTGTATGTTATAAAGAATTACAGCATTAATCAAAACTGGCGCTTTTATTCAAATACAGAGAACAACCCTACAGAATAGAATCAAATAGATATATAGAGAAAGAATTTTTCTAGAATTGCTTTTCTTCGCTTTGAATTTTCACTTTCTTGGATCGTGGGTGATTTGTTTGTTTTCAGAAGACAATATATGCTTAGGGAGAAACAATTTAACATGAATCTAAATTGCAACAGGAAGAAGCGAGCCGAGCAATATATAAAGCTCCATACTAAAACCGATGGCGGGTCCGGGGAGAGATAGAAAGACATAGAAAGACGTAGATATTTGTGCAAGTGCTGCAGAAATCAAAGGTGAAAACAATGAATGACTTAAAAGTGCGCTTGTTGAGAAATAGGAAACATTGAAGACAATCATTGTAGACAGGTTAACATTTTGTAAGCAAGCCAATGAAGATGCAGACTCTTCTTAAAAATGTCTGCATCGGTATGTGAAAAAGTTAAGTAAATAGGTGTATTATTATTCCAACAAAACTGTAGGCATATATGTTTTTCAAGTAGATTCAGTTGACCTCGACTTTTAACACCTGTGCTAATATTCTATTGAATCTCTTTAAGAGATCAAGTTATACGTATGTGTATGCGTGTGTTTAAAAAGTTCATCGATATATTTTAAAAATCCAGACGAATATCTGCTAATGTTTACAACGATGCACGGTATAAAACTTGACTTTAAAGACTATCTATCTATCTATCTATCTATCTATCTATCTATCTATCTATTAATGGGTTCATCTACAAATAAAATTTTCTGACTTCCATTAGTCCGTCCATCCGTCACACCCCATCAAATAAACATACATTGACCGATCAGAAGCAAATTTGGGGGAGAAGTGCAAACAGGTAAGGGGGTACAAAGTACTGTTGGCTTTACTAGGGTGCGTAACTTACTACATTAGATTTTCTTTTAATTTTTCGAAAAATTAAATATTTTATTATTTAGTATACAAAATACTCCCACTATTTTAAAAACAATTTAATGAAAAATCGCAAATATTTAATTAGGAAAAATGCTATATTATTTTAGCATATCATTAACTTTGAATATACAAGAATCCAGTTTCCAGCTTGCCATGCGTTTGCGGAACTACAAACAAATCATAAGACCACCAAACGCTTCAAAAAGTTTTAAATTGACCCCAGAAAGAAATATTTATATATGACCAGTTGTATGTTGCATGCTCAAGAGTAAGAAATCCTAAGAATTTATTCTTCGCTGGTAAAAAGGAAATGGAAAAAAAAAGAATTTTCCTAAAAAATATTCTTTATCATGAAGTTCTATAAAATGAAATTAAATTAAAGAAATTATTAAACCGCGAAGTCGGATTTTTGTAAAAGTATTTTTCTAAACAAATCATCTCATTCAAATGTCATTGATTGGTTTGCTAAATTGAACGAAACGTAGAATTTGAAAATCTCGAGAAAAATGTTAGCTAAATATTGTGAGGATTTCAACACGTGTCTTGTATTATAAACTTCAGTGTAATTTTGAGTATTAGATTCTAAAAAACGTTCATTTTCTATGCTGTAAATTACGTAATCTCTTTATATTCAGTGCATATGACTGAAAACACTTCAGACAGCTATAGTTTATCAGTAGTTGATTAGCAAGTAGGATAATTTGTTGACTTTCGATTTTTCTGTATATGATGCGAATAATATAAATTTCTATAGAATAATGTGTTATTATATATACCTTCATATATATTATATTACATCGACGTTCGGATATGTAGATGCAAAACTTGAAGTTGGAAGTTGGAAGATAAATCAATATATAACAAAAATACCTTTCTAATGAAAGTTATGGATTTATGAACTAATAATTCATTATTAATATTCATGAATCATGATATAATGATTAAAAGGAAATTCATTCATTCATTTGATTCTTTCAAGGACGCAGTCTTACAAATGAGTTAAGATTGGAAACAAATAAACTAACAGTTACAATCAACTCAGAATTTAAGTAGAGAAACGTAATCCTGAAAATTTTGCTTAAAAAAAAGACTTATTCAATACAAACCCGACATATATTTAAGATATCTGTAAACGTTACACATGGATTTAATCCCTTCTTTTGTTATAATTTCCATATTGCCAAAATATGTCCCAAATATTCATTTCTGAAGATAAATTTAGTTAAGATTAATTTGTAAACACATGTACATGTCAGATTAAAAAACGTAATGTTTTTCAGAATACGCTTATCCAGATCACTTGTTCTCAAGTTATTTTGCCCCCTTTTGAAACCTTTTCATTATAAGTCGGGATGTTATTCCCCACTACCTTTCCAAGATTATCCAACTCAAAAGGTGCATTCCAAATAATATCCATATATTATTGAAAATCTTCATTCTTTTCCTTATAAGTACGTATGTATTTATTTGCATTATTTTTAGTGTCAAAAAACAGAAGAGTCAGCAGAAAGAAAACCCAGCGTGACCTCTCATTTGCGTGGCCCGATGCACATTGCGGGTTTTGCCGCCTTGGGTAGTTCAAAGGTTAATATTATGAGTTTACCAATCTGTAGTGCCAGTTTGCCACCCACTGAAACCCTGAAATACCCCACTGGTTGAGAACTCCCCCCTGATCTAGTGTGTTATGACAGTTCGATGTATTGCGATTTATTCGGAGACTAAATAAGAAATAACTGTAATTTCATTGCTTCGCGGCGTAATTTCATCGAATATTTTTAATGATGTATAAATGATGCCTTAAGGATTTATATATTTTGCTTTAGTCTCTTATGGAGACTAAATGATTGTACTTTAGAAAAAAACGACTGTATTTTAATGAGAACTCCTCTCTAATTGGAAACGCTCTCTCTCATTTAATTATAAGTTTTAATTGCTTAAGTCTCGAGATTGGAAAATTAGGTAATTCATTCTTGTACGCTAAATGTTGTTTGTAAAATTTAAAGAAAGAATTTATATATATAGCTAAATGCTTCTGTTCTCTAGTTATGTTAGACGGAAAATCCGAAGGAATTAATAATCTTTCAGATTAATATATTATTGTTTTCTGCATTTGTGGATATGTTTGTGTCAGTCTGCTAACATTCATCGAAGAAGATTAATGTATAGAGATTATCAATTGGTGTTCTTTAAGGAATATGAAAAATTGAATTGACAGCAAAAACTATGTTTTTGCACAGTTGGTTTATTCGATATTCTACAACTTATTCAAAAATTGTAAAATACAAAAAGAAACAGACAAAATTTGTATATATATATATATATATATATATATATATATATATATATATATATATATATATATATATATATGAAAATTTCTCAAATTTAACTTTTACAGAAGACAATATTTGTAAATAAATGACAATAAGAAAACAGTAACTGCTGACGCGTTTCGTCCTAATGCGGACTTTTTCAAAGCAAGTAACGAAATGATTTTAATCAAACAAAGAAAATTAATAAAAACAAAAAACAGAGTGTTCTTAGCAACGGGAATGTAGGAAACGCTATTTTCGTTATTTTAACTGAAAATGACGTCAGTTAATGTCACGTGTGGAGAATATTTCATTAATCTTTGTTGATGGATTCAACCATTTTCTTTTGATTTTAATATGTTTTTGTGTACATTTGTTTGTGAGAGCAGTAATTTTGTTAGAAAAGGTGAAATAGGGAAAAAACCTGGGCGTAGATTAATATTTGGGTATTGGTCGATTGCGGCTCTCTCTAGGATTTTCCTTCTGAGTGAGTTATTTTCTTTTTTTATAAGTATAGAGTTTTTAAAATCAAAATTATGGTTGAATTTATTCCTATGTATTACTAAGGCATTATTTAAGTTGTTTATTCTAAGGTCTCTTTTGTGTTCATTGATACGTTTTTTTATGTTTCTGCTTGTTTCTCCAATATATTGGGAGGAACAGTTTTGGCAATTTATTGTATAAATGCCTGCTTCAGAAATGTTATTGCTATTGTTGTTTGGAGATCTTATTATATCTATAATTGTTTTCGAGGTGTTTGTGACTATTTTAAGATTATTTAGATGGGATAGGTTATTCTGGATATTAGACGTAACAGAGTTGGTTGGTAGTAAATTTTTGAAGAGTGATCTGAGTAGAAACTGATCAGATCATTTCAAAAATTAAATCTGGAATCATTATAGGTTTCTATCTAAGAGCATTAAGAATCTGTAGTCCCCAATATTTACTTAAAGAAGAAACATACATAGAAAATACATTCAAAAACCTACAATACCCATATCATTTCATCCATAACGCAAGAAGAAAGGCACACAAAATATACAATCGAAACAAAACTAATAACATCACCCGCAATAGTAAATTACATGAAAACAGATACATAATACTACCAACCAACTCTGTTACGTCTCCACACGTGACATTAACTGACGTCATTTTCAGTTAAAAATACGAAAATAGCGTTTCCTACATTCCCGTTGCTAAGAACACTCTGTTTTTTGTTTTTATTAATTTTCTTTGTTTGATTAAAATCATTTCGTTACTTGCTTTGAAAAAGTCCGCATTAGGACGAAACGCGTCAGCAATTACTGTTTTCTTATTGTCATTTATTTACATATATATATATATATATATATATATATATATATATATATATATATATATATATATATAAACACAAATACACATCAAGTGCTCCAGACCAGGTACAATCTTCAGCTGAGCGCCGTGCTTCAGCAAGGTTTCGGCCCATTAAGCTCAATACCTTTCCACACGGTGGGCCCACAACAGCTGGATGAGGTTACGTTGCAACCGGTATATGTTAATTACGTGCGACTCGATAAGAATTTTTGGGTAATCCATACACTTCCTTCCACCGCTTTTTCACCACAAGTCTTTATCACCTTCTCCAGCTTTGGGATCCCAGCACACTTGAGGAATCTCTTTAAAGTGGCAGCAGGAAATTCTCTACAGCCAACCTCAAATGGCACCAGAATGCAGCTATATCCTCTCTCACGGATTTCAGCCACCAGTTCCTCATACCGAAGCAACTTTCTTTCATGCGCCTCCTCAATGCCCTCTTCCCATGCTACTGTCAGTTCGCCAAGCAACAGATGTTGCTTCGCGAAATTAATTGAGACCAGATCTCGTCTCAGACCAGACACAACAATCTCCACTGGCAGTGTAGCATCCACCAACACTCTCCACTTCCTTGAGTTTTCCGACCTGGTCTTCTGCCTTGTGACAGTCGCACCTTGCTTCAGGAAGGTTACCCTTCGCATGTCCAACGATGGTATGCTAGCACTTCTTACAGCCGTTGCCACGACCTCCAGCACCAAGTTATGTCTGAAGGTGTACCAGCCACCCTGAAGCGCCCTCGGACAGGCTGACAGCATGTGGCGCAGGTGTCCATAAGCACCACACAACCGTGAGGAGGGTGACTCCTGCACTCCCCATCTCTTCAAATTTGCCGGTGATGCTGCCACGTCATATGCCGCCTGTATGAAGAACTTCAAATGTCCTGCGCCTAGACGTCACCAATCAGACCAACTGATATGAACACCCTCAATGCCCCTCCCAGTTCAGCCATCGGCCCTGCTGAGCCTGCTGGACAGTTCGCACTAACCGTCTCTCCTCTGCTCTTGTAACTTGCGTCGCTCCTGTCTACTAGCCTCTGACCAGAATCTCTCCCTCTCACCTAGACCAAATCCAGCACGTCCCTTCCTTGTAACACCCTGAACTTCTGCCTGGTTGACCATCACTTCCACTGCTGACATCACGTCTGACACTCTCCACTTTCTTCCTGTCTTCACCTCTGGCACATTCTTTCGGATTACAGCATCCCTCAACTAACACAGCATAGACTGCAATCTCACCTTCGCCACCTTATATTCCTCCACCAAAGAAGTAAGACGTAACTGAAGGACCCCTGAGCTGCCATAGAAAGCGGCGGTGACAGAATCCTTGCAACACCAAGCTACTTCCTTATGCACTTACTAATTTTACTGTCAATTATTTAAACTCTAGACAGAGCCACCTCGTATAGAGTCAGTGGCCACATTAATCTAGGCATCAATCCAAAATGCATACACCACACCTTAAATTTTCCGGGAAGCCCACATTGATCTAATCTTCGCAGGCCCACCTCCGCTTGTTGCTGGATTTCAATCCCACGGTGACGATCTGTCACAGGGAAGTTATACCACCTCCCCAGACTCTTTACACCTTGCTCCCGCACTGTTGGTATCTTTTCACCTGCGATGGAAAACACTTCGTGTATGACCGACCCTCTCTTCATAGACAGTGACCTGCTTTTCTTTGGTTTGAAGGCCATCTGACTCCATTCTACAAGTCTATCCAGAACCAACTGAGCTACTTTCCTATCATCTTGGATTATCGTCACATCCTATATAAATGCACTGATTTTGACCTCATTCTGCAGGAAGCGGCACTCTGGTGTCAGATCTCTCAAGATCATCACCATCACAAACAGTACTGGAGAGATGGCATATCTCATAGCAATTCCCCTTTGCAGCTCCACATACCTTGTAGTGTACTTCATCGTAGAAAAACGCAGTACGAACCAATTGATGTACACAGCCAGACAACCCACGAGTCTCTGCGGAACGTAGAAGAACTCCAACGCCAACTGTATCATGCTATTCGGAACTGAACCATCCCTATTAGCAAGATCTAGCCACATGACGTGAATATTCTTCGTTTCAATTTTAGCCTGCCGGATCTTTGCCCAAATCATAGACAAGCAAATGTTTTAAAAAAATTTTGACTAAAAATTTTGACCCTGAAGATGAACAATGATGTTCGAAAGTACTAGGTTATCGTACGGACAAAATTTATTTCGATATCATTTTCAAATAAAAAGTCTCATTAGAAAATATGAGAAAATTCAAAATAAAATATGCAGGACGATGTTGTATTTAACATTCAACACAATATGTTTAATATATATATATATATATATATATATATATATATATATATATATATATATATGTGTGTGTGTGTGTGTGTGTGTATGCATATATATATATATATATATATATATATATATATATATATATATATATATATATATGTATATATGTATATCAGGGAAATTTCGTCTCGGTAGACAATGTAGGCAGTGCCTACCCTGAATAAAATAGATCAGCAGCTACATTTTCCTTCTGTCGCAAAATAATTATGAAGGTTACTCTGATTATTATGCATAAAATGCAAAATATTTTATTTTTTATAGATTTACTACATAAAGGTCACAAGCTGCCTACACGATATATATATATATATATATATATATATATATATATATATATATATATATATATATATATATATATGAAAGTTATAAATCATGCATTTTGCCTAATATTTTGGCTTCTTCACATCAGAATGAAAGACAAACCTGTTAGCAATGAAAATGCGTTAGTATGTCTAAGGATAAGAGAGGAACAGAAATTATCTTATTAGATCCAACGCCCAGAGGCCAGAAACTGTTTGTTTCGTTTTTGTCATATGTACATATTTGAGCCCTTGGTGTCTGCTGGATTTCAACCTGACCACTAAAATCAGAATGTGCTTTCAATTATTTATTCATCGTTTATAGCTTTTCTACCTTGTCTTCTCTCCATTTATTTTTGTTTCGGACAACGTTATATATCCTGTACACACTCGCACAAAAACACGAACACACACACACACGCACACACACACACACACACACACAAACACACACACACACATACAGACAGAAACACACACACACACACATATATATAAATATATATATATATATATATATATGTAATATACAATTGAAAAGAATGCTATGCTATAGAGTAAAAGTGTTTAATAAGCAGAATAGAGCGAGTGTAAATATAAGAAGTGAGGAAACTGGCGTCAACACCAAGTTGCGACAATGTGTTTCAGTATAAAACAACTATCATCATCTTCCTTGTTTTGATCAAAACATTGCATCTGTTTTAACCCTCGGCTTCCATCAGGTGTATGTCGATCAGTGTAAACTACAGGGAATTACGAGCTGGATATATATATATATATATATATATATATATATATATATATATATATATATATATATATATATATATATATATATATATATACCACACTTTTGGGAAACGTGTTCCACACGGCTGGCAAACGACCATCTGCAGATTCTGAATTCAGAGTTGTACTTCTCCTAAACTGGTTGCCTTCGAAGTCTATAGAACCCAGTCTGTCATGCTATCTATTCATAGCTGGAGTGGACAGAAGGGATAGGTTTATACTTTTCACAAATAAAGTAAATTTGAACTTGGCTCTCCGATTCCTCAACCCGATCCCCAGTCCATTACTTCACCGTGCCTATATATTAGCATATATGTAATCGGATATATATATATATATATATATATATATATATATATATATATATATATATATATATATATATATATATATATATATATATATATGGGAATGTATGCTAACATATATCATTAAGGAATCACTCCATGCATATTTATATAAATTCTTTCTGGCCTCATGGATGCTTGCGATGTTGATATAGTAAAAAACTTTAATGGAAAGTTGTGTGCAAAGTATTTGAATCCTTAGAAGTTTTAGCATTTTAATATATTAAGTATGAATATTTCTGAAAGCATTTTGACGCTTTCTTTCCAAATATCGCCCCTCCTCAGAGTTCATTGGTTCATTCGATTCTGCTTGTCAATATCCAAGGAACATATCTTGCTTGTGCCTCCGAATCGATGCCAGAATTGAATTCACATTTACTATGCAATCTAGACATTTGTTGGTTTCTGCGATTGTGATTCGATGCTAGAAGATTTTTTTCAAACTCGCTAATCACGTGGTTGCTCCTATTAAAACCTCACAACTAAAGTGATCTTAACTGAGTTAAAATGCAGTTGATTCACTTAAGTTCCAGATAAGCGTCTATGTCTGTGAATACAAACTAATCGTTCGTATGAAAAGAAGCAATTAGCTTTTTTTATAAGGCAGATAACTGCTTGTATGCGCATCTTCGTATCCTACTTTTCAGGTGGGCTTCTACATTCGGAATAAATCACGTCTCATTAGAGACATCTCGGATTTTTTATATTTTGAACAAACAAATCAGTTTTCCTCTAAAATATTAACTTAACTGCAAAAGAGGTCAGATCAAACAGAAATGACACAAGGCACAGTGGATAAAGGTGTTGGTTAGATCAAGTGACAGGACCCAAAGAGTTGTGAATTCAATACCTGGTTAAGGCAGTGGAGAACTTGGAGAGGTGAATTAACAGGAGATAACTGATAACTGGCATCCATCGGACATGGCACGTGGAACTAGAACAGAACAGAACAGAAATAAAGGGTTCAGTTCGACATTCCAACCACCTGATGAAGGCCGGAGCGTACAACGCCCGAAACGTTGTGATAAATATGGCAACAAAGATGAGGACAATAGTCCGAATAATGTAAATAGTGTACATAATACCTTATCTCAGAAATATAGACAAATACCAAAATAAATAGACGTCAACGATTGGATAAATAGAGTATTAAATATACTTTGTACTGCAACATTTGAGGATTTTGTTTGATTTATTTTCTTTTATGGCATATCAACCTCAATGGGTTATTTAATGCCGACAACATTTTTAGGATAGGTTCATATGAATAGAATATGTAGCTGGGACCCTAATGAGTACTACCATCCCGGGATAGGGTGGATCTGGAAACAACAACAATTGAGAGATGCCTTCATGCACCTCAAAATCTACCGATCAATGGTCTTAATAAGGAAATGTTAATTGCCAAGGATCAGACACTTTATTTATTGGAAGTTTCTACCGACACCATTTGAGACCTAATTTTGTATTTTGTGAGTATGAGATCACCTTCTGGTTGACCTTTTGGCCACCTAATTTCTTTTACGTACTAGTGTGCTGTCGAATACAAAGTTTAATCTGGTATTTCTTACAGGGAGCCAGTACATATTGGGTTACTACAGATCAACTCTTCTTGCCGAGTGATCATCATACTGTCAGATAACTTCGGTTACAATGGAAAAAGAGTCAAAAGATTAACTGGCCTTCTTCAACTAACACAGATTATGAATTCAAAACATCCTTATAACGTGTGTAAAGTAAGAGATCGCTCGTTGCTTGCATCATCAGGCTAAACACATAAGTGGCGACCCATGAGTTGATCAAAATACCAAGAGAAAATGCTTAACGCAGGAAAAAAGGAATATTTACCCTCGTAGATTCAATAAAGAATTCAGTTGAAAATTCTTAGAATTCCTACAACGAAGACAGACAGCTGAAGATGGTGGAAGGGTGCAACGGCCCAAATCTTGTGAGAATAACAACAAAAATGATCATATAATATCATGCATATAATAATTGTAATTCATCATCTTAAAAATGTCGATGCAAAAACTGTGTTGAATCTGGGAAAAAGTTACCTTCGTTAAAGTTAAAAATATACAGAGATTTAAGTAGTCATTTAAGGAGCTATAAGGTAAATTGAACAGGGCCTAAATACTTAAAAAAACCAAAAAAAAACAAAAAACAAAAACAAAAAAAACACTGCACATATGGTGTCTACATTATTAAGGTAATTATTCCCTTAAGAGCTATTTGAAGAGAAAATACGTAAGTCCTTGGTGAGTTTCTCAAGTTTCTTCTTTCAATCAATAATAAAGCAAATTGAAGAACGCGTTATAAATTTTAAAAGAAAAGACGATGTCAAAATATTTTTATTTGAGATATTTTTATGAAAGATAGGCGGCATTAATTGTAATTATTTATTTAAAAGTATGAACTAATATTGGTGCTCTTTTCATTCTGTAATTAGGTTGTTCAACTTAAATGTGTAATGAACTTTGCAGCTGTTACCTAAAACATAGCATCAAAATATTTCATAGTAATATATATATATATATATATATATATATATACATACATACAGGATGCGATAGGTAAGTTGTCGCCATTTTATATTTCCAAGTTTGTGCATGCGCAGTGGCTGTTTTTGATTTTGTCGCCTGAACGGCATAGTAGGGTAGTTGGGCACCGTCTGTGAGAAAAAGAGCACGATGACGCAATTCACTCCGTCAGAAGTTTGGAAACGCCATGCTGTACTGCTTGGCATTCGCGCTGGAAGCTCCAATACGAAAACTTCAGAGTGTTTGGGTGTCAATCTGAGTAAAGTACAGAGGATTCAGAAAGAGTTGGATAAGACTAATGGTGATTACGAAGGTGTTTGGAGTGCTTAATATTGATGGCATCTTTATGCCTCCATTCATCTCACCATAGGGCCTCAGAGTCAACACAGAGGCCAACATCAAGTGTCTTGTGGAGTTAGTGCTGCTCTGAGTGAAGAGGGTGTCTGGTGGAAGGCTCAATGCCTGGCAACAAGATTCTGCACATTGCCACACAAGCAGAACCCAGTCATGAATGTTAGACATTTTCTGCGACCACGTCACTCCTTACATCTGGCCACCTAACTCCCCAGACTGCAACCCCACCTGGATTAATATATGTGTGGCGCATTTGACAGAAAGACCAACAAAACTCCTTTTAACACTAAAGATGAACTGAAGGTAAGGATTATGGCAGCATTCACCAACTTAAACAAGGAGTCCGCCCAGAAGAGTTGCAGAGATTCCGAAGCCGTCTGGAGGCAGTGGTTGAAGACAATGGTTATTTTATTGAATAAATTTATTCTTTAGCATTTCAAGATATTTTTGTCTAATTTTGGTAAATATATCTGTTAAAATGAGATGTCAGTGTCATTTTAATTTTTGCGTCATTTAGACGACACTTTATCCATCGCACCCTGTATAGTAATAGTGGAAATAATTATTTTTCTTTCTGATTCCTAGGAACTAAATATGAATAAAGGTGTATTTCGAATAATAAATGCTGGAAATTATTGCCCACACTTATATTTGTATTGTGTAAAGAACATTTGCATCAATGTTTTTTTTACATTTTTCTATCATTTTATGTTTAATTGATATTATGTCAAATACAGACGGCGCAGTGCTTTGTGTAACAACCGATGCATTTTTGTGCATGTGTGTGTGTGTGTGTGTGTGTGTGTGTGTGTGTGTGTGTGTATGTATGTATAAACTTAGATTGTCTCAATTACTTAGCCGTTGTCTAAGAAAACGTAATTATAAGATCATTCAATAATTTTCTAATAAACAGCATTTCCAATTTCCGAGCAAGAAGTCACGTCTTAAAATTTTCATGTATTAAATGACATTCAAATCTTTATTAATCGGATAAGCTAATTCCATGAATTACCGTTTAAGACTATGCATCCCTTTCCACTGCATTCTTTTTCAAGGTCTCTCAATTGCAGTAAACCTTATTTCACTCAAAGTTGTTTTCTGTTCTATAGTAGGAAATGACAACACAACTGAAATTCAAACACACTTTTGTTCAGAGATCAGAATCACCTTCAATTGCAGCATAAACTTTTTGTACAGCAAATAAAGTCACATACAGAGTGATAATGGTTAAGGCAACAAAATTTCCATCAAACTATTCTTTTCAGAATATGAATGGACAGTTATTTTTACACTCTTGACATATATACTGGAGAAAGTACAGCATCTAAATATCAGTAACGAAAATAGTACCTAAAAATCATGCAAAGTAATAAAATATTCTCTCTTAAAATATATTTCCGAACTGTGTTTGGATATGCTTGGTAGCTGAAGAAGATGCGTGTTTCCGCTAAAGTAATTGGTTACTAATTAGCTCTGATTTGGAAAACAAACTGTCAAGACAAATTGACTGTCCTCATGTATTCGTTTGTGTGCTTGCGTCTATTGGACATTTTCATCTATGTTTGGTCCTTTGAAATACAATGTTGATTGACAATTGATATTTTTAATTAATTTTAATCCCTCACATAATCCCTACAAAAAGATTGTATTTCGTCCCAAGACGGTCTTTCTGAAAGATTAAGTTAAAACAAGCAGTTGTTATAATTATAGTGCATAATATTAAGAGATAGAGCAACAGTAAATTTTACAATCAAGTTTCCTGAAGAATGGATGTAATTCCACAAAACTCAGTGTCATGTGATCAGAAAATAACTTTTACTTTGTCAGGCATGGGATCTACAAAACCTCTAAAGATTTCTACTGCCAAACTGTTAATAACATCTATTTGCTTCGTAGAGGTTACGAGAAACACATTTGTTGGTTTAACATATCAGAAAAGTGTGATTAAGGTTGAGATCAGGCAAGTGTTATGGCCACGGCAGCACAGGGATGTTTGGCAGAACTCATTGTCTTGTTGAAAGAAATGCGACTGAAATCAGGTGAGTGTGTATCAGAAAAACACAATTTACACAGTTATATATCCAAAAACATTTTCGATACTCTGTAATCAAATGATTTCATTTTTTCTTTCCCTGTACAATTTCTTCGTGACGTTATTTCGAGAAAATACACTACACAACATTTTCTCTGGGAAAGCTTTATTTGTAGCAGACAAAAGCAATTTACACATAGAGATAACAAATTAAAGCCACCTTTATACAATTATTAGAAGACATATATCCCTATACACCAACTTTCGTCTAGCAATGTAACACATATGCCCAGCCTCTACTCAAGACAATTTTAAACAACCTCAAATATACCAGAGTGTTGGCCATTATCGACGCGACTCTCGCTTGGCACAGATGTCTACAACTACGTCCATGCGTTTCCCTTATATAGGCTATAAGAGAAGCCGGGCGGAGAAGCAAAGAGAGCGGAGAGAGAGGGACTTCACACATCCACGCTTACCCTACCTGCACGGCTGTATGGCTCTCCGAGAATTAGGCTGTGAAAACGACCTCCTGGGAACACAGAAAGACATACCTATCAACGCGACAAGCCCACACCAATAGCCAACAAACAGTCAGCCGGGTTAAGCCTACTCTTTTTTCACGCTCTCATTCCACCTCTCATACACAGCCTACACCGGGTATCAACTGGTGACCACGCAAACGTACACGACTGTAAAAATGAAAGACCGCTCATTGTCAGTTTCAGATATGTCTACGGAACAACACGAGGCAAGACTAAACATCATCCATTTCCCGCCTTTTAACAGAAGAAACCCTCTGACCTGGTTCAACCAAGTACAAGCTTCAATTGCAGAGCCGAAATATAACTTCTCTATCCACTGAACGCTAAAAACTTTCAACAATAATAGCCCGATATAAAGAGAAAATCACAAATTTTAAAACTCTAAAGCACATCTACACGACATAGCTATCTGGACAAGATGTTCTCTCCAAGTCATCAAATATTTTTTCAACACGTGCGAACCGAAAAAAAAAATCCCTAATCGCCATTAAAATTACTACAACGATAATACGGCAAGCAAGCGAGCAACACTTTTCATTTCGACTGCCTTTGCTTAACCCTTTCTTTCTCCTAGACACATTACGTCTGACTCCTAACTCCACCGGCAGAATATCTTAATTTTTTTTCACCAAAACTAAAAATATGACTTTTGACTTGCAAGTTTGAAGCATGCAAACCCCACTTCATTTTATTCAAGAATACCGCTCAGAATTCACGAAGAAACCTACGCGGCTCACACGAGAAAATACCTCTCAAACGCCACAGAAGTCAACTCCATTATCAACTTTAAACAGCACTGTGTTCCCCTAGGCTCAACAGATAAAGATGTGAAATAATTCCAAGGCGACCTAGTGATATTTTTCACTCTTCAAAAATGTTGACATGAACAAAACTCTGAAAGTACGATTTAATAATATACGGAGATAGCTGCATCTCCGAGAAAAATCGACAATGATACGAGATATCGTCAAAAGTTCTCACAGAATATGCATTCGACACTCGGTAGCATTTTCATCAGCATCAGCTCAGCAAATTTAAAATCAAAGCTTCTATAAAATGTGCACCAACATCATCCACGCACGGCAAAACAAACCAGGCCTTCCAAACAAAATCAATTCAACTTGAAGCATTGGAAAACATCAAAATTTTACAAAGATGAAACGTTGATCTCTCTCTTTCTACACCTCCGACATAATCTTCCAGAGCGTGCTACTTTCTGACACACTAGAAAATTATATAGCAAGCAGATGACACAATACTTCACACAAGTACATTTTTGTCGACATGTTTAAACACACATTGCAACCACAATGTTCGTCTCGTTTTCTTTTCAGCCTACGAGGGACAAAACAGACCACAAAACCACAAACTGTTACGACAGATGAACCCAAGGAAGATGTTACAGATCAGAACAAACACACAAGATCAGTCCGACGCATCCATTGGCCCAACAGATTCTAGTCATAAACAAATCTTTGTATTTCAACCCTTCAGGTATTTTTAGCTGTTAACAGATATAACTGTAATGCTTTCCAAAGCATTATATCAGCTCCAAGCAACAAGTTGCCTACAAACTACACCAGTTTCAAACGTAAAAAGCAGGAAGTTTTTGTTGCCTTAACCATAAAGGAAGAAAATTAATTCTGTGATCTTGTTTTGGTCTTAGCATGCACTTTATTAAGTAAAATCAGACTGTGTCGAACTTTGTATCGGCTCGACTTAAGCACTTGCTGATTTCTTCAGACTCTTCATTTTCCAACTAAGTCTCATTCCTGAGAAGGATGTGCGTTCCATTTTCTATCCACATATATTCCGTCATGCCAATTTTATTTCGCCTCACTGGGCTTTCTTGAGCCTGATTTTAAGTAGACTGCTAGCTTTCCTCTTATATACTGTTATGGGAACTTACCTACAACGAGAATGGACTCTTCCTGACTATAAATACTGCGCCTCTCTGAGAGAGAGGAGAGGAACGAATCGAGACCTAATGAGTCAAGACAATATTAGTTCACTCTAAACCAGATTGACAGTTAATACTAACACCTACTTCTTGTATTATATTTCTGTTTTAATATATCTTTGTTATTTTCTACTCTTGTGTCCGTGTTGTTCTTCCTTGGTTCTAACCTTGGACCATAACCGTGGTGCGAGGATATTGGACCATAACATATACCTTACCACATGTGCATAATATGTTATCATTCAACATTCCCTTTGATAATTTGGTCACGTGCCCAGAATGCGTCCCACTCGTCTTTCATGCATCATCCTGTTTGGAGAACTCGCAGCGGCAAGAGGCTACGCGGAAGCCCGAAACGATGCTTTGAGGATCAGTTGAAAACATCACTGATATAGGTCAACATCGAACCTGAGACCTGGGAAACCGTTGCTGCAAATCGGCGTTCTTGATGTTGGACTATCCGAGGCCGGACCGAGTCTTTCGGGTTTATGAAGAGGATCTGCGACGTGCCGTCAGGAAGGCCCGACACTTCCAGCCACGTTCACCACCAACACTCCTCTATGACTCCTGCTCAAGATTCTTCAGAAGTAGGCTGGACCTTCACAATCATCTCCGCCGACACCACCAGAGAGGAGAAAAGGGAATAAGTAGAGAGAATGACGATTCCGATACTCGGATGCAAGCAGGTTCAGACTAATACAGGGTTATTAAAAAAGAATGAACCGATTTCATTACACAATATTTTAATAAGGAAAATCAACAGAAAATTCCAGCCATGTCAGAAGTATTCTACTCATAATCAATTTTTATATCCTGTTTTACAAGTGTTCACTGTGGCCACCACCTGCAGCACGGGCAACATAAATGCGATAAGAGAATTCCCCCAGACGCGTATCAGCATATCACGATCCACTGAGTTGATCGCTGATGTCATTCGATGTTTAAAGTCGTCGAGGTTCGTGAGTAGCGGTGGAACATAAACGCGATCTTTTATGTACCCCCACAAGAAAAAATCACGCACTGTGAGGTCTGGGGAACTCGCAGGCCAACCCCCAAGGACAAGGTGCCTGAACGAGGCGTAATCTCTAAGGCTTCAAATATAGACATCTTAATACACACCAGTTAGTGGACTGAGAGATCACAAGCACACCGCTAGCTTGATTTGTGGACTTCCGTGGACTCCCCTCAAACTCGCCACTTGTCTTTCCGAAACTCGTGGTAGTCCTGGACTTTTTCCTTTACATAGGCACCCAATCTCTTGAAACTGTTTAAGCCACCCTCGAATCATTTTAGGAGAAGGCAGATTAATGTCGAATTGCCATCAAAAAGCCTGCTGCACCGTGACATCCGTATTTACGCGAACTCGAGAACGCAGAATGCCTTTTGATCAGCACTCGCCATTCCTGGGTTAAACGAAAAAACTGAACGTTGCCGGAAATACGACGCGACCACAGCGCCCCTGTGGCAGCCATTCAGAACTTAGAAAACTTCTCTTTCAAATGGTCACCGACTCATTCCATGACGATGCTTGAGAAATGAATGCATAATGAAATCGGTTCATTCTTTTTTAATAACCCTGTATGTTATTACCATCAACCGGCTCAACCCTTTTTCTAGAGCTGAGCTCTTAAGAGAACTGTCTGATTAAATATAATTTATGAGACTGTTATTTTTAATAATTAGCCTTATCTAGATATAAAGTTGAAAAATCATTTGGAGCTGTTCTACTGTCCCGCTGAGGAATATGTGTTGTCTTTACATGGCGCCGACTCCTCTCGCTTCTACTTGATAAAAGGAAATATTAAGAATACTGAGATCCAGTGGGGAAACTATGTATGTTTCGTCTTGTTAAATTACTGGATAATGAGTTGTCTAGACCTGAGAAGAATGTGTAAAGGAAGTACACATACAGTACGATTGTTTATAAAATAAGAATTATTGATTAGCCAATTTCATTGATACCAGAATGCATTATTCTTAAGAATGAGGTTAACTGATTGTTATTTTTCTATTTCAGCTGAAGAGAAAATTTAGTTTGAAAGACGAATTGTTGGGATATCGTGATAACGGTAACAATTACATTGGGAAATCATAGTATTAAATTATATAATTTAATATATTTTGATAAGTTTTATATATTACCTTCAGTATCAGTTTAAGAATTCAATAAAAATCAAATGTGGAGATAATATATTTTAAAAGCACAAACAGTATAAATATATCCTTGTTTATTGCTATCCAATATATTTGATCATCCTGTTTGTTTATTTAATACTTTTCACTAATAAAAAAATTTGTTCTAATTTACGTAGCGAACTTTTGATTTCATACGACTGATTAATATTGATCTATTAAAAAGTGATTTCTTGTAAAAATATCTAAATTAGTCATGTAAAAACTAGATATTTTAAAAGTTCTGTTTTCATTACGACTCAAGTTAAAATTTTAAATATTTGCCAAAATGTAATAAGAAGAGAAGGAGAGAAACGGCCAGATATTAAGAAATGAAGAGAAAACAAGTAAACATATAACAGGACGGGAATGAAGTGAGAATGAGTTTGGCAAAAGTGATCAAATGCCTGATTGAGAATGTTTAATGAACAAATGAATGAACGAGAAATAATTACAATCAGGGAAGTGGTTAAAAAATAAGAACTAATGAAACGAATCAAAGAAAATAAATTTTATAGAAATCAATGAAAAGATATAGATGACAAATGCAAAATGGATCTGAAAGAAAATAGTAGAAAAGGATAAACAAAAAGGAGAAATGAGTAAATGAGAAGAAAATGAAGGAAAAATCAAGAGGAAAAGAATTTTTATACGCTGTTTGAACGAATAATTTGGGAAGTATGTCAAATAATTGAGTGAATGAAAAAATGTAGAAGGTAATGGATTAATGGGAGAAGGTGAAGAAATAAAAGAAAAACGATCTGAAAAAAAAGTGAAAACTAAATCAATTATTACAGAAAAAAGAAAAGATGGTAAAAGTTAAAAAAAAGATTTAAAGTATGTTAAACCCAGTTTTAGAAAGATACAGGCAAATCGGTCCCTGCGCCGCACGCACATTGATGAAAAAAGAGGAAAGAAAATATTTAAGATAATGTAAAGATGAAATAATTTTTCTCATCAAATAAATAAAAAAAGAATTAAAAATAATATGCAGAAACAGACTGAAACGTAAAAAAGTAGGGATGAAAAAAAAACAAACCCTATAAGTGAGAAACTGCTGGCGCTGAAAAATTATAGGGTTTCCATATCCTAGTTTTAATACCATACAACCTGCTGTTTTTTTATCCGTGTTTCATGCTAACCAATCATAACAGCCAATTCATTTTGAGCTGCTTATTATAGCATTTTTGAAACGTTTCGTCAATAATGCCTGAATCCATAATCCATACAATCGCAGTTGCATTATTATATTGCGCCATTAATGAAACAATAAAGAAGATAGATAATCGCCAATTCCTGTTCTCGATTGTTCAAACACTTAAATAATTAAAGAAATAAAAAATATGAAGTCGATTCCATTTTGTATTATCACTATTTACTTTTGCCTCGTCTTGTTTTCTTTTTCGTGGTATTGTATATTTAAAGGCTAATAGAATTGTTTCTGACCTCTACATTTGCATTATAAGGTGAGCGATAGGATGACCCGACCAAAGCTGGTGAAAAGATATAACGAACTGTATTTTACATGTTACTAAATGACGTAAATTAGCAAAGTCGAATAATCTATGTATCTATCGGATAATACATTTTATATTGCAGTGTTATCAGGACGTCCTGGGTATGACGATAAACTACATCCGGCAGCAAGGCCTCTGATCGGGATATTTTGAGGAGCGTGACATCACCTCTTAATTGCTGTTGTTCCGTGGTCCACCCTGACCCGGGGTGGTAGCACCTGTTAGAGTCACATCTATGGTGAAATAGTTGACCCCTAAACTGGGGTCAAAACACCATGAAAATATAAAAAGAATTATAATAAAAATACCAGCAATACATTTTTATAGTAATAAAAATTACCAGTAATACATTTCTGTATGGAAAAAAATTACCAGGAATACATTTTTTGTAAAAGAAATTACTAATACTTCCAAGAAAATTAAATTTCGGCATTAAATGACCCATAAGGTGTTGATATATCGCAAAACAAACCTAATCAAACCGCGTATCAGCTTCTAAAAACGTTCATTTTGTATGCTACAAATTACGGTAATCTCTTAATATTCAGAACATATTACTGAAAACACTTCAGACATATATAGTTTATCGGTTGGCGTACTAATTATTCTCTTAGAAAAGATTTACTTATATATTGAAGATATATTCCTCATATAAAACAGCAAAAAATTTAAATGAAATTATTGTGGATTATTTGGTAATAATTAGAAATTCCGTATATAACTAAGGATTTTCCTAATAAGCATTTCATAACGAGAAAATGTAATTATTTTGGAAAATAGAAGTTCAATATTTAAGAGACAGAGAAGAGATTCTTCAAGTCTGGGAGAATAATTGAGAAAATGAATGCCAAAAGTAACAAAAGATAGTCATTAAAAAACACAGAAATGATAGAAAACCTACCTCTTCGCTGAACTGGCGTCAAGTAATATCTCCAGCTCGATATATTTTAAGCTTGATTAAAATATAAAATAATGGTTGCTTCAGTTTAAGAATGACACAAACATGCTATATACAGTCGTGTGGGGGTGAATTGTTGTACGTGTATAATATTTTAGTAAGCGAAAAATGAGTTGAACCATTGACAAAATCTAAAAGGATAAATCGTATTAATTTTTGAAATTCTACAAATAGCAAACATGGAGGAAATAGTTGCCTAGTTGCTGTTAGAACGAAGCAAAAATTAACACTTCCAATTCTGGTTTTCAAAGTAATCCAAATATTGGCTATTTGGAATCTTGAGGCAGCACAATCACAATCACTCCAATCAGTCCACTTTGTAAAAATTATAAAAATACGAGTAAAAATCTGTTATTTATTATCGTCATATAAAAATCCGTTATAAATTATAACTCATTAATGTCCACCATTCAATTTTTATGGCGATCGGCATTAATCGGTTAATATTTGGACCTGGGAAATCCCGAGGTTTAAACTTATTACAATTGACATGAATCGTGAGAATACGTGTATGAACGTTTGTCCTCCTATTAAGAATTATAAAACCAAATGGTTGCCCATCTTGCATTTGTATTTTCGATTTTCAACCAGAATAAAAATGAAAGTGCAACTAGTATAACGTAATCGGCATTGAAATTGAAATCTGCGAACTGATTTTAAAGGCGAAGCGGCCAAATATCGTCGCGCCTACTTTCGAGCAAATGCCCATGTGAAAAGCATGAATCTCTCGCTTCTTCCCCTCTCCAGTTAAGTGTTGAATAGCAGTGTATACAAGGCTCCTGGCCTTGACTGTCAACACAATTTCTCAAACATTCCGAGGAAAGCGTGAAATAGAGATGAGAAGACTAAGAAATGTGTGAACAATGTTACATCAAATTACTTAACTGCCTGTTAAGTAATTTGACGTAACTAATTTGGGTGCTTGAAAAGTGTTTTACATCGTCTCCAGACCACAGCTTAACGGACATCGAGTTGGATCTGATCAAGATCCCAAATAAACAAATTTAATTAAAGCTATGCTCGTAACGCAAATCTACTTCTGACGTGAAACACGTCTGTTTACCTTCCATTTTACTTCATTGATAACGGTCACTTCGAGCGCGTTTTGTTTTGTCTAACGACCAAAAGCAAACGCTTTTATTGAACACAACGTTAAAAATCTGACTTGCAGTTGCATAAAAATCTCAGAGACTGAAAAGTCTACAACGAAAAAGAATACCCTGTCCGGTGAAAAAGTTGCTGGTGGCACCAGGGGTGGCAGTACCGCTTTAGACACCGAAACTGTGTTACCTCCCCTGATTGGCGGCTGGTGAGGGCAGTGTATCGCACGTGCTGTCACACATTGTCTGTAGAAAGAAAAGAATATTTTTTCGCATAGGAAAACGTATCGCCTTATTATTCTGTTACTAAAACTGTAGAATATGGACAAGGAGATAAGGAATTTTGATGTGAAAATTTAGCTAAGCACAGATGTGTGATTTCTCTGTAATTAGGCCTTCTTTGAATTTCAAGGTTAAATAAAAATGTTCGACTCTCTCTAGACGCTAGATGAAGTTTATTGTGTAAAGCAGACCCCATAAGGTAGTTTCTAGTGGGAACCGGATACGCAAAGTCGGCAAATTTGGATACGTTTATTAAATGTTAGAAGGTTTAAAAAAATTAATTTATATTTTAGAACAAGTTAATTTTAATGAACGACAGCCTCAATCTACTCTAATTGATGTTGTTAAAGTCAGAATTCTCTTAGTAGTGGAATATTTTGGCTCCGAAAAATTCTATTTTTGAGAGTCACAATTCCTTGACATTTCCTGCAATGACGGAATGAAAAAAAGATTTTTTAATATTGTTCTTATCTTTCGAGATTCATTGGACAATGGATAGTACCGACAATGAAGATATTTTAAAGGAAACATTGCGCGGCTATTAGCAACACATGTAAAGATCAAGCAATTTATAGAGGAAATGATTTATTAAAAATAATCATTACAGGAATGTTATTGGTGAAATGCCTGCTGCTTCGCAAAATCATATGGAACCATGCTGGGTCGATTTAATTTCCAACTCTTCCTTCTCACGAGATGAAAAATAAAGAAACCGATAAATGAATTTCTCTATCTAACCCAATACATTTTCCAGTGTTTAAATGTATGGACAGAATTTACTTCTGTTTAAATGGAATCAAATCTATGCATCTATTATGAACAGGACAACAAGAGAGAGATATTAATACTTACAGTTATTTACAAAACATAGAGACAGTTTGTAGGGTTAGCCAATGATCTAACGTTTTTTGAGTCTATCACACAATTTCTTTTCACAGTGTTCATCTCTCCGACATATGTGACGAGAAACGCTAAAGTTCATTATAAAATATTTCATTTGTTGTGTCAATGATTGGTTCTGTTGTTTTGTTCCTCGGTTTATTTTACTTCTTTTACTAAATACCAGTGTATGATAATATACTCACAAAAGCTTTCATTGCTCTTTTTTACGGACACATCACGTTTAAACACCGGTACCCGTACGATCACCGAAGTTAAGAAAAGTCGAGTCTGCTCAGTACGGCGATGTGTGACCGCTTGGGAAAAACAGGTGTTGTAAACTTGAGTATGCAGGTGGTGTATTGCATAATGGCTCGGAATTGTTGATTGGGGTGCAGAGTTCGAATTGCAGTTGGGTTCGTTATATTCACTTACGCGCGAAACCTTTGGAAAAGGTGTGAATCCACCGCTTCTCTCCCCAGCTACGGATTAATTAGTAAGACTTGTATCACTAAATCATTATTATTTCCAAAAATATTCCTACAATCTAAAAATATTTTCTAGCTTTAAATAACCTTCAAAAATATTATTTCGAACATTTTAACTTCATAAACATTTATGCTATTTACATAACTTATAGAATAGAAAATGCTTTTGATAATTTGCATCTTGAAAATCAACAATCAATTTTTTAAATATCCCTGGATTTAAGTATCAATTAACATTATCCTCTGAACATTGAATGACTTACAAGCTCAGACACACGAAATTTCATATCACATTTTATATAACTTTGTATAATAGATAAATAATTTATTTTTATGTCATATATCTTATGTGACGTATGCGATCATTTGATTATTATCCGTGAATTGCCATGCTTTCTAAGGAAAGAGAGCAGAATGGCTTCCCGTTGCATTCTCCGCGATTGTCCTTCTCCTAGACTGTTTGCCACTTAAGGCCAGCGAGTCAATTCTACCCTGTTATTTAAACCATAGTTGGAGGCGGGTAGAGAGAGAAGGTGAGTTACCGGCTTTCTTTAGAGAGATTTTGCATATATCTGCCATTATTTCGGAATCTCTCCATTCCACCAAAGTAAATGCTCTATAGGTGATTTTGTATGTATCCTCTAGAACCAGGAATGGATTTAAATGCCCGAACGGTACCACTTTTTCAACTAATTTACTTTACATATAAAGCTTAACACCAATCGATGGATATTGTAAATTGATAGATATTCTACCGCAGAGTAGAGTGTAAATAATTATATGAGACGTCAGCTGCTCATTCAAACAAAAAAGTATTGATTTTAAAATGACACATGCCTACTTGTTAGACTTGCTTTACTATTTTTTAAAGAATTAACAATAAATTAAAAAGTACTGTTTATGAAATTAATGTTTATTCTGCAAGGAAAATATTTTCTCTAAAACGGACCCCTGCCACTTTCGAGCATTGCAACTTTCATCATCATCTTTTGGACAAAATTCCAACATGAACTACCTGTTTACCAGCTAATCACATGAAAACAGCGCGGATGCCAAATTAGGCAGCAATGTCTCAGGAAAAACAACAACAACAAATGTTGCCATATATTTTGCTGTCACAGGTGTAGTTAAAGGTGACTTTTCAATCAAAGCTAATGACCTATACAATACACCACAAGGTACGGATTTTAAACAATTCTGCTGATTTAGGTGGTGGAATTTAAAAAGTCTACCTTTAAAACAGCACACTTTATTATCCAACTTACCTGAAACGTCAAGCCAAGCTGCATGTTATACTGGTATTTGGCATCCATGTTAGAATTAATCTATTGTTGAATTATGGCGCTGCATTTTGCTGTCATATACGTTTATAATCATTGTCAATATTTTTTTTCCTCTATTTTCTGTTTATATACGTCCATATATTTTGTACTATGCTTTATTTGGCAACATGCTATGCACTTGATTCCAAAATCGTTTAGTTTGGTTTATTTTGGTTTATCGCATATCAACATCTCAATGGGTTATTTAATGTCGTCAAGATTTTTAGGATAGGTTTGTATGAATAGAATATGTATTAAATATGTATAAAATCAGTTTGTAGATCAGGTTTCATTGACGTACTTTTGTAAAGTGGGTTTGTTGTTGAGAGTCAAATGTATTGCTGATATTTTTATTATAAAAATCTATTTTATATTTTCAGAGTGTTTTGACATCAGTTTGAGGGTTAACTATTTGCCCATAACTGGGGCCCTAACAGTTGCTACAACCCCGGGTCAGTGTAGACCTGAAAACAACCACAAGAGATGGTTCTACGATCCTGAAAACCTCCCGATCAGAGGCCTTGTTGCCAGATGTAGTTTATCGTCATACCCAGGACGACCAAAGTCGTTGACATCTAATTTCTAATGAATTCTACATTTCCCCAGGCGCCGACAATTCTTCGGTGTGTCCTTCAGGTAATATTTTTACCTTCTAGGTTTGCATTAGAAGAGATTTACGTGAAATAATTCTCTATACAGTGCCTGTTTATGGAGTCGGTTACCCACAAGGCCTAAGCTGGTATTTTCTAATCAATGCTATGCTGGATATATTATTTCATTGCATCCGCTCTATACCCAATACACGAGACATCAACACAAATTTTTATAGTACCCAGCAAGCAATGCTTGTGAAAACCTTGCGGGCATACAATCTACTAGTGTTTTATGGTCCCTGTTTCACCCCCCCCCCCCCAGCAAAGTTGCCTAGTGCATGTTCTTTGGTGTTACTTCTGATATTTGTGACCAAAGCTTTTCTTCCAGCCCTTTATATGCATCATATACACTTGCTAACTTATAACTAATTTCTTAATCAAGGGTACTCGATCAGAATAAGGTGCTAGCAAAGCATGAAAAATTCTCCATAGCCTCCAATTTAATCCCATTAACAAAGATTGGGGTCGGTGGTAATATCGATCAGGTGTTGTTTGATGGATCATAATTCTTTTGGGTGTTACTGTTTACCCAGACGATTACATACACCAGAAAAACTGTCAGCTTGGACCTTCAGATTTGAAAATTAGTGTGGGTAACAATATCACAGTCATCAGCATAAAGGTCACAGATCAGCGTAATAAAATCTTTCAAATCACAAGCTCAGTTGATGTACATTCTCATGATGTTTTTCCAGTATTGTTGTCATCAAAAACTTTTATTAGAATGATGTTTAAAATGTGACAAAAATACGGGAACAAGATAATACTGCTTCACTCCATCCTCAGTGGTGTTTGGTTGCAAGTCTTTCCCATTGAAACAAATCTACGCCTTCGTCATGCGAGGAGTAAATCAGCCTTGTGAATTTATCATGGCTACCTAACTTCAAGATCTTGTCTTTTGAGTTGCTATTCAAGTCACTTCTTTTTTATTTGGGATATCAATGTATGCCCTACCACGATTAAGAGGGAAATTACAATGCTATTTAGGTAGGATGTTTTGGTATACGTATATGATTAGTTGATAAATTTATGACACTATGATTAAGACATCTTCGTAGAAGAGGAATGTGCGATTTTAGTTCTATTTCATAGCTATTGTATGTTTTTTTCAAAATCTAGCCTTCTAAGTGCCTCATCCGCTTTGACCGAAAGGGAACAGAAGAGTAAATGAGTGGATGGTGACTTTTTCGAGCGTATTTGGTTGCTGGTCTATGTTAACAGACACGGTTGGGATCGAGTGGGTCAGTTCTTAGCTGCTTTTGGCAAATGACATATTGTCTTTCGCATAGTACTTCGCGTAGTTCCGATGTCGATGTTCGTATTGATAGCGATACGTCATGATGTGTAGATGGACAAGGAGTCAGTAGTTGCGAAAACTTGAACTGCTAGACAGATATGACAGAATTTGTCCGCAAATGTAACCTACCTACCTAGACAAGCGAAGCGCTGAATAAAAGAATCTATTTTATAATATAGGAAACTTCGTGTTATCATTTCTCGACGTAGCGTAAGTTTTTCATTGTTTGTTACCTTGTGAACATGCAGCAGGACTTTCCCAGCTTTTGGTGAACTCCAGCGTGAATGAGAATCGAGATACAACGTATGGTGTCGGCTAGCCGGAGGGTGGAAAGCTTGTCTACGGTCACGTTGTATGTTTACAAGAGTATTCTTTCAAAAATGTTATCGGTAAATGAAGCTGATAAATCCCACGATAGTTATCGCATATGTCTTTGAATCCCTTTTTGAAGAGGGAGATAAGAATTCCATCTCTGTATTCTTGAAGATTTTAAAATCTAGATACGCATAAATAAATGTGCATGCTTGCACATGTACACGAAATGCACCAAACGCTCTGAATATTAATATAGCGAAATAATCCAAGGAGAAATTTGAAAAATAATAATTTTTTGCTTGTATTTTTGCATTCAAATGACAGGAAAAAATAATGAAGGCTACAAGCGAGGAAAATGTTTGTTTAGAATTTTCTAATTAAGTAAGGAAATAAAGGAAGCCAAGATGCATATATTGCGGGATGTATTTTTAATTGGCTTAAAGAAATCAATAACCAATAACAAATATACAAATGCCGAACAAAGATTGTAAAGAAATTATGTTCAGTTCTCGTAAAGATATATTAACACTGAAATAGTGCATTTGATTCTTTTGTAAATAATAACTTTGTTGTCATTATCATTTGAACTATTTTGGGGAACACCAATATCATGCATTTAACTTTAGGACGATCTTTACATTATTTCAACAGAAAATTGTAATTCTTTGAAAAAATAAAAGGAAAATGTTAATTCAAAGAGGATTTAATTTATGGAGAGGAATTATTTTCATTAAGAGTTATATTTTTGTTGCAATAATCTTGAAGAAGTTGGTTCTGAAAGTGACAGTTTTAAAAAATTACATCTATAAATATGGATAATGGATTCCTAATTTGGAAACGCGGTGAGGATACACAAAGATTAAAATTTTGAGGGTCTAATATGACTCTCAGAATTCTATCAAACAAGATTTGACAGTTTGTTACCGAAAAAAGGAATTTTCTTTAGAGGCGCACAAAATGTAGAATAGAGTAGAAATCAAAACTCACAAATTTATATTTTAAACCCATTACATTTAAGCATTAATATTTCATTTAAGTATATTTTATTATACAGAGCCCAAAGTGAATGTCTATTAAATCGTTTGGTAAATTTCTCCTGATGTCGAATTAATCGTTTAATATCAGATAAAACTGGTAAAGGATTTTTATGAAATTATTAATATTGTTCTGAATACTTTTGATTAGACTACAGTTTTTTTTAAATCAATTCAGCCCAAGGAAGGCGATAATGCCACTAAGGTACAAGGGGTTATAAGGAATGAAAGAGAATGAGAAAACTTTAAAAGGAACAAGAAACCGAATCCTAAACAGGAAACAAGGGATAAACTTCTATTCCTGTTCTTAGTCGTATTCAAGGAAAAAAAAACGAGAAATCGAGAAATAAGCTGAATAGTGTTTATGTTGTTCAAAAGGAACAGAGGTTCATGTGACTATGAAATAAAATTTAACGTCACTTGACAACACATATTTTAACATATAAGTACCTCAATTAAAACAAATTTTATTAACATTTGCGGCCCTTTAACGTAAAGGGTCGTAAAGATTGGTAATTTTAAAAAAAGATTTGGAGTATCATAGATTGGTTGTATCGTCGATCAAAATCTGAATTAGAAGAGGCTTCGTGAATATGTGCTATATGTTTACATATTGCGTTTTGCTCAGATTCACATGAATCTTCTAAAGTGAAATATTTTGTTATCTCTCTCTATATATCAATTGTTATATTTTCTATACTTTTCCATCTTTCACTTAATTCTAGTGAGTCTGACTACAAAAAAATAAAATTAATTACATGTTTTTATTATAACATCGAGTCAAACTCAAAAGAAATGCCTTACGCGTGATAGCAGTAAATGATATATATATATATATATATATATGTAATCAAATGTGTGGATGTAGATCCGACAGTATGATGAAAATGTGGAAAAGACAAAGCAAAATCCGAATATGTGAGTTTACTGTTTTTATTTTGTTTTTGTTTTTGTTATTCTGTCGACGTCAGACATTTCAGTCAAATAGACCTTCTTCAGGACATGGTTAATGGAGACATATTTATATTAGATTTAAGTTAGATGAAGAGACGATATATACAGGACTGGTCAGAAACAGAAAAACTGAAATTCTAAAGTCAGAGTATTCTTTCTTGGAGTCGGATACGCTGGCGTCGCGTGGGCGGCGCTACGAAAACCTGCTCACAGGGAAAAGATTGTATCCTAAGTGGAAGGTGGGGGGGACTTATTTAAAACTATAGCTTATCGGTACGTTTGTCAAGCATTAATCTTATATATATATAATAGATTTCTGATTGGAAAAAATAAAAAAGCCCTTGTGGATAGCGGCTATAAAGGAACAATTCCCCATCAAGTGATGGAAGATCGCTAAAAGTACCCAATGTAACTGTAGTTAGTAGCAGTTGATAATATGCAATACGCAACATCCTCGTAAGATTGGTTCTTCACAGGCAGGAAATGTGACCAATAGTTGTGATAACTAAAAACTCAATCTCTTTTTAAAATCCGATTTATCGGGAAACAGAAGATTCAAGTCAGACAATTAGCTCAATTTTAGTGAAGAACGTATGGAAAGGTAAGGACGCACATAACCTTCTATGAGATCAAAATAATATAAATGTTATGGCGATTAAAAAACTCCTACATTAAAAGTACTTTCACATATGAAGTTGTCTAAAGGAATCAGCTGATCTTAGATTCTAAAACTATAAGGAAAACATCACTTAGAACGAATTGAAATTCTTACGATTTCACTTCGAATACAGAGAGGAAATTTAATCTACAAGGTTAAATCGGAGGATAGCTCCAATCCCATATGCCCATAGATTTATAATATTATATTATCGCAGAGAAAACGAAAATGGAAAAGGAAAATATCAAATATTATTCATCAAATTCTAAATATAGATTACAACTGGTTCGGCTGAATAATATATCGACAACTACAAAAGCCTTTACTAATTGATTTAACATTCATAGGAGTTAGTTATTCTACATATTAACCATTGTTACGAACAATTACCGCAGCATAAAGTTTTAAAAAAAAGATAAAAAAAACAACAATCTAGACGATGCTGGGTTCACCACTCCATAGTGGACAGATTCTTTACAGGGTCAAATATACGAATGAGGAACGATAACCAACAGTAACGAACAACAAACGCCAATATACAAGATTTAATTACAAATAGACAATATATGAAAACAAAAATACAAGAGAATGCGTGGAAAGATGTGTGCTATAGATTTCTATGTGGAAAGATGTCTGCGTTATATTCTGGGAATAAAAGTTGAAACAAATATTTACCTTCAATGTTTCACCTGAAATAAAATAGGGTTTTCTTTTTTTTCCCTTTTCTCTCTCTTTCTCTTGTTTTATATTTCTATGTTTTTTTTGTTGTTGTTTTTTGCTTTCAGTTCGGTTCGTTCGCTTGAGCAGCGGTATCTTTTGATCGATACTTCTTTCTTCGCTGTTATTAGTTTTGATCCCAAAAGCTGGTCGTTTACTAACTTCCTATATTCAGCAATATAGAATTCGTTATTCGGTTAGGAAGATTCGGCGCTGTATAAGTTGTATATTCAGCAAAGTAGAATTTATTATTCGGATCCTTCAACCAATTGAAATCACACATGCATGCCTTAGGTGATTGTCACGCCTAGCAGTTCACCTATGCATTTGATGGAAGCGGCATAGCGTATTGAGATAAATTGGAATTCTTCTTCATCCAGTGATTTCCTTTGCTTGAAAGTAACAAGTAAAAAGAGATGTTACACCCACAAAACTGAGTTTCCGATTAATTTTGTTGTGTGAGTTGGGGATAGCATTCCGTCTCTTCACTTCGGTGAATCCATTCACATGACGGTTTCATGGCTGATCCGACTCCCTCGAGTTTCTTTGAGCCAAATGATTCTGTACTGGAAATTTGTGTGAGTTGCGGATGACATTCCTTCTCTTCAGTTCACTGAATCTTTTTGCATAACGGTTTCATGGATGGTCTGACTTAATCAAGATCGTTGACTTCTAATATTTTTCGGCTCAGAGTTCGTACTTGGTCACGTGATTCTGCAAGTGGGTGAGAATCTATTTTTAGTTTTCGTTCGAATCTGTTGCTGGAGTCAGCTTGTCTGGCCTAATTGTTTTTGTAGTCAACGACTACTATTACAGATTGAAAGAGAGAGGGAGAGCTAATTTATTATATTATTAAAGAGTTTGAAAGAGAGATGTGTCACTAAGTGTAAAATGTGTGAGGTTAGGAGTTTTGGTTGCGTAAGTCCATAGCACTATTAAAGTAACACAATAGATATTTTCAAAGCAGCATCAATGTACTCTTAAGACAATCATTATAAAAAACGTAGATATTTTGTAGATTTAAAGTTAAGCAAGAAAAAGCGAAAAAAGTTACAGAGTGGATAGAGTATAGGCAGTGCAGCTGATATGAATGATAACTTGATTGCTCTTTTCATCATAGAAGGAAATCTATTAACAAAATTGACAAAAAGAAACTAAGTTGTTAGTGCAACACAAATGCGCCTGGCAATAAAAAACATCTATAGGTTGAAGTAATGAATAAACTATGTGAAAAAAACTTTCCATATTCCAAGAGTCAAACTTAATGACATTGTCCTTCCGTTACTTTTATCATTATTTAGCTTAATTAATTTTTTGTGAGCTTTTTTAAAACGGTATCACCCCATGCGAGGCAGTAAATCCGCTTAAATATAAGGGTTACTGGGTGTGGAAGAATTAGGAACAGAAACATTAATAATGATTGGAAAGAGAAAAGAGTAATCAGGAGGACGGTAGAGAGCGATTGACATTGCATTTAAATTTTTGCAAATTAAAGTTGGCGGGAAACCTTGGAGCCGGATGGGAGTAAGACAAGCGAGAAGTTTGAGAAAAAAATAGTATAGAATTTACGGCTATATCTAGCCAGCTCAACTCTCAATTGATAAGATCTCGACACCCAAAGAAAATAATCTTCCAAAAGACCGAAAAAATGTTAAATTTATTCTGTTAAGAGATTTACTATTTTAAAATTCATATCAATGCTGTCAATGATTTAACTTGATTTTTTCCGAGTATTTACTTAATATTGTTGTAACAAAACATTACATGATTCATTCATTAACACTTTTGATACAATATTTAGATTATTCTATTACACTATTTATATTCGGACTATTGTCCTTATCTTTGTTGTTCTTATTACAACGCTTCGGTCGTTGTGTTCTCCGGCCTTCATCAGGTGTATATCGATCTGGGTAACTCACAGGGAATTCTGAATTGAACCATTTATTTAATATACGGGGGTATCCTGTTATCGTTTCACTGCCCATGTGTAAGGATATCTCATCTAGTTCTTATTTTCAGTACAGCCCACTTATTGCTCGCCCGTTTCCACAGAGTCTGCAAAGTAGAATTTATTATTCGGATCCTTCAACCAATTGAGTGGGTCACACATGTATGCCTTAGGTGATTGTCACGCCTAGCAATTCACCTATGCATTTGATGTAACCGGCATAGCGTATTGAGATAAATTGGAATTCGTCTTTGCTTGAAAGTAACAAGTAAAAAGAAATGTTACACCCACAAAACTGAGTTTCCAATTAATTTTGTTGTGTGATTTGGGAAACCATTCCGTCTCTTAACTTCGGTGAATCCATTCACATGACGGTTTCATAGCTGGTCCGACTCCCTCGAGTTTCTTTGAGCCAAATGATTCTGTACCGGAAATTTGTGTGAGTTGGGGATGACATTCCTTCTCTTCAGTTCAGTGAATCTTTTCGCATGACGGTTTCATAGATGGTCTGACTTAATCAAGATCGTTGACTTTTAATCAACGTCATAGCACTGACCTCGTCTGAAAGAATCGGCACATATGCCAGGCTATGAGGACCCACTTAGTAGGACTAGCATAGGAATAAATACAATATGGGAGTCGCGATTAACAAAAGAAGAAAACATTATTGTGAGTCGTCAAATACAACAGCAGCACCAGCACTAATCTGCAGGCAGGTTAGGGTTAAGGTTCAAAGTTCACTACCGCAAATTGTACTACGGGACAATGGCTTAATCTTTCTGAATTTGGTGACATAGCAATTGTGAGTTCATTGGACTTAGTGGAAATTGACGAGCAATAACTGAATTGTAAGAACCAGACGATTTCCCTTGACACGGGAAGTGGAACGAGAACAGATTAATAAAGAGTTCACTTGAGCATTACTTGTATGTTATCCAGATCGACATACACCCGATGAAGGCCGGAGTGCACTTCGGCCAAAACTTTGTGATAACAACAACAAAGTTGGGGACAATAGTCCGAATATAAATAGTGTAAATAATGATAGTTTTTCATCCAGAAATTCAGACAGACATTAGATTATTCTTCATAAAATCCTAGAAGGTTTCATAAAGTGAATATATCTTGTCAGTTTTCTAGTTCCGTAATTTCCAGAGACAGGACATTTGAGCGACTAATGAATAATGATGTTTCGTTAAGCCAAAGCTACATAAAGCCATCGACTTACTTCTGTTCCATTATATGTGAAGCTATGTAATCTCTACAGAGATTCTGTGTGCTGTATATCGTTTATGCAATTAATTTTCCAGACATATTTAGTGTCCTGAACAGAATTAATTTTATCTACATTTATCTAGATACCAAAAAAGTGTTAAACACTACTACATTATTGAATTTTACCATGACGCATGTATTTGTTCAACAACTAACGACAGTCAAGTGAAATTAATAGAAATAATAAATACACTATCATTTTAATATTTGGTTTTTCAAATCCCGACTGATATGTTTATACGCTGGTCTTAGTTTGCTCATAATGCATTTTTATTTCTCACAAATAGATGGAATGAATGAAAGTAATTTACTCTCGAAATCTACTGCAGTTTCTGCAACAGTTTTCTTTTTCTTGCCCTTCTCGCCTGTGGAAGTCCTTTCCCTTTACTTGCTTCCCTGATAACTACAATTTTCCAAAATTTAAATGCAACTTCAATCGCCATATTCTATCTTCTTGAATCCTGTTCATCTTTTGTTATTTCCTCAATCCTCAATTTTTTCTTTGACTTTCACTCCGACGTACGACTGTTATTTCACCATGCTTGGGGTAGAATGATTAACAAAACAAAAACAAAAAATCATAAATTAGGTTTATAAATGGACTTTCATGGTTCACACGTATCTAAAGCATTGAGATTTGTGGCTAAAATATTGAATAAAAGCGTTATTGAATGCTTCAAATTAGTAAGAAAAGCATGACGCAAAGCAGAGAGAGTGAGTAAGAAGGAACAGAGAAAGAGAGAGAGAGAGAAAGGGAGAGAGGAGAGAAAAAGGGAGAGAGATCTGAAAAGGACCACTGATAAAGCTTCGACAACAAAAAAATTTGAATATACTGACAAATAAAGGAATTTTCTTGTTTGGAGTCATTTTATGTGCCATGTTCCGCTTCCATATATATATATATATATATATATAATAAATAAATAAAACAAAGTTGTGTCATGGCTCCTGTACTTTTCGCTCTCTTCTTTTCAGTCATGCTGCACCATGCTTTTAGTGATCTTGACATGTGTGTAAAATTTGAATTCCGCACAAGTGCCGGCCTTTTTAACCATCAACGTTTTAAATCAAAATCGCTAGCTCGAGCAAGCATTATTCGTGATCTTTTGTTTGCTGCGATCGTGGCCAACTCAATCGAAGAAGTTCAAGCACTCGTCAATCGTTTCTCCACCACTTGCAACGCATTCGGATTAACTATAAGCATAAAGAAAACTAAAGTTGTCCATCAACCAAGGCCCACACCTAAACAGGTCAAGGGTGTAAAACAAAAACTACCTGCCCATATCTTTTCAATCGTTCCCATTACTGTTGGCAGCAACAACCTGACGTATGTGAAATCATTCTCGAACTTAGGAAGCAAAGTCAATTCAAGAGCCTCTTTGGATGGCGAAATAGTTAACCGAATATCAAAGGCAACCAATGCCTTTGGGAAGCTTAAGCATTTAGGAAGCTTAAGGATGTTCACTGGATTTCACTGAAAACGAAAATCAGTGTCTATCGAGCAGTCATTCTCACCACACTACTTTATGGTCAGAATCGTTGACGCCATATAGGACGCACATCAATCAACTTGATGCTTTTCATAAATTCTGCTTTCGTTCAATATTCGGTTATACACGGCAGGACAAAATCTCTAGCCCTGATCTTTTCATCAAATGTGGTGTCGGTGGCATTGAATCCTTTCCGAGGAAATCACAGTTCAGAAGGGTTGAATGAGTGATGATCGGATGACGAAAATCCTCATGTATAGCCAACTTTTTCATGGTAAGCGCAATGTAGGCCGTCCTTGGTTACGCTTCAAGGACAAACTTAAATACAATTTAATTGCTGCAAACATCCCTATAGAAGAGTTCGAAACTGCTGTTGAAAACCGAGCAAACTGGAGAAACGCCTGCTACCGAGGAATAATTAACTTTGAAAAGAATCGTCTCAACCATCTGAGAGAATTAAGAATTAACACTAAATCTCGGGCTAATACATCATCAGCCCATATGACGGTCAACCCTTTAGTATGCCCTTCGTTTGCAAATCTCGTGCAGGATTGTTGTCTCATACGAAACATAAATATAAAAACTGAACTGAAAGACACTCATACGTCGAAAAAGACGCGAGAGTCCATTATATATATATATATATATATATATATATATATATGTGTGTGTGTGTGTGTGTGTGTGTGTGTGTGTATGTGTGTGTGTGTGTGTGTGTGTGTGTGTGTGTGTCATAATAAAAGGAAAGAACAATCAGATTAATAATCCAGAGTTCTTTAGCATTTTTTAAAAAAATGTGCTCGATACAAAGTAGAGCTTAATATTATATAAAATATGAAAAAGCAAATAATAACTATATTAATATGGTAGAAAGTATAAATATGACTAGTAAGAGGACCATAGATAAATTAAAAATTAGTGATAGAGTCGGAAACCATACCACAAATGATTGTTACATTACCATCAAGGACTATAAAGATGAATTTGAGACAAATCCTACTACCAGAATTATAAACTCAACCCGGCCTGATCGATAAAATTAGTAAAAAACATCCTGGAAAGAGCTAACAAATAAAAGAATACCTGGGATTGACACAATGGAACAATACCAAGGATGTCACCAATTGGTTTTCAAATATCAAGGATAAAACCAATTGCACCCTAATCCAGTTCGATATCGAGGCATATTACCCGTCAATTTAAAAGGAATTTTTACCACTGCTCTAGAACTTGCCACTGTATAATCACTGATCTATCTAAGGATGAAAGCAACATAATTATGCATGTAAAAAAATCTCTTATTCATAACAGTGGATAAAAAATTCAGATGACCACTTTGATATTACAATGTGATCTTTGGACTCTGCAGAGTCTTCCGATCTTGTTGGATTATTTATATTATACAATCTCACTGCCCACCGTGAAATTAATATAAAAGATGTTGGATTGTATAGGGATGATGGCCTTATGGTTGTGAGGAAGTTAACAAACTTCAATATTTAAACGATCTAATACATAGAGAATTTAAGTGCCTAAATGTAAAAGTTACTATTAATACAAAACTAAAAAAGATAAAATTCCTTGATGTAAGATTACACTTAATGAAAAATATATGCCAATCTTATAAGAAACCAAATACCAATAATTTATATATCCACCCTAGGTCGAATCACCCCCATCTATAATAAAACATGCACATTCATCTATAGAGAAACGAATATAAATACTCCTAAGGAAGATATATTCTATGAACATTGTAATTTTTATAATAAAGCTTTAAAGAATAGTGACTATAAATGCCCCGACATTAAATATGAAGATGATAATAAAAATAACCAAAGAAGAAATAAAAATAGAAAACTCATTTGATACAACCACCCCATTTAAACAAATGGTTAGTAGTAATTTAGGGCAAAAATTTCTTGCTTTGATTAAAAACATTTTCCAAGAAATAATCCTCTTAGCAAGATTTTTCAATGAAAATATCCTAATATTAGGTTATAGTTGTACTGAAAATGTAGAAAAAATAAAAATAAAACATAATAATAAAATTTAAATACTTAAATCAGAATAAAAGATAGTGGTTCAGAAATGAGAATAAATAATAATAATGAAAAATTATGTAACTCTAGGAATCCCATAAATTATCCATTGAATTATAAGTGTCTTACAGAATCTATTGTTTACCAGTGTACTATTTAATCTACTGAAAATCCAGATATTATATATATATATATATATATATATATATATTGGTAGCACTAAAATGATTTTAAATTAAGTTGGTACCAGCAACTGTCTTCCTTCAAAAACAATGAGTATCGTAACCAAACATCACTATCTAAAAAATTAAGGCATTTAAAAGAAACAAATAAAACCCTCACAGTAAAATGGAAATTATTAAAAAACGGGAACGTGTAGGTTAAATGAGCCATGTTCTTTGTGCCTACAGGAAAAGTTACATATTAAATTTGTTAAAAATAAAGATTTATTAAATCAACTTAAAGAAATAACTGTCTTTTGTAGGCATTGCCTTATGTTCACTTTAAAGCATAATTAATCAAACTTTCATAATTATATATCTATTATTTGATAACAATTAAAAAAAAGAATATGTACCAAATTCCTAAATCTTAATTTTTAATTTTAACAATACCATATCTAATGTACTATTAAATATAATAAATATAGCATTTTAGATCTTTATGATTAAAAATATAAATATATAAAATATGATTTAATCATATTTCAAGCTCATTTAAGAAAACCCCAGTATATTTGAAAAAAATAAAATAATAAGTAAAACAATAAATAAAAATGCCAAAATTAACCCGTGGTTTGATACAAATAACCCATTGTATCTTAATGTATCTTATATATGTTCCAAAAAAGGTAGACAGGATGACAGGAAAGCCCGTATCGGCAAACAGAAATTATATACCCACATCAAACCTTTAACCTACATTTTTTACTTTTCCATATTAGATTAGACCTGTTCCCTGATTCGTCAAAATAGAAAACACCCATTTATAAGTTTGAAATCTCATTCCCCCTCCAAATGAAACACTTAAATATAATACTACTTTGCTTAAAAATGTAAATAATTTTTTCTGAAGTTATTCTACATTACTTGAAAATGGAACAAAAATTTTTAATTTAATTTCAATTTTTAGTTCCGAAACATTGTAATTTCTGTGTCGCGATGAAAACATTGTTAAGTAATAATAATAATAATAATAATAATAATAATAATAATATATATATATATATATATATATATATATATATATATATATATATATATATATATATATATATATATATATATATACTTTTGTGTATATATATTATATGGAGTATTTTTAGCTGGCTTCTCGAAATGTTGTACAGTAGCTTATACAATTCTGCATGTTATCTTTAATTTCAATATATTTGTTGAAACAATATTTAAAAAACAGTCGTCCGTGATTAATTCTTCTTCATATATTGTTTCTTATGTATTTGCTACTTTGGTTTTTCATATTTGATTTTACATAACAGGGCATGCGTTTGTCTTTCTGTACGCATTTGTCCCGCTAAATTTTTTTATGTTTTGGTTTTCAGTTTTTAGTAATAGGTTCAAAGCGGTGTTTCACAATATCAGCTTTGAGACTATAGGAGAAATAGGATTGAATGAGGATTGATGAAAAGAACTTTGAAATTTTAGATTTTCCCCCATTTATTGTGTTACGTATTATGACAATATTATACGGACAATTTATCGCAATCGATCCTTTGCTCCCTTCAGCAAGCCCAATAATAATTTGGCTTAAGCATATATAAATGTTAGCTTAAATCATGCCAAGACTGTATTTAAGAAAATCCATAACGGAGTACATACAGTATAGATTTTAGACAAGCATTTCCAAAATTGAAATATTTAGTGAAACCCCAAAATTGAAATGACGAATAAAACGTTAACATACTGCATCAAGGAAGAACGCCTCGCCTTCATCCTAGTACGTGAAGAAAGATAATTTGGTTTACGCTTTCATCTAATATAGCAGTGAAAACAAGCATTGGAAAATATCTTTCAGTCTACTAAATAACCATTTCCACCCTGAATCCAGTAAAATAAGATTTTTCACAAAGACGCTGGTAATTATGTCGAATCTGTCTAGATTTATTAAAAAGCACAATTCGAAAATTATAAATGAGAAAGAAAGTAAATAGGCAGCCAGGTTAATATTTGATAAACAAGAGCAATTGCTCGTTGGATGGGACGTGTTTGGCAGAATATATATATATATATATATATATATATATATATATATATATATATATATATATATATATATATATATATATATAAAAAATCAACGATGAAGGAAAGGTGCGTGTTTGCATATATGGTGTACGCAGGTACATTTTAGACTTATGATATAATTGATCGTTATTCAAGAAAATCTATTTTAAAAAAAAGGAATGTAAGTAATTTCCCTTGTACTTAACTTAATATATAAATGTATAAATATATACTGATTGCAAGCTGTTAGGGAAATTATTCCCAAAGTGGAAGATCGATCTATATTTTAACGGGTTACGAAAATATTTCATGTAACAAAAGAGCATTATTTTAATAATTAAAGGTAGAACAATAGAGGCATTTTAATTTATCCTTTTTATAAAATATTTACAAATATATGCATATTGATGCATATAAAAACCTGTCTATAAGCAATCACGTCCTTATTCATTTGACAGTTGTATGTCTGCAATTTTTGTAATTTATTACTCAAGTGAAACTTATTCTCATGTTTATTGTAAAGGTATATACTAAAGGTATTCTTATTTTTAATAAAAAGTTGAGCATTTGGGTAAAAATAGGCAGCTTTACAAAAACTCATACCCACATACACAGGCATGACTACCTCCCATATATATATATATATATATATATATATATATATATATATATATATATATATATATGGGGAACTGAACACGGTCGTATTACTAGAGATTGCTTTGTAGTTCACTTCGTCCTCTATTATACTGTCGGTATGTGGACGATACTTTTTGTTTATTTAATGATGAAGCTAAAGCGGATCAATTTCTATCTTCTGCCAATAGTCATCATCCAGCTTTGAGGTTTACAGTCGGGAAAGAGTCCAATCCTCAACTTGCTTTTTGGGATTTACTGGTGCATCGTACTCCGATATTGATTTTGACCTCAGTGTATAGGAAGTCTACTTTTGCTGGTTTATGCACGCGTTGGGATTCCTTTTCTTCAAAGACGCGTAAGATTAACCTCAACAAACCTTTGATGCATAGGGCGTTGATGATTTGTTCTGAGATTTTCCTGTATGGTGAAATCGATTTTGTGACGACGACTCTATGTAGCAATGGGTATCAGCCTAATATTGTTCATTCTGTTATTCGTGACAAGATCGCTAATTTCAAAAATATTAAGCCCGCTCCGGTAGAAAGGTGCCCTGTATATTTGAGACTTCCTTGGATTGGAGCTGGATGTCACCTGAATACCTACGGACCCTCAATTTGTGGGCACCTTTTACAGAACAGTAAGTATGCTGCTGAATTCAGTGTTGACTGGTTTACTGTTTTGTCCCGCCACACTCGTTATTTCATCTTAAAGTACTAGAGTCACTATATATCAAGTCTCTCAAACCGTCTCTCTGTAAACAGCGTGATTGTTTACTGGGGCTTGCTATCATTAGTCTCTAGTACTTTCTCCACCCCCTTTTTCCCCTTCTCTATTATCTCACCAATCATTTGCCAATTATATTTCTTTTATTTTACTCTTCTAAGAATCTCCCGATTAAAAGCTTTAAAGAGCGGGAGCGAAACCGGTCAGTTTTCCTCTTTTATTAATTTTTTTACCATCCGTTTTTAATTATGCCAAATAATATTAAGCTTAAAGTTTTCATAACAATACACACACACACACACACACACACACACACACACACACACACACACACATATATATATATATATATATATATATATATATAAAAGTTCAAAGTTTGAGGCCACCACCGGTAATTCATTATGTTGGTCCCAAAAGTAATTGTTTTTTCTTTAAATAAGAGAAAATTATAATACATAGTTTAAATAAAAGTGAGACATGAGTTCTTATTAGAAATGTTATTATGATAAAAGAAAAAAAAGTATTTCGTCAAAGCATCCTCCTTTAAACTTGATTACTGCAGTAAACATTTTTGGCATTCGTTGCAAAAGTTTCTCAAAGTATAAGTTTGATAATTCCATTCTTTTTTCAATGACTATAAAAGCTCTTTTTCATTTTTTCACTCTTCTGTCAAGTTCATCCGAAGCTAATTCTGGGAGTGGCTTTTTTGATGGGTTCAAACCTTTGAATTGGTGTCTATATGGAAAAACAGTACGTTAATTTTACTGCTGTCCGAATCTAACATTTAGAAGTAAAGGTAGTTCATGTAAATGTCGCAGAATTGTCAGACGCTAGAAAAAGCATTTTTAATACTCAGGGTGTTTGTATTCTATATACCTTGCGTTTCAACATGAAACATTTAGTCCCGGATAGCAGTCAAATTTTTCCATATAAATTTCATGTTTGGTCTGTTTTGTATATATTTTATATAACTTGCATTGAGCACTGTGTTTGTAGTATCTACAAATTTGCGTATATATATATATAATAGACAAATTTAATACTTTGAATAAATACGACTGTGTTAATAAAGAATTAGAATATTTGTTGTAATTTTGGATGACGAAATTGAAAGCAAGATTTGTGTATTACAAAAACTTCAAAACCTTAATTTCAGTAGTTCATGGCAATAAATGTCAAAATCTTGCTTGCCGAAATGATAAGGATGCATTTGAAAGTTGAGAAGAAAATCCCTGGAAACTCTTTCGACTCCATAAGATTGAAAGCAGATTTAGAAGGAACTGACAATGCCCAGATGTTTCGAGATAAATCTTTTAAAAATTTGATTAATTTCAAATTTTAATATTTGAAAAAGAACTGACCCAAACGATAACCTGAAGCTGTGAAGTTGCTGCAATTAATTCTGATAATTTCTGTTACAACTTTTGCTGTGGAGAAATTGTTTTATGCTTTGAAAAAGTCTATACTAGGAACAGAAGGACAAATCAAAAACTTTCGTCATTTGCATTAATATTCATTGAAAAGGAAAGACTTAGCAAAATCGAGCAAGGCCCTACTTTCAATTTTTATGAAAAAGTGACAGATATTTTTGCTACAAAGAAAGAGAGAAGATTGGATTTCCTTCACAAATAGGCTAATATAATTAGTAAATAAACTTTTTAAATATTTCTATCCTTTTATATACCGACAAATCTTTTGATGAAATCTTACTACATAAACGTCACTAGCTGCCTACCCTGAGTAACTGCTGACGGCACGTTCCATATATATATATATATATATATATATATATATATATATATATATATATATATATATATATATATATAGCCATCGCCAGTCCTTCACAAATAGATCTAAAAAACATCAAACAGCACTGTCGAAACTTTATTGGGATTTGTTGGAGAGCGGCTTAACCCCACAAGTAAAATGGAAAATCATCTCGAGAGCCAGAACTCCAATACATTTCAGAGATAGATGCGACTTGTGTATAAAAGAGAAGATCCTAATGATAAAACATAAAGATCCGGATAGATTACTGAACCAACATAATGAATTATTTTTTTTAATGTAAACATAAAAACCACCTCAATCTAACTAAACATTTTTAGAAATAACTATATAGAAAGGGAAAATATTATGGCATTTTGGGTTTGGAAATGATTATATGCACACATGGATGCAGACACATAATTGTGTGTATACAAATATGTAGATAAACTTGAACATTGATATGTAGTTTTATGTGTATATGTATATGCATTTGTATAGAGGTGTATGTGTGCATATATATGTATATATGTATTGTAAGCGCATGTGTAAGATATATATGTATGTATTTATGTATATATGTATATATATGTATATATATATATATGTGTGTATATGTATATGCGTGTGTGTGTATAGGCGTATTCGTAAGTTTGGGTGGATATGTTTGTATATGTATATGTGTATATATATGTATATGTGTGCGTGTGTGTGTAGGCGTATTCGTAAGTTTGGGTGGATATATATGTGTATATATATGTATATGTGTATATATATATATGTGTATGTGTGTATATATTGTGTCATGAATATAGGATTGCATATGGTCTGTGTATGTAGATATGTGTGAATATATGTAAAATATAGTAATATAAATACGTATGCAGGTGTAGGTATTTGTGGTTATAAATCTTTTTTTGTGTATTTATATATATATATATATATATATATATATATATATATATATATATATATATATATATATATATGGAAAGTATTCTAAGGGAAGGTCTTAAAGTTCTTTTATTAACGTTTTATCTTATTTTCTCTTAATATTCTCAAATTACAATTGTGAGATTGAAATTTTTATGTTTTTTAGTCATCTGGAGGTAATTTCAGTTTAAATTGATAAATTAATTAAAATTTAAAAATATTTCTCTTTAACGTTGTCGCCATATTTGTCACAACGTTTCGGCCGTTGTACGCTCCGGCCTTCTTCAGGTGGTTAGAATTTTGAACTGAACCTTTTATTTCGATCACTGGGGTAGACTGTTCTAGTTCCACGTGCCATGTTTGATGGATGTCAGTTATCAGTTATCTCCTGCTAATTTTCCCTCTGAAAATTCTCCACTGCCTTAACCGGGTATTGAACTCACACTCTCTGGGTCTGTCACTGGATCTAACCAACGCCTTTATCCACTGTGCCATGTGTCCTTGAGGACACATGGCACAGTGTATATATTGATACACTGTATATATCGACACTGTATATATCTTCGGTGTTTTTTAAAAAATTAAATTGCTATCAAACATTAAAATATTTTTATTTTAGTGGTCTATTTTTCTTTAAATTATTAGCTCTAAATTTACATTGAGCTCTCAGGATTTCATCCTCCTTGGGACTACCCATAGGGATTACAAAGTTTTTCATAACTTATATATATATATATATATATATATATATATATATATATATATATATATATATATATATATATATATATATGTATATATACGTGTATGTGTATGTGCGTGTGTGTGTGTTTGTGTGTGTGTAAGACAACTTAGAATACTTCTGTTTGACATATTTAGGCAGTCGAAATTATCGAGACAAAACAAAGGTCTATATTAAGCATATGAACGTCTGAGACGTGAATTACATTTTGTCACGTTATTTTACACATTGTTGAAAGAAAATGATTTGGTGATGACGCTGATTCATTGGCGAAATATATCAAAATAAAAGTATTTGTCATATATATATATATATATATATATATATATATATATATATATATATATGATAAGAAAATAATCAATCTACCTAGTTTCACTGTCAAATAAAGCTTCGTCAGAGACTGAGAAAATGGACAGAAATTTTGGTATTTTCAATTTTGTCTTGTTTAATAATGCACGATACATGACTGACCAAGGAAAATCAAATAAAAAGAAATTGAAAATACCAGAATTTCTGTCTTTTTCCGTTTTCTTAATCTTTAACAAAGATTTAATAAAAGGAAAGGATGTTAGATTGATAAAAGTTTGCTATTTGTTCTTTATCATATCTTTGTGTCAGATTCAGATCCATAACTCATATATATATATATATATATATATATATATATATATATAATAAACGACTCTCCCGTCCGTTTCTACGTATGAGGATCTGACAGCTTAGTTGATTCAGTTATGAAATTTTGAGCGATAATCTTAAGTGGCATTTAAGACCCGCTAGTGATTTACAAAGGAGGCCACATATGGAGCAAGTGTGAGGATTGTGAGATGAGATCACTGTTAGATTGGCTGACCTTTTAGATCTTGCTCTCGCTTCTTGAAGATGATTCAGACATGCAGATTGAAAATTATTGAGTCCGCTAAAATACTTTGATATCCATTCTACCCTCTCCAAGTCAAAGTATATATATATATATATATATATATATATATATATATATATATATATATATATATATATATATATATATATATATATATATATATATATATAAATATATATATATATATTTAAGCTTATAATGTGTATGCCCAGATTCAGACAACCACACTCGACTACACAACTGTTAATATAAATCGTTAAATAGTCTTGGGATTATAAAAAATCCCATATATTTAAACAGATTTATTACAGATGTTCTGCATATTACCAAATGCAATTCAGTTTCGATGATGACTTGGACATATTTATGCATTTGTATGTATGTGTTGTGATTTGTACAAAATTATTGTATAGAAAATATTTAAAGTATCATTTCGAATCATTTCTATCCATTGCTGAAATTCCTGAACGGTATCAGAAGATATAAATGGATCAGATTCTGGCACGCAAAACTGTTTTGTAAATTGTTTCATTTACTTTCTAGAGCTGGATGCGAAAAGGAAAGTTTTTTTTTCGTTTTCCCGCACGGACGTCACTCTGGGACTGACTAGGTTTATTCGGCGTTTCTATCTACCCTCGGCTAAACAATTTATCTAAAACCACAGAAAAGTAAATAAATAGATAAATACAAAAACTCTACTTTATTAACCAAATTACAAAGCTTACATTCTGGCTTGTTGCCAAACATGTTCCTCGGTTAATTATTCACTCATTGTAATGTGCAAGTATTCACATCACCTTTTGCCTTTTTTTATTCTGCTGGTTGGGAAATACTTTTCGATTTTATCCGGTTGTGTCACAGTCAAGTCGTGGATCACATCCAAAAAGTTTATTCGATGGGCCATGAACGAACAATGTAGTCATTCAAAAGTATATTGGAATATTAAGCAAAGCAAGAAGTTGACGACTTTTATTGCTCAGTCCAAACAAGTTGATGCCGGAGCCTCTGCTGCAGTGACGTCATCAGACACACTGGCAGGATTTCAGAATGGAATAATGGTTTTGTGAAATCTCACTCAATCTTTTATATTCATTGAAATTCGGTCTCCAGAATTTGTAACATTCTGGGCATTCTCGTTTCACTGGGTCGAATTTAGTTTTGCCATAAATTATATTTTATTACAGAGATCAAGCACATGTGACTGCATAGTAGTAAATCTAAATTAGTAATATCAGTTTAAGCACAGTTTTAAACTTGACAGTTGTAAATAAAAATAAAGTGCAGATAACTCTTTAAAAAGTCAAAGGTTGATTTGATACTTTATTTATATTATGAACAGGCCTATCCTTCTAATATAATAGAAAAATAAATATTTGTCGATTATGACAAATTTCGTGGCTTCGTGAATATCTAATGAGTACTCATTTACAAAAGTTTCCTCCACCCCCGGAAAAATCTTTATTTTTTTAGAAATTTAAGCAATGCCTAAAGATTCAATATTAGTGAAATATACAAACTGTAAACGTTGGATCTATTCTGTTAATTCACCGCAAATTAAAAATAATTTATATTTATTTAATTAATTTATATTTATTAAAATTCACACCAAATTCTATCAGAGTGATGGCTTTCCATTGCATTTCAGTTGGTTTGAACATTGCGATCGTCCCAAATGTGGGCGACACGGGTACGATATTTCTAAGTGTTGGGTCTACGTTCGCGATAAACAAACCAAAAAGAGATTTTTTTTAAACTGTAAAAAGTCCTTATAAGTAATTCGAATATAATCAGCACTCACGAAATGTTTTTGGTAATTTTTCATTCTGAGGGCTGGAATTGTCGCGAGGCACACTAAACAAATTTTGAATTAAAAATTATAATTTCAAAAGAGTACCAACAATTTAATGAAATAACAAACAAACTTTGATTTAAAATTTATAATTTCTTGGGGTGAATTAATATTTGCGATAAGTAACTTTACATGATTTGGGCTGAATTAACAGAAAAGATCCGTAAACGTTTATAATTTGTATGTATATTTGTAAACATAAACACAAACTGTCAAAAGAGAATCATGGTCCGGACACACATTTTTCTATTATTTCTTTTCACAAACAGATGTATGCAAAAGTTCTTTTTCCTGTGAATAATCTTTGATAATTTAACATATTCTCTTTGGATTTGATCTATTTTATCAAAAAGAGAATTAGCATAATTAAATATAACAGGTGAAGTAAAACCTGCATTTCAGATTTCTATCATATGAAATAATTGTAGTCAATATATACTCATATTTGTACACATTACTTTTAACAGATACGTTCATAAACACTATATTATATTCTGACGACTAAAAAAAGCCATTCTTAGTAAGTAATATTTTAGTTATTTTTTAAAGAAACATTTTTTAAAGGGTAACGAAATTTTAAAGATAAAGAAAAAACCCTAGCTGGAAATAACAGATTTAAAGAAAAGAACATGAGTTAGTTTTAGAAAAAAAGTGTTTTCCTATTCTTGATGGACACTGAAAATGTTTGGATAATATAATCACTACCGATGAAAAAAGATTTTGCAAAGAGAATATCAAAAGAATAATAACGTTTTTATCAAATCAACCGAACCGGAATTTATTGATAAAAGTTCTGCTTGACTATCATAATTATAAATTCACTGTAAAGAATTGTTTGAACAAAAAATGTCTTCTGGACAAGGAAGCATACAACGTATTCTCCAGCCTGTCATCATCTTCAGATATTTAGTTATTTCGCTTCATATAATGTTTCTTGTCTGATAAACAATTCTAAAAATCTGATGATATTTACAAATTACTCGAATTAAAATCGAAATACACATTTTCACTTTATTCTAAGGGAGTTGTTACTAGAAAGAACAGGGTTAGAAAATATCTAGATTAATACCACCTTTTGTACCTCGTTCTAACTCTGATAATGCATGAACAGCCTCGCTAGTGTTCAAAATAGCATCGGCCAGAAAACGACATTAATCTGGGAATTTTACTGATGTCAAGCTACGGTGTCATTCCCTACCATTAGCTTTACATAATGCTAGACCATGTCTATTGGCACGCCAATATCTTTCTGTCTCTATCTCTCTCTCTCCCTTTCTCTTTCTCTCTATATATAAAGACACACACACTTTCTCTATTTATATAAAGACATACACACACACACACACACACACACACACACACACACACACACACACACACACACACACACACACACACACATATATATATATATATATATATATATATATATATATATGTACTAGCGTGTAAAGCCAAAAGACATGGCATAGTATTATGTAAAGGTAATGGTGCCATCAATATCAATAACTATATTCCTATACAGACATACATACAAACACACACACGTATATATATATATATATATATATATATATATATATATATATATATACGCAAAATTATTCGACCTTTCTTTTTCTATTTTTATGATTATTCTTCCGAATGTGATTTGTTACCATTTATCTAATGTTAGTAAACTAGTTTACACTCGTGAATTGAAAATAAGAGAAGCTACTATTGATTATGCTATCTACTTATTTAGATCCAGTCGAACATTTGCAGTTCTTCAGCGGAAGTCATCGAACCAGAACAATTTCAAACGATTGCGACATAGAAGAATAGTTGAACATGTCAGTTAAAAGATACAATAGCCTTTATCAAATGTTGCAGAAAACGTCAGTTAACTCAATGATCAATGCCAAAGGTACCCGTGTTAATTATTATTTGAAACGACTCAATTTTATTTTTATTTTATTTACCGTATTCTTTCAGGATGTGAGGGATCATGCCTCTCCACATCTGTCTGTTTTTTTTAATCATGTAACTCTTGACTATTTTTCTTCTCTCTTTCTGGCATTCATTAAAACAAGTAGGTATTTAGTTGTTTCTCTCTACTTCTTATGCCTTCAAGTGAGTGTTCATTCCTCCACGTATTCTATACTCATTATGCCCTTGTAATTTCAGTTGTCACTTTTTGATTTTAGCAGCATTTTCTGTGGTTATTATTATTACATTCGTAGTTTATCATATGCTCAGTCTTTGAGGAAATTGTCCAACATTCATTACTGGATAAGAAATTAGATATTACATAACAATTCATCATTCTTTGATTCTGAAGACATTTTCTGTTTCCTTAATACTTTTTTTATTAGTTCTGAAAGGTAACTTTTTCTATTCCTATGTGTAATTGTATTTTCCATCGTCTATTACTACATTATTCAGACAATTTAATTTCCGTACCACCCTGATTTTGACGTCTTAGATACGTACTGCGCAACTGTTTTTTGGTTGACTAACAGACGTACCGTATTTTTACAATTAATGATTACTCTTTTCTTACTCATTGTGATTTCTTCCTTTTTTAATATACCGTTTTACAGAGTAAGTAATCATGGCTTCCCAAAAATGATTTGCTCTAAGAAGCATTTAATATTCACCATTCATATTTACCCTTGTTTTTCTGTAATTCGTAAAATTTCTGTAGTGGATCACTCATTTTTCTCTTCTTTTGCCCTCATTATATCAGGTGAATGTTAATGTTACCAGCCCCTCTTTCCTCATTATATATCTTATTCTTTTCCATCATGATTTTTGTTTTTTGGATTTTATTAAGCTTAAAAAGTACATGTTTTCTGTTCTGTAATTCCTTTATCTTTTCCCATATAGCTGCTATATTTATTTTCTACCGTTTTTGGCTCTCTGAACTACTAATTCAGATATTCCCTTTTTCCTTACTGGTCCTTAGGATGTTTTTTTTTTTTTTGCTTTCATATATTATGCGCCATTCTGCATGTTATCTACTGTCTTTCATTACATCGAGAATTTCACCTGTCATCCACTTTTTCTTTCCTTTCTTCATTTCGGAAGATTTCGTTTGCTGTTGCCAATATTTCTTCTTTGAGTCCCTAACCTGTTCTAAAGTTTAATACACGTTCTTAAATGCACCTGGATATGTTTATTTGCAAATGGAGTCGTTGTGGTGTTTGTAGCATTAGAGTGAAGGCACTGCTGTAGGCTTCTTTAATATCTGTAATTTCACATTTAGTTTGCATAAGTCACCCGTTAATTGTTTGTCATGTAGTGTATTTGGTTTTTAGTATCTCCTGTTGAAATTTGCCATGTTCCCACTTGTCTTTTTCATACGAGTGGTTGATTATTATTTAGTCATTCGCATTACACCATTGAACCTATTTTTCTCTGTTTACCTTACGTAATCCAAATCTGTATTGCCGATCATTTTACAATCATGTTAACTACGTCAATTTACATTTAATTCCCCACCCCGTGATAATAATATCTTGTGGCTTGCGATAGAATTGGGTATTTTCTTGCTTTGAACCTTAAATACTACTTCAAATCAACTACAAGCTATTTTGACGAATTGAATATCTTCTACTTTGTTGCTTTTGTTTATCATGGATAAGATGTTTGATTATTGACTAATTCTGTATTTTGGTGGCACCGCTACTACCAACCGGTTATACAGTGGTTCGGCGCGTTGAGATGATACGCGACCTTTGTAAGAGTACGGATGTCGAGCTATTACTACCGATGCCTCTGCGAAACTCTACTCTCGCCATAACCCGCAAATAAAAAAACACGAGAAAGAAAGCTTGCAACACATCAACCGGCACTCATAGCAGCCTACGCTCCCGATTCGTTCGCGTACGATCAATTTGTGGGGCGGCGACTTCGTCAGGATGAGACTCCAAACGAATATTTACCACGAGTTGATCTGCTTGTCGGAGATCGGTGGATGACCTGCGTATTCATTTCAGGACTACCACAGCATGTGTCCTACTATGGGCGTCATCACGAATGGATGCTATGACATTGGAACAAGTAGTGGCTCGAGTATGGGCCGTCATGGGCGATAGTGAGGAACCAGAGGATATCGCTGCTGTCGCTCAACCAAGCTCGCGCGCAGACCTGTACACGAAGGCGTGAGATTATCTGTCATAGCTGTTCCGGACCCAATCATTTGTCAAGGAACTTCTTACAGGGACGCTCAGAGGTGGCTACTGATCGACAGTCGCACCGAACAATGCGATGTTTTCGATGTAATAAGACCGGGCATGTTGAATCAGAGTGTCAGTGAAACGCCTCGGAGGAAAAGCCATCAGCGACAGCTTTCTCTCCAATTAAGTGAAGAACGAGGCGTTGCCAAAGATTGACATATTTGTGAATGGAAGAAAATGCACAGCCTTAGTGGACACTGGATGTACGCAAACGCTGGTCAGCAGATTTGTGTGCCACTACTGGAGGCCTGGAGAAAGCGTGTTGACAGCTGACGCAAAGACACTAGAATGCTGTGGGCTAGGTCCGATCAAATAGTGTATAAATGGTGTAGAGCTAGTATACGCTGAGGCCCTGGTTGTAGGCACGCAGGTGTTGGGGTTTAACTTTATACTTGGGATTGACGCTATAAAGTCGGCGGGTGACGTACATCAGTAGGAGTAGTGAGCTTTGCCGGATAAAAGGCGACTGTGTGAGCAGCAATCTGTCTTGATGAGCCAATTTTCCGTGCGGAGTTCGACCAAACACAGAATCGCGGGACTGCTAAGTGGAAATGGTCCGGGGGACAGGCGCCAGAGCTTCTGCACAATGATACTGGAGTACCGAGTTCCCAACGTGTCTGCAGGGCTACGAAGTCGAACTCCAGAGTTGGATACAGAATTGTTGGCGGTTACTCTAAAAAAAGGCTCCGAAAAAAGGCTCAGACCACCTAAGGAACTGGTTCCATTAATGGCCGTGATCCAACACAACAAGCAAAACGTGCGTCCAGTTATGGACTACAGGGAAATCAATGAGCATGTTGACGCATTTACTGCTAATCCTGATGCCTGTGCAGCCAAGTTGAAGGAATGGCGCAAGGAAGGCGCGAATGTATCGCTACTGGATTTGAGGAAAGCATATCTTCAGATTTGCATTGACAAATCATTGCGACTATATCAAACAGTGGTATCTAAGGGCCAAAGTATTGCCTCACGCGGCTTCGTTTCGCTCTAAATGTGGCGCCATTTATCATGAAATCTATCGCTTACGCAGTGTTTTGAATCAGACGGTTTGAACGGCGCAGTGGATTGATAACGGAGAGACGTGTGCTGAGATTTCTTGATATTGGATGTACTATTCTTGAATGGAACATTTCCTTCTGCACCTTCCTTGGATTTTAGAGTATTTTTGATTATCAAACAGTTTGTTTTATTTTTAACTTGGATTTTTACAGTGTTTTGATTATCAGTTTGTCTTGCCTTGAATTTGGATTTTGTTGTATTTTGACTATTAAACAGTTTCTCTTGCTTTGAATTTGAAATACTACTTCAAATCAACTACATTTCTTCTTTTTTTCTGATGTTATTACATTTCCAGATATAATGGCTTTACTGAATTGTTTCAAATCGGGTTTCACTACAGCTCTCTCTAACCTTTGTTAGTACCCCGAACCGAACTTTCACTTGTTTTTATCTAATATTAGTCCGAATCCTCTTCCATTTTTCTCTCTTCTTACGTATTTTTCGTATACATATAGAAAGTTGATATTCAACACTCCAGTCTTTTTGCATTAGTACAATTTCCTAAAATGTCATGTCCTGATTACCATTTTATCTTTACTGGATGGTGGCCAAACTACACTTGTTGGCAGTGCTCCTCCTAATCGGCATATGAGTCGGCCTCGAGAGAGCTGTCTTCCTTCATGCTATTATCTAATATATTGTTGTGCATCGCTTTGATTGTTATTGGGAAAGAAAGTGATATAGCTTTCTCCTTGCCTTCTCTACGCTGTTTTTATCGTAACCCCAGCTCTACATACGCAAATTAAAACATTATAATTGAATATTTACTATTGTCAATTCAGGTTGTAAACTGTTTATTGACAAGAAATCAACAGATAATAAAATCTAATTAAATAGATAAAATAAAGAAATTAATCTCGTGGGAGGTGATAAAAACTTTTGTGTACATCTTTATAAGTGGACAGATTTCGCAAAATATTTGAGACCCAATAGAAATTATTTTACGTATGCTTTAAAAGATGACGGCAATTTTTTTTGTAATTTAGTAATTCCAGTTTTAGAAAATTAAAAAAATATTAATCTGTATTTTCTTGTTTGTGTTAATATTTCTTGAATTTTAAATTAAGAATTTTTTCACCAATGAATAATCATGATTTCGGCATCACCAGAACAGTCCTCTTTTTTGATGACTGAGAAAAGTGTTATACGCACTCGACTACGCACGCGCCAGCACAGAGACAGACACAGACACACACTCACAATCACACAGACGCGCGCACACAGACGCACGCACACAGACGCGCGCACACATACACAACACATACACACAACATACACATTGCATTTCATGTAAGCAGATTTTCAAAAATTTTCCGAAAATTACTATTTATCTTCATTTTCGCCTATTTGAATAATAATATTTCTTTTTGATTGCAGTCATTCCATGAGAATTATTGAAAAAAGTACAAAAGAAAACTCTACCATCATTACTTATTGGTCATTAAAATATTTCATGAGAAATTAAAAATAATAAAATATATTTTTTGTTTTAACAATGAGTGGCAAAAAGCAAGTTTCTTCAGTTAAATGCTATAACGCTTTTGATTTTCTTTCGCATTTTGTTTGTCTTACTTATACATCCTTTTTGTTGGCAAGTTTATACATTAAAAAAGTGCATATAATATATTGGAAAATAACAGACACATTATACGCTTTACCCTTTGTTAAACTGCACAATGTAACACGGGAAATATTTAGAAATTAATAAATAAAATAACAAAATGCAAAAGTCGGTGATATGTTATTGCCTCTAGAATGTAAGTCAAAATGTAAGTATTGAAAAAAGCTGTAAATAAAATATCAAATAAAATATTGTTATATAATAAAATAAAAAAATATTGTAAAGACCACAAACGATATATGCCTGGAGGTTATGATGATTAATAAATCTTGTAGAATTATATAAAAAAAAAACTGTAATAATATTACGTGGGCGCGCGGGCCTAATCAGACATATTTGTTATGGATAAATATGTAAAGAGATAAAGCAGATAAATATATTTTCTTGACATACCTTCATGAAAGTTAGATGATGGAAGTATTTTATGTTTGTTTTTCATGGGATTCGCAATGTAAAGAATGAGCCATTTTTCAACGAGTCAATGAGGTACCTGCGTACAAAACTCTCAAAAATAAAAACGTTAGATGCAGACAAATATTTCTAAAGATAGTGAACTGAATTTGTTTCCAAATTATTACTTTTATATATAGATACTAGTGTATTTTGTTATAACATCACCCAAGATACCGAATATATATATTCTACAGTTCAAAGGTTGTAATTTTAAAAAATTTCCCCCAAAATAGTTGTTTTGTATTTTAAATAAGAGAAAATTATTATGTGGTGAATGTCTTGTATTTGTGTTCCTGAAAGCAATTGGTGGCTAAAAAATTCTTACACGCTTGTATTCCCTCCTTGTGTCATTGTTCCAAGGAGGGAATCGTTCGTCAATGTGACTATTGTTTGTAAAAATTATAAGAAATGTGTTGTCTTTGCAGTACTTTTTAACGTCTTTTCTCAAATCTTATGTGGTCTAAAGGCCTAATAAAATAAAGTAATTATTATTATTATTATTATTATTATTATTATTATTATTATTATTATTATTATTATTATTATTATTTCCTTTGGTTTCTGGTGTATATCCATTTCTTTCCGGGTCCCAACCAGAGACCCAAGATCAGAAATGGCATCATGACAGTTTCCACTGAGCTGATTTGAAAAGAAAATAGCACATATTTTACAAAGATAAAGCCCTTCGTAAAGTGTGGGCTGTACTTTTGAGTACAATGTTTTTGAATTTCTTTAAGGCATGGGCTACCAGGGATGTCTTCAATGAACTTATTGGAATCTTTTCCAATCAATCTGAGGGCTCCAAATACGACTGGAATTGTTAATGTTCTCATTCGATTTCGATTTCAAGGTACTTGTATTTTGATAGTTTTTTATTATTATTATTATTATTATTATTATTATTATTATTATTATTGTTGTTGTGTTTTAATTGCACGAATGTCTTTCATTGGCCTACTATATCTACATATTATAAAGAGCATACATAGACAATCTTTTTAGTATTATATATATAAAATTAATACAAGTAAAAGGTTTGTCACATAGCTGATTGATGTTACTTTCAGCATCCTGACACCAGAGTTTAGTAGACTGAACCTCCAGGAATCATACCATTCATTTGTCGTGGGGTATCAACAACATATATATATATGTATGTATATATATATATATATATAATTATTTATTTGAATATTACAACATAAATATGTTATAAAATCACGACAAAAGTAGCCATTTTGTTTCAACACTTCTAGTGTCTTATCAAGTGACGATGTAGAATATAGAATGAATGGTTTTAAAATTAATTTATAATATATATATATATATATATATATATATATATATATATATATATATATATATATATATATTATAGATTAATTGATTTAAAATATGGGTTTTTCGCTACACAGTGATAACCATGTTTCAAAAATGGAAGCTAAAGCCTTTGAATTTAATTTTGTTATTAAACCAAAGACATTAGTTCCATTTCCTCGTCAAGCGAATTTTGGAGTAACTTATTTTAAAAAAAATTACGGTTGTTAAAGGCACGGCAAAGATTCATAATCGAGGGTTTCCAAGGATACCGAGAAATCCATTCATCTAGACAAGGGATGGTAGGGGGTTCAATTTTTTTAATTTTCGTTGTATCAGTTAATAGTTTACATTCGAAAGCGGAGTTATGTTTAGGGATGGGTAGGGATGTATTTTTCAACAAATTCTGACATCCGCTAAATGCAGGGCGTCTGGGTTTTTTTTATTTTTTTATTTTTTTAAATTTTATTTTTAACGGCAAAAATTCTTACGGTATTTTTTCTATTTGTATATTTAAAGATTTTGGGGGGCTGTTTAGTCTAGAATATGTTTTAAAATTTTTATTTTTAATATTTAATATACTATATTTCTTTTTAAAACCAAGTAAATGTATTAGAATTACTTACAGTATGTAAAATCATTTTTTCTTATCGAGTATAAGTATGTATATTGTCAGATTATAATAATTTTTTTTTTTATGTAAACTTTATGACATTGACGGCAAAGATAGCTAAATTATTTCACTAATTCAGTAAACTTTTATTTTTTATAAATTTAGTAATATAAATTTTCCCATGTACAAAGGACATGGGTCATTTAATGTCCAATATATTATTTCTAACTTATCATATTAATTTAATTTGACTTTAGGTGTTCTATTGGATTCTTTTAAGTGTTTGAATTGCTTTGAGAGAGGTGTTAAGGTTAGAGTACGTTTTATTTAATTACAATTTTAAAACCAATTTTGAAAAAATTCTACTTTTAAATTTAATCGGCTATATTTTTTTATAAAACAAGTAAATGTAATAGAATTACTTACAGTATTTAAAATTATTTAAAATTATTTATTCACATGTATGCATATTATCAGGTCAAATTTTTTTTTTTAATATAATTTTTAAATATTATTTAAAGAAAATTTTTGACAATGACGGCACAAAATAGCTATTTCATTTCTCTGATTCAGAAAATTTTTATTTTTTATATTTTTTATATTTTTAATATTTTATATATTTTAATATAAAAAATATCAAAAATAAAAATTTACTGAATCAGAGAAATGAAATAGTCATTGTCAAAAATTTTCTTTAAATAATTTTAAAAATTAAATTAAAAAAAAAAAATTTGACCTGATAATATGCATACTCATATTTGATGTGAATAAATCATTTTAAATAATTTTAAATACTGTAAGTAATTCTATTACATTTACTTGTTTTATAAAAAAATATAGCCGATTAAATTTAAAAGTTAAATTTAAAAGTAGAATTTTTTAAAAATAGGTTTTAAAATTGTAATTAAATAAAACGGATACTAACCTAAACATCTTTTAAAATTGTAATTTAATACAACGTACTCTAACATTAACACCTCTCTCAAAGCAAGTCAAACACTTAAAAGAATCTAATAGAACACCTAAAGTCAAATGAAATTAATATGATAAGTTAGAAATAATATATTGGACATTAAATGACCCATGACCTTTGTACATACATGGGAAAATTTATATTACTAAATTTATAAAAAATAAAAGTTTACTGAATTAGTGAAATAATTTAGCTATCTTTGCCGTCAATGTCATAAAGTTTACATAAAAAAAAAATTATTATAATCTGACAATATACATACTTATACTCGATAAGAAAAAAATATTTTACATACTGTAAGTAATTCTAATACATTTACTTGGTTTTAAAAAGAAATATAGTATATTAAATATTAAAAATAAAAATTTTTTTTAGAAATGTGGTTAAAACATATTCTAGCCTAAACAGCCCCTCAAAATCTTTAAATATACAAATAGAAAAAATACAGTAAGAATTTTTGCCGTTAAAAATAAAATTAAAAAAAAAAAAAATTAAAAAAATAAAAAACCCAGACGACCTACATTTAGCGGATGTCAGAATTTGTTGAAAAATACATCCCTACCCATCCCTAAACATAACCCCGCTTTCGAATGTAACTATTAACTGATACAACGAAAATTAAAAAAATTGAATCCCCTACCATCCCTTGTCTAGATGAATGGATTTCTCGGTATCCTTGGAAACCCTCAATTATGAATCTTTGCCGTGCCTTTAACAACCGTAAATTTAAAAAAATAAGTTACTCCAAAATTCGCTTAACGAGGAAATGGAACTAATGTCTTTGGTTTAATAACAAAATTAAATTCAAAGGCTTTAGCTTCCATTTTTGAAACATGGTTATCACTGTGTAGCGAAAAACCCATATTTTAAATCAATTAATTTATAATATTAATGCTCTGTAAATTTACATTGAGCACTAGTGTGTAAAAATAAAAATATCTATAAGAACACCGGATTTTATATCTTACTGTTCTTTCTTTATATATATATATATATATATGTATATATATATATATATATATATATATATATATATATATATATTTAAAGGCAATATCTTTTCTCTTCCAGCTCATTATTAATGTTTCTCTTCCTAATTCTTCCACACTCAAAAAAACCTTGTGTCTTAGTGCCTTTACTGATGGACGTTATATATATATATATATATATATATATATATATATATATATATATATATATATATATAACTGATGGACGTTATATATATATATATATATATATATATATATATATATATATATATATATATATATATATATATATATATATATATATATAACGTCCATCAGTAAAGTATGGACGTTATATATATATATATATATATATATATATATATATATATATATATATATATATAACGTCCATCAGTAAAGTATGGACGTTATATATATATATATATATATATATATATATATATATATATATATATATATATATATATATATATATATATATAACGTCCATCAGTAAAGGCACTATGACACAAGGTTTTTTTGAGTGTGGAAGAATTAGGAAGAGAAACATTAATAATGAGCTGGAAGAGAAAAGATATTGCCTTTAAATGTCTGCAGAATAAACTTGACTGGAACTCATGCAACCGGAAGAGTGTTCCAAAAGCGAGAAGTGCAAGAAAAGAAACTATTAACATAGAAGCTATGGATGCATCTACCTAACAAAATGTAGAACGAAGGCGAGAATCGAGAGCAAGCGGAAATTGTTATTCATCTGTATCCTTAGCTAGTCATATTTAGTTAATTTTCACTATTTCTTTCATCATAATGTCGCAATTATTCTAAATATTTCATGCTAAAATAGCTATAATGTCTCAATCTCTCTATGGGAATTCTAACTCATACCCATGTTGACAAATCGTGTCGGGTCAGGCATAAAACAAATGTTTTATATTTTACAATTTCCAAAAAATTCCCATCGACTGAAATTTTATTTCCATAAAAATACGCGAGCTCACCGTATATGATATAGCAGGAAATCAAATTAACCGGCCGAAAATGGTGCAGAGAAATCTAGACAAAAAATAAAATGAAAAGAAAATATAAACTGAAACAAAGTGAAACATTCCCCCAATGGGGAGACGCCGCAAATCCTTAGTTTCTGCCATTGAGTGTTCTTTGCCAAAGAGTCTGGCTCAATACAGTAAACATCATCAACTGTATTTTTTATTTTATGTCATTTTTTTCTTTTTTTCGTATGGTTGCTAGTCATCGCTATATTAAATGAACGAGCTTCTATGTCTTTTCAGATATTGATACTATTTCTGTTGTTGATATTGGGAATGAAGAGACTGCTTATTGAGGATGAGAAAATTTGAACAGCGTGGACAAAGAAAACGAAATTGGGGAAGATGTGTTTTAATCTTTTTGATAAACACATTCCACCCTCTAAAGTATTTATTAGAAACACGATAACATTGAGCTACCGTTATACGCATCAAATGATCTGAAAAATAAAATACAAATCTTCAAAGAAATATCAATTGTATTTATTCGGTCGAATTCGCTCGGATATTCACTCGTCTATCACGCCAACCATCACGGTCCTGCATCCAGGTCAGTAGGGCGATATTCTGTGCCTTAAAATACCTGGTCAATGTAGGTAGTTCTTCGTATTACACCATGGCTAGGTGTCCAGAATAGTGTTCTGGACACCTTGCCATGGTGTAATACGAGTTCTAGACAACAAGCCAGGGATCACTCGCGTGTTCTTGTTTGGCTCGCCAGCAGTGTCCTGCAAAGCGCATTCTATGTTCGCGTAAGATTGTAGAAATATCAGGGACGGGTCCATAGAGCTGTGATTTAGTTGGATGTTGTTTCCAGATTTTAATTATAGCTCTCAGCATCTGAGTGTAGGTTTCATCAAGCTTAGACTCTAGGGGTTTAGTTAATGTTCAGGCAAACACACCACGCCGACTCTAGTGTGGCTTGAAAGAATCTCTGATTGAAGTTGTCTGTTAGATCAGATTTCCAGATATACATCTATTTTATTCAAGGCGGCCCAGACTTCAGCCATGCAAATTTTGACATCCTTTTCAATACAATTTATCTTACTTGCTAGTTATGTAAACTATAACCATCTAGTTTTTACTTTCGCTAAGTGCATATCCTGCGAAAAAGAAACATATTGGAACAATAGAAAAGTTAACATATATTGACTATGCAGATGACTTAACTCTCACTGCAGACGCAAATACAAATGCCACAGTACTCCTACATAATTTAGAAAATGCTGCCGATGATGTTGCGCTCTATGTCAGTCCCTCTAAAATTGAATTCATAGGCTTCATTCAACCAGTAAAGTGCCTCAGTTGAATGCCAATATGTGATACGATTTCAACAATCATGTAATTGCAAGAATTAAAAAAAAAGCCCGACTTGTGGGGGAGGAATGTTTAAATATTAAGACACTTTACCATGCAACTGTGAAAAACAGAACTAAATCTAAATTAGCGCTATTAAAGAGAGGGGGGAAATATGTCGCCATTACTTTTACAAAACGGCAGCGTAATTATAGTAGAATATTTCCATGTGTTTGTAAGAACTCTAAGATAAAACCTGGAAACGACGAAGAGAATTTTAAGAAAAGTGAATGCATGTAAGCTAAGGTCTAAAATCTGGCTGGTGCCTGGTAGAAAATTTATGCGTTTTAGAAATCCCTAGTAGGTCAGACTATCGAACAAAAGTCTGAGTTGCTTTCAAAATATATGGGAATAATTACATCTTATGCTACCTACACTTCATTGTCTACTTCAATACTTGTATGTCATAAACAAATCCCTCAAGTTCGCCTAGCGTGAAATTGTCAGTTGTTTTCTCATTTTTATTCGTTTTTCACTTATATATTAAGTTAGTTTTTTTTACATGGAGTTGTATATTTACTGATGCTACGCGATAGCAAGATTGTTCTTATTGTATATATTACTTCTCTTGCTCTCTCAATATATATATATATATATATATATATATGTGTGTGTGTGTGTGTGTGTGTGTATGCGTGTGTGTGTGTGTGTGTGTGTGTGTGTTTGTGTGTGTGCGTGTAGTATTTAATTAAAAGTGCTCAATATCTGTGATAGAGCTAATATACGAGGTTGCATGGATAGTAGTTTGTAACCCAGGGTTTTAGGCTTTCGCGAAAGCGTGAAACCTGGGATTACAAACTACTATCCATGTAACTGCATTATATATATATATATATATATATATATATATATATATATATATATATATATATATATATATAAAATGTATTTGTTTAAACATTATTTTTTGAACAGATACTCATTTTTTAAAATTTATTTATTAGATAGTATATTTATCTATTTACATCTACCGGCCTGAATATTCCTGAAATCTTGAACAAATATGCGTCTTCCGGCCTGAATATTTGAGAAATCATATTAGAGAAATATATGCGCTCTGCAGCAGGGTTCGAACTGCGTTCCTCTAGGAGAAAGCGTCATTAGATCATTTGTTTATTATTTACTTAATTTGTTTACCTATTTATTGATTTAGATTTTTTATTTTTTTTCGTATTATTTTTTAGTTTTCGATTTTTAAGTCAAGTAGTAAAAATTTGTTTTTCTGTTTGCATTTTGAGGTGAGTTCTGATTCTTCATTTAGTAAGTTTTGTTGTTGTCAGATGGTAATTATCGCCATTTTCTTTGCATTTGCTTTTATAGGCTGATGTCGTTTCCTTTATTTCCCATGTTATTTTTTTGCGACTTGGTTTTTGGTTTTCATTCTTCATATTTATTTTGAAAGCATTGTGTTGTTCGCGTATTCACCTTTTGCAAAAGATGTTCTGTGTGCGTAACTTCTCTCTGTTTCAAGAGGCCTTCAATTGCTCCTATGTTTGATTTTTCTTCGTAATTTACTGATTTTACAATTGCTTAGTGTATTATTTTGCAAGCAATTTTCAGATAAGCCCGTGGGATCTGCTTAATTGTTGATAGCGAATGATTTGAAGAAGTGAGTCAATAAAGTGGTATGTCTTTGGGTTTTCTATATGGTTGATATGTACATACATTTTCTTAGTCGGACCATAACAAAACACACAGAGCCTGAAGATTTCGTTTAAGCATGAAACACTCACCGTTATGTGTTGAACTCAATATCCACCCATTTATATGTATACATGCATATTATATATATATATATATATATATATATATATATATATATATATATATATATATATATGGGCACATGTACATATATGCATATATATCTATGACTATTTTGCAATTATTAAAGCTGATGCACAGAGAAATCGTAAGGTTTTTCCACAACGAATTAAAAATATAGAATAAAACACAAAAAATTTATAGCAGCATTATATCTTCGTTCACGTTGTTGTATATAGGTTATAGATTTTTCAGTCACCCATGTGGCATATTTAAAAGTGTAAATATTTATTATCAAAAAAAGCAGTTAATATATTTTAGAAAAAAGTTTTCAAAAACAAAACGAAGAAAATCTATTGACAAAGACTGGCATTGATTTCAGTAAGTGTCCACTTTTTGCGGATAATATTTCAGTCTAATTCGAAATACTTGACCCTCATAATAGGTTCACGTCCAGTTCAATTACTTTTTCATTTTCTTGAATAAATCTCCATCTATCTTGCTCTCAAAATTGAAACGATTGTCATATTGTTCCCTCAGTTAGTGATTTCGATTTCTTACGAAGTTATATGAACTGAAGTGCGCCAATATTAGCAAATACATTATAGTGGATAGTTTTACTCTTTTCCCTTCTTGTAGAAATTAACTTAGTCGTATGAAATATGTGTTATAAAATGAGTAAACGTGGCGTGTCTATTTGACAGTGCAGCAGTGATATTCATGTAGTGTGGTTAGGAGTTAGCATTATTTGACCGAATAATGCTTATTGGGGCCAGGAAACTGACAAAAATAGCAAAGATATGTCAAGAATATTTGAGTTAATTCCACACGGAAATCAATGACAAGTAAAAACTTCAAGCACCCACGAGTGATATAAGAATGGAACTGTCGGCGATTAAACAAGGGTGGTGCTTTGGGAACTTACCCATAATAGTAATGGACTAGTCCGTACTCCATAAATACTGCGCCTCAAGAGGAAGCAGTACGGTGAGTTCTGAGTCAGTTGCGTTCAGACGACTACTGTAAGACATTGGAATAGTGATACTTCGAGACAACATAGTTCTCTCTAACCTAACCTGATTGTATTACTAACACTTCTACTCTTTTGTACATATATTCTATTTATAATATATCTCTGTTATTCCATACCTGTGTTCGAGTTATTCTTCAGTGGTTCTACCTTAAACCATTACCGTGGTACAAGGACCTGGACCATAACAGTGGTAATCGCAACTAAGGGATGCATAACATCAATGCAATGCTGTTGCCACTAAAAACAATATTTAACATAATGGATATTTGCCATTGTCGATCAAAAGCAACATCGATTACTGAGACTCGCTGCCATACTGTAAAAGAATGACACCGTGTCGCCTTTCCAGCTTTTTGCAGCAGACTGTCGTATGTTTTGTGAAGGAGATCGCATGAGGCAATGGATCAAGCTAGTCATCAAAATATAGAGCAAGGTGGCGATGGCTCAGTAATTGTTTATGTTTGGAACGATGATACCTAGAGTCTGTCGTGACCCATCTGACATACACAGATTATTTGCACCCATTTATTCTCGTCAAGTTTACCGGTGGTCATAGCTCGTCCCAGCAAGATTATTTTACCACACTTATCACTTTGAGTGAAATGGGATGACTGATTGATCGGTTTGTTTTTACGGCTTATCAACCCGTTTCACGTCGAAACATTTTCGGTTCTAAGAATTATTGAATCAATTCCATAAAAGTAGTCGTATCTTCTATAGAATTGGAAGCCTTTTATTTTGTGTCTAATATAAAGAAATGATCGACTTGAACAGATGAGACATTTTCTCGTCTGAATTATTAATTAATTGTACTGACGTCTAAAAGGAATTCTATTTATTAGTGATGAGAATCGTAGGTAGACAGGCCTAATGTCGAAAGATGGATTATACATGCATAAGTAATTTCAGTAGAAAGGCGTCTTGAAGTAATCATTACCTTTAATGATTTTGAGGGTAAAAACAGACAAGAAATCGAATTACAGATCTATTAATAAATATAAGTTTTTAATATCTAGGAATCAATTTTTATTTGTAAAGAACTTTGGCCTTAGTCAGTTTTGAATAGTTGACCATCAAAATATATAATTATATGAACTCTGGTAAGTGTTTCATCAACAAATAACGAAATATTGTTTTAATCTTATAATAGTCTATATCATTGTCACCAACAACGGTTGTATTCTTTCATTTTTCGAATAAGGTGTTGAGTAGAGGTATTCAAATTTTGATAAACTGTCTTATCTTCATGTCTGCGGTGTTTTAAGTTCTTTGACCAAGGACTTTCGACTGCTTCTGTCATTTTTAAGAATGTGTGGTAAGCACAATTTTTTTGTGCATACCCTGGTATTATTTGGAAAGCTATAGGCATATATATATATATATATATATATATATATATATATATAGTGTGTGTGTGTGTGTGTGTGTGTGTGTGTGTGTGTGTGTATCAACAATAATTTTACAAATTTGGATGCTGGTTCCTCACACCAAAACAAGGACAAATGTTTGTAGAATGTATTCTTCGTATTCAGGCGTACGAGAGGATCTCGATCTTCTTTGATCCATAGATTGTGGTGCCATGGATCCTGTCTTAGCAACCCGACAATAAACAGCAGCAAAGGTTGGATGACTCGTCTGCCTTTGGTCTGAAAACGCAATCTGATACAGCCATGCAGCCTCACTCATTACCACGCGCTCAGGCTTATGTAAAAATCATATCTGCCTGCTCACGATATGAATATTCTATAATTGTTAAACGCAACACATGTTAGTTAACTTACCACTACACACATTAGATATTGAAGTCAGACTAGCCACAAATGTACAGGAATGACAAATGTAACCTAGTCTCCATGACACCACAGCTCTATATACTCTCTATATGTCAGTGATATTCCCAACTGAGTAATGAGACGTTTAATCTTTTAAACAGCAAAGAGAACAATGGCCGCTTATAATAAAGCAAATGTTGTTAAAGTTACGATATGGATTCAGAGAAGAAACACAATTTTTAAATGAATGAACACTAAAGCAACAATTTGGTAAAAAAAACGCTGCACTAATGTAATACAACAAAGGTAAGTTTTGTTATACTACAAATAAGGACTGTAAATGGTGAAAGGAAATATTTTTCGAGCGAATGAGCCAGTGATTGTGACTCACTAGTCCAATATATTTTCTGTGTAGATACAGTTATAAATATCCGCGGTCTGACGGCCATTTAAAGCGTAAAACTTTCACTTACCATAAAGTGTTGATTTCTCATTGCGAACATTGTATCCACAATACTGAACACTTTTCCAACATACATTTGAAAGTTTTATACAGTTTTAAGTTATATATTATATATCCAATTAGTTACATATATGATTCTTTTAAATAACACACACACACACACACGCACACATATATATTTATAAACAAATAAGATTATTATTTCAAAAGATGCACGCACCAGTATTACAAATACAACACAACAAAACCTCAGCATAGTTTACTGCAACTAGATGCTCAATAATTATAAGCAGAACAAATTCGCTATATTCGCGGTATATTTCTGTCGTAATCCCTGAAAATACATGTAAAGCTTATAATATATAACAAAAAGTAGATGACGGAAAAAGTTGTTGTCACTGATCAAAATAACCCCATCAAATCTAAACTAGCGATGACCAATATAATGTATCAGTTTCACTGCCTAGTACAAGACTGTTTCTTGTCAAAAATCGTTATCGGACATACTACCACATCCTTGACGAGACGCCCCACGTGTCACTTATCCGATCCAAGTAATATAAAAATATCTATCTACCCACAATTTAAAAGAACCCTTAAGAAAAATTCTATACAAATGGCATTACCATAAACAACTCGGTATAAGTCAGGCCCTGTATAATAAACATTTCTTTTCCACTATCAACCTCACCTTATTTAACAGTGGAAATGAAATCTTGAAAGTTTTTAAAAAATAGAAAGACGCTCACTCAAATTCCAGCCCCGCTCAGTACGCCAAGGATTAGAATAAACGCTCCCACTCCTATTCAAAACAATGTAAAAAATAGACTTAGAGGCAAAACACGAAGATAAATTACAACACCTAAGGGCTCCCTCGCCAGAAAACGCTTCGGACAATGGAAGATATGGATAATATTTAGAAAATAATAGTTTTAAGTTAATATTTTCTAATTTCAGTACACAAAAATCTTTCTCAAAATGGTAAAAAAGTCGTGTGTTTTTCGTAGTAACTATGATTAACAAAATAAGGTTTGCGAATTTCGTCTTCCCCAAGAACAGGATGTGCAAGAACGATGCTAAAAGGCAATATCTCAAGACAACACCCCTGACAAATCAAACACTGCTGTTTGTCAAAAGCATTTTCCATATGATTATAAAAATGGTTATTATATGAAAAGAATTAGAAATCCACCATCGATATTTGATCATTTGCCATAAATGTATTTATCTCATCTTCAGCCAAAACTAGCAAACAAAACTTCTGCTTCTATGCGAAATGTGCAAAAATGATGAGTTGTCATAGTTCCCAGAAAATCCTCACTTTTGAAGAATTGTATCAGAATATTGATCAACAGGATTTTGTCTCAGCAGTTACATGCTATAAATCAGCTGCTCATCCGATCTGTTGATTTCCTTTTCAATGTTTTTAATTACAATTTTTGAGATTTGAATGTTACAAAGCGGATATATATATATATATATATATATATATATATATATATATATATATATATATATATATATATATATATATATTCAACAAAAATCACAATACATTTTGTAAAGATTATCAAAATTATTTTTTCTCGGAAATTCACATTTTTAAATTATTTTCAGATTTTGTTGATACACAATTTTATAAAATGCTGAAATTGCTTTCTGATTCTATTATAGATTTATATTTTCTGTAATTAATTAGCATAAACAAATTAACTCATTACTTTTGCAATATTATCTAAAAATGTCTAATTTAAGGTGAATAAAGTGATTTTTGTGCATTTATTTATTTTATGATCAAGTAGGTTATTTTTGTTCATTTGCTTGCATCCTGCATTTTACTTGGTGCTAAATCTAGATACTCGAACCGAACAAGAAGAGATTAAATCACATCTGTTGATCAATTGGTTAGATTTGGAGAAATTGGTCTGTCTTAGAACCTTTCAGTACCTCCTCGTATTATATGCGTGTATACTCTGATTGTGTATACATGCGTATGTACATCGATTTTGTATTCATGTTTGTACAGGTGTATGTGTATTTAAATATGTTCAATGTACTCCTCTGATCGTCTCGATAGATCTTTTCTTAAAATGCACACCGTTGCAATTTGTCAGTTCAACTGCAGCTGCGTTATGTGCAACAAGATAAAGAAATATTTTTCGAAAAAAAATGATCTCGGGAAATAGAAATAGATTACAAACATACCAGTTCATTCGAAGTTTATATTATTTGATAACTAAATCCCACCACAACTATTCGAGCTGAAGTAATGTTGCTCATAATCACATGAATCAACTCTGAACTGTGATAGGGTGATCAATATATCACATAATACACTTTATTTCCCGAGAGGTGATGTTAAAATATACCCGTTGCAATTTGAACCAATTTTCCTTGCAGTAGATGCAGCTATTGATTTAATGTAGTTATTCCACTTCGAGTCAGTCGAGTAAGCTCTATATAAACATATAGCTTTTTGGAATCAGCATGATCCCGAGATTGAAAAGTCTACTCTTCATCTGGTGCTTGAACATCTAGCATTGGGAGTTGTATCTGGCTTAGGAGGGAACAGTTAAAAATTCAAATTTTAAAATAACTGAAAAAAATTAGTGTTTCTATTAGTTTTTAATTTATATTGAGTTTAAAGTAACACAAAAACATTGTGAATATAAAATGTCTTGTTTTAAATTCAGTTTAAAATATCCCCAGAACTTTGTTAATTGAGGAAATCAATTTTATTTCTTCAAAATTTTATTTCTTCTGAGTTAAAGTGAAAAGTTTCGTGACGTGAGCTGTTGTAGTTTCTCGGAGTTTGTGATTTGTGACAATAGTCCGACTAATGTAAATACTGTACATAATACCTCATCTCAGAAATATAGACAGACTGCAAAATATAAGTTGTTAATAAAATAATGCTACGGCAAAATAACACCATGAGCAATGGAATTTTTAAATTAAAAAATATAAAACTCTGTTTGGATCGTTCCGTGATGTTTCCTTCGCGCATAACAACGGGTTTTCTGATCATTCACGCACTAGATCAACATTCACTTGCTAAAGATTACTGAACAGAAAGCGAGTTCATTGTTACGCACAGATAACAAACAAATGATACATTGATTACTATTATAAATATTTGTTGGTTTATGTCAACTCTGGCACAAGGCTACCTTAATGGAGCATTCTATAATCGATAACAATGGAAGTGGTGCAGTTCGGCTAGGGAACTCTCTATTGAATCTCCAGACCATCCATGTATGTGTCTCAGTCTATCTCTCCTGTTATTCTGTTCTGTTATTCAAGGGAAGTTGGTTCTCCTTGTCGCGCCAGTAAGTTTTTTCTCGCCTGAGTCCATCCTTCAAATCTGCAAATCAACCATTCAGCCTTGCATGGAATACTGCTGCCATATATCATCTGGTGCTCCTACTATTCATCTCGAGGTCCTTGGCAAAATCCAGAGACGGATATGCAACGTGGTTGGTCCTGATCTGGCAACCCGTCTGTAGTCGCTAGCTCCCAGACGTTCTGCGGCTTCCCTCTGTCTTTTCTACAAGAACTTTCATGGCAACTACTCCGACGAGATACTTTCACTGGTTATCAAACTGCATGAATTTAAGCGTGCTACTAGATTGACATGTCGGCCCCACCCTTTCACTGTTGAAACGACTAAATGTAGCCATCTCTTCTACTCCAACAGCTTCTTATCTCGCAGTGGAACTCCCTTCCTATCACTTGCTTCCCTAATAGCTATAATCTTCAAAAATTCAAATGTAATGTCAATTCACATCTTCTGATGCCATGACCCTGATCCCTGTCCTTCTCTTTATCCTTTTCCCAAACACTCCTCTTTATTCTTACTCTCACTCTTTGTAACCCCTTGCGTGTTAGTGGCACACCCGCCTTGATGGGGGTGATTTGCTTAAAAATACGTTTTCTTAGCAAGTGATTGTCTTCAAGCTGCTTTTTATTTGCTTTATACACTATTCGTTGCAAAATTTCATACATTTCTCAGATTTATCAACTTTCATTTGTAACATTTAAGATAAACCATGAATGTTATTTTTTAAAAAACTAACTTCAATGAACTTTTGAACATTCGTTATCTCAATATGACCATCGTCATTGTTATAGCTTTTATTGTCGTCATATTGTTACAGATTTTTTCACATAACACGTATTTGGAGAATTTCACTTTAGATAAAGTCACAGCAAGTCTCTTCAATTCTCTTAGATGAGTTGGATATCTTGAGTTCTTCCTTGGATTTCCAGTTCTTTCAGTCACTTTGCAAGTCTCGTCAGAATTCTTCAAAGTCTGCCAATGAGAAGAAACACTGTCACAATCATATTGCCCAATTTTATCAGCAATCTTGCAAGATTCAAATATTTTTCAAGGTTTTAATTTTCTTTCTATTTTATTCTGGAGTTTGCTGAAACAGTAACATTCAATATTGAACAACTTTCCTTGGTCATTATAATGCTCTCTTGTTCGTATTTCTAAGTTTCATAGAATACATCATATAAATACTTAATAATTTGCACAATTCACAGTGGATCAAATTTCCCAACCAATCTGTACATTTTTTTGTGTTTCTGTCTTAACATTTTATGTCTGTTTATAAGACGATCAACAATCTCATTTCTATTTCAGTGGAGCCTACATTTAATATTTTAATGTGTTTATTGTGGGAACCTGACATACCTACAAATGAATTCTTCCACACATATGATGTGGCTACCAATTTCTAGTAAAGAGGAAGTCACCAGGCGTCGATGTTTGGCAGAAGGAACTCGGACGAGGCTTTGCCGCATAGCAAAGTTTCGTCCTGGGAGGTAGACAGTCCCTGAACCCGTATATACGGGTTCTAATGGGCATATTTTTGGCCGAGCCTACGGGATCGACGAGCCCACATTAAACCGGCCTTGTGCCATATACGATCCATGTGGGGGGGGTGTTAAATATCGGAAGTCATCAGGTGTGAGTCACCAAGAGTGTATCACCGAGTGAGTGTATGAATGAGTGAGTCAGGACACCAGTGAGAGAAGTACTCTCCAGTCCGCATACTTTGTACTACGTTTCCGTGAATAATATACCGTTTAACTTTATATCCCAGTCTGTGTTATTTTTCTATGGTTTCAATACCATAACAGTGTTATATACTAATATTAATATAATTTATTCTCATAGAATTATTTCGAACTATAGGGATTTTAGTTTCTTTTTTCCAAATGTTCTCTTCTCAGCCCTGTCAGTGTTATTTTATCTGCAATTCTTTTATTTTTCTCTATAAAAATAAAGGAACTATTTACCACCGCCGTAACATAGCTTCCCTTTATCTTTAATATAAATATTTTCATAGTAATTGTTCTGATTACCTTTCCTCTTTGGAACTTAGACTTAATGAATTTAAGCAGAGTAATAGAATGGCGGCAAAGTCTCATCATATTACAGTTGAAATGTCTAGATATAACCGTAAGTTCTATACTAAAAGTTGCATGTGTCTCCTTTGCCTTCAATCTGTCACGTCTTTATATACCATGAAAAAAACAGGAAAATTGCGTTAAAAACAAATATCATTGAGCTTTTACGTAATAACAGTCCTATATGGTAGTTAATGCTGAGCAATCTTAGATGAAGAGACTTGAGGCAACAGAAACATGGTTCTACAGTCTCCATTTTTTATGTCATCCATGCATATTTGAGAGTCAAGTGTTTCTTGTGATGCAGTTACTTTATAAAATATATTACAATCATGCAACATACAATTGCGTGGTATCATTTCTATGATAAAACTAACTGCGGAAATGTCTTTTCTTGTATTAGTCTCGTGTTGAGACATTTTCCTTGCAGCTACATCCATTTAAATTTCTTCTTTGCAATACTGATAATTTCGACTGCGTCCGTAACTTGTAATATATCTAAATATTTCACTCACACAATACGTGTTAACACGTTTTTATTTTTGTCATGCTAATGCTAGCGTTTTCATCATTTTAACCGTCTTCGTCTTTGTTTCTTATATAGGAATACTACTTTCTCTAAAGAATCATAAAGTTCACCTGTAAATTCATCTTCTCCTCACTTAGCTTGTTTTTTTTTATTAATTTTAGCACTTTTTGTTTTCTTCACTTCCGCCTCCTCAACCTCATTCTCCTCCGCCTACGTCTTCTTCATATCATTAACCGGCGTCCTCTTCCTCCGCTTAATTTTATTTCTCTTACGTCTTTGTGTTTCCTTCATTTCTCAACCCCCCTCCTCCTCCTCCTCTGCCTGTCGTCTTATTCTATATCTAACGATTCGCTTCTCTACTTTATTCCATCGCTGCCCACTTTCTCTTCTTCCCTTTTCAATACGCCTAAACCTCCTCATCATCTATCAGGATTTTCGACATCATATGATGACCATTTAATAGTCCTATTATTATTCAGTTGTTCAGTTTGTTGCAACTTTCTCAATCAGCAAGCCATGCCTTTTGTAATTCAATCGAGAATCGCTCCTTCCATAACTCATGGATGCAATTGCTGCACTTGTATCAATGTAAAACTCTTGGTAGTTTTTCGGCATGTTTTTCGGCATGTTGTGAAATTGACGGTAGGACAATTATTTTAATATATTTTCTGTTTATACGTTATTTTTAAAGATATAAATATCTAAGTAAATTCTCTGTTTATAATAAACAGTATTAACTACATTTACCGGCCTTAATGTCCGAGAAATTTCATAGAAGACATGTGTCCTCCGATAGGAATCGAGCCTGTCCTACACGGAAACATCATTTGGCCCGACGTGCTACACAATTAAGCTACAGAGTATATATATATATATATATATATATATATAGCGAGAGAGAGAGAGAGAGAGAGAGAGAGAGATGTATGTGTGTGTGTGTGTGTGTGTTATACCAACAGTTATGAAATAATTAAGCGTCCTTTCAAAATACGTAAAAAATAAGGAAGTACTCAATTTTTCAAAAAACAAACAAAAAACGGAACGATCTAAAGACAAATTCTATCTCGATTTAAAATGAATCATATTAATTATATTTAATTTGATTCAGTAACTCATATATATTAAATTGATATTAACTTGATCTTGCATATGTAAAAAGGCAGATATAAATATAGCTGTAAAGACAATATAAATAAGAAAAAACAAGCAGAAAACATTTTATACCAACGCATTTCGTTCCTTGAGGAACTTTCTGAAGTCAAGTGTGGAAGTTTTATTTAGTAACCTGTTTTTAATGTATATACAGAAGTTAAATGTGTAGAAAAATAGAATAACATTATGATTCAAATTTTAAATAAGCGAACGCTCTAAAATATTTGAAAAAAATTAATTATTCGTACACCCATCAATTTTTTATATTCGTTTTATTAGAATCTAATGGCCGTCGTATGATATCAGATTTTACCCCTGTTACTGTTAACGTGGTATTTATGACTCCTCACTGAAAAATTATGAAATGAAAGTAAAATTGTATTTATTTATATAATTGTTTTTAAAAATAAAACTTGGGATATGTAAAAAAAACAAAAAAAAAACGAAGACGTTACTTCTTTATTTCTAAATCGGGAAAACTTTAAAAACTTTTTACGATATTAGAAGAAAGATAACTCATGAATAAGTTTGTTGATCTGATAAAGGAGCTTTTCTTTTAAGAAAGGTCATATTTGAAAACAATCCTGGTCGGAAGTTAACATTTCGGCAAGAATCAATAATTGCGCACTCAAGAACTTTTCATCTAAGTAGGACATTTCCTCTTTTAATAAGTACAGATATTTTGAGAACCAAATATTTCCATAATAACAATACTTCTAAAGTAGGTATATATAAAATAAGCTGTAACAACTCTTCCTTATAATATATTGGTGAAACTTGCAGAAATTAAAAAAAAGAAAACTTATTTATGGACATATAAAGATCTCTTACAAAACAATTTATCCAATGCAATAGTTAGTCACTGAAATAATTTCAATCATGATCGAAAAGCTGTACTATTAAAAAAGTTCTTGAGAGTGAGAAAATTTGTAATCAATGTTCCATATCTTTTTTGGACACCCATTGCATTAAAAGAGTTACTTTCTGTATATTTTGAAATGAAGTCACTCGTATGAGGAAAAGATTTAAGCTCACCTGTAGTCAGACACAAACGAGATAAACAGTTCGTTACAATTACAAATAAAGAAGTATTATTTTTTTAAAAATTCAATTTGACTGAGAAAAAAACTCAAAGTAAACAGTGAAGGAAATATACAGTTAGCTATATTCCTTGTTAATAAGTTGTTTCGTTGGACTTTTGTGTACTGTGATTTTAAAAGTCTCTCGCTTTCTACTCATTTAATAAGCTAGGTAACTCTCTCTTGCCACTCTTCATTTGAAGTACCAGTATTCTTTTACACTTCAACTATATGACAGTCATATAATGGATGCAAACCAGATATTTCATAGCATACATTAATAAAAACACTTATTATTTTACTCTTATTTGTTATAAACTCTGACGGTAAGGGTGGATAGTCAGTACATGATTTATGTTTGCACAAATTCTAACGCTAAGTGATACACACACTGTACATTGTATATATCTTTTTACATTGATAATACTTTTCTATGAAGATGAATAGTTACATATACACAGTGAATGTTTTTAATCTTTTGCCAATAGAAACCATGAGGACTGTTGTTTTCCCACCTGTCTGTATCTTGAAGTAGATATGATTCTAATTATTATAGGTATATAGTTTTAAGGTGTCACATTTTTCATTTTTCATATTATTTTGTCATATTCTTTAGCAAATAGATTTTGATCATATGACACTCCCGTGTCCATGAGAAAACATTTCTGTGTTGCAGCTTTTATTCCGTATGTCTCGTCTATTAACTTTTATATGGCTGTTGTTATGAATGATGTCCCAGTAAAAGAATAACCTCATGGCATTGGATGACTGGTTTAGTGAGAAGTCTATACCATTTTTCAGCGTAATGCATCTCATAATAATGACATATATTCCAATGACTATACTGGTCAACCATTTGTCCGTTTATTTATTTTTCGTTGTCAGGATTCTTCTTCTTCTTCTTCTTCTTCTTCTTATTATTATTATTGCTGCTGCTGCTGTTGTTGTTGGGGGTTTCATTTCCAACCGCATATGTTGCATTATCCTTCAGCATGTATGATTTCAGATCACCTTTCGCAGTATTTTTATAGTTCCAAGCAACGAAGATTTATGAAGCGATGGGATACAAGGGTTTAGTTTTATATTCTGAATGTAGGACTTTATGTTTGTTGTATATAATAATAATAATAATAATAATATCCAGAAACAATTGATCATCTTGTACCAGGTTGCACGATATTGGCACCCACTGAGTATAAAACCCGGCATGACAGTGTGGGACAATATCTGCACTGGAAAATATGCAACTTCTACGGGAAGGAAACTGAAAGAAAGCTCTTCGTAATGTGTGAGCGGTGTTTGTGAGTACAACGTTTTGTATTTCTTTTAGGCAGAGGCAACCAGGAATCCCTTGAATGAGACTATCGGAACCTTCCCTAATCAATCCGAGGGCTTTTATTATTATTATTATTTTATTATTATTCAATATAGAAAATGTTGTTAACATGAATATGAATTCAAAATTACATATGGAATTTAGAAAACGATGAATTTATAAGTTCCTCAAATTACTTAATCAGAAAGAATCTCCTTTGAATTGAAGCACTAACTTGTTATGAATAACATTTTAATTCTCAAAAGAAGAAAACCAATTAGCGCTCCAATATCTGTAAATTTCATTCAATTTTTATCCGACACGTAACAATAATAGTCGGCGTAAATGCATGCATTTGAAAATGAATTGTCTTGCAAAATTTACGTAGAAAAATATTGTTTGTTGCATAAATCGAATAAAATGATAATAAAAACGCAAAGGCGATTCACTGTAGTTGTTTAAGTCACGTGAAGAAATAAATCTTTTTTTGCAGAAGATCAAAATAACAGGATAAGTGAAGGAGTGAAGTATTTAAAGATGTCTAAGGAATGAAGTATTTAATTATAATGAGATGGAAGATGACATCCCAATAATCTTGATTCTTTTATTCCCTACATTGATTAATGAGTCTTGCAAGTGATTGCAATGATATAAGAATAAAAATTAAATATATATATATAAATGATTATTCCTCGTAAATTATTAAATATCCCAAAAGTTTGAATGCAAATTCATTTGAAATGATTTCATTATTAATCGTAACCATTGTTCGTAAGAATCTTTTCGCCTAAAGTTAATTTATTCAATTAATTTTAGTTTCAAGATTAAAAGATGTTAGTATTAGTCAGATCTGAGAATATATCAGAACTTGAAATAATTTCAAACTTACTATATAAATGACAATATTGCGAATGTTGTTAAATCAGTAAAATGCAGTTTTAATTCACACAAATTCCCTAAACAAAGCCATGAAACATAATGCGGATTTAAATAGACAAGAACGGCAAAAGAGCACAAGAAATAGGAGATGGAATTTATCATATTGTAATTGGCTCTACTCAATAAGAACCCATGTGGTATTCCGATTAACAGCTTATAAATATATTAAGAGTGTGAACAGAATTTCACGGAAGGATGATAAATGTTGCCATGGATTCAATAATGCCTTTGACGATGTGTTTCTTGTTCATATAAATGTAGCTTTGGGCATCGTGACGGGGGTCTAATAGTTAGAAAACTTGTCTCCTTACAACAATTACGATTAGGTAGTTAGCTAAATGAATTTTTCATTATGTATTCATTTAGGAAAGACTTGAAACCAGTCAATGCAATTTTTCAATTATAACACTTACGCTAAAATTGCAAAACATCTGGTCGAAATAGTTTAATTCTATTTCGCTTAGATACTTTTATAGTTCAGATCAGCTTAACAGAAAGCCATCTTTTCGTCAGAGTGCATAATGTAGACCTTCTAGAAGAATGCACATTCCATGCAATTTGACAGTAAAATTACTAACCCTGCATGCAACTAGCAGATTCGATATTGCAAAAGAAGTAAACAAAATAACTCATATAATTTATGTCGTAAATTTTCAAACGAGGAATTATCATTTTTATATAAATTTCTATTTTTTATACTTCTGGTGGGGTGGATTGTTTCCATTCCACCCCTTACGCTTACGGAATATCTTGTATCAGTTAAGTGCTTGTAGTCTAGCATTTAGAGAACTGACTGATATGAGATTGATGTGGACCCGAAGTAGGGGCCACGGAAGGAAAACACGGAACACTGGTTAAAGGTAAGAAAGATATATTAAACAGAAAAGTTACAAAGAATAGTGTAAGCAGAGCTTACTATCTAGTGGTGTCCGATATTGGTATCGTACGCGGCTGTGCATTACTGGTCCTACTCCTCCTCATTCACATAATAATATAGTACTTGGAGAGTCCATGATGTAGGGAAGTATTGGTCTTATCCCCCCTTCCAAGAGTTTTCCTCTTTTTTCTCTCTCTTTTTTTTTCTTGAAGGAAAAAAAAGTAAAACTGTTAATACCTCTTCCTCTTTGGATTCACGTCGAGTGGTTGAGTAAATTTTCTCTTTCTCCCCGAGCGTCGTATTTCCGGAGAGACTTGGGGCGTATCAAGATCGAAATGTTCGAATATTACGTCGATCGGCTCTTCGCAGATATTTTGTGGTGATTCCTCAGATTCCTTCAAACGGCATTTCCTGAGCTGGTTCATATAGCGTTTGTGGGTATTTTTCGGTCCCTGGACAATATAGGCCAGTTCGCCAATTCTCTGATGGTGCCTACTTCCCAGAATGTTATGTTGTTTTTATAAGCCTTAAAAAGAACTTTGTCGCCAGGATTAAAATATTTCTTAGGGAGCGAGACGGTTTTCTTGAACTTCGCTTGCCGTGGAATGAGTTTATCAAAGACGGACTTGATTTTTCTTGCAAACATTGTTTCTGCAGGCGAGCGTCCCATAGGCGTGTTAGGATTAGGGGTCATCTTATACACCTGCAGAAACTGTTCTAATGCTCTATCCGTCGGTGTGCCTAGTGCCTTTTTTTAAAGTTCTTTTTAGAGTGTCCACGAACCTCTCGGCCTAACCGTTCGACCTGGGGTGATACTGAGGCGTCGTAATGTGGTCCACTTGATTCGACTTGCAAAAGTCTCTAAATTCACTTGATGTGAATTGAGTGCCGTTATCTGTCACTACACAATCTACCACGCCAAAACGCGCGAATAGCTCATGTAAAAATCCGATCCTGCAGTTAGTGGTTGTTTTTTTTACATTGCAGGACCTCAGGACATTTTGAATGGCTATCAACAACAATAAGGTAGTACATGTTGTCTAGGGGCCCTGCAAAATCTACATGAATTCTCTGCCATGGATGGTCTGTGTTTGGCCATGGTTTGCACGTCGTGGTCGGAGATTTTGCTGCAAGCGCGCATCCCTTACAAGATTCTATCATGTCTGCTATGTCTTTGTCCATATTTGGCCAATATACGATACGTAGCAGCACATGAGGCTTTTCGTACGGCTCTTCCCTGGATGTCCCATGTAAAAATCCTTAAGGATTTTTTTGTAGGCTATTTGGAATCACAACTCGGTCGTTATACAGTAGAACATTCTCACAGAGGGAGAAAACTTCAGGCACATTTAGGACTTTGTTGCGAATTTTGTTTTTGATACTTTGGATGAATTCATCCTCTCGAGACTCCCTTTTTATGTCGGCCAAAGTAACTGGGAGTTCTCTAATTGTATTCGCAATCATATTTTTGATTTCATAATTCGTCCTTAGTATAGCAATGATGGAGTCTTCAAAAACTTCCGTATTTTTAGGAATGAGTCGCGATAAACTGTCCGCATGACAAATACTTTTAGATTTTAGGAACTCTTAAAATTGTAATTCAGAAGAATCGTTGCCTAACGAAGTAATCTATTCTCCATATAGACCGGTAGGCCTTTCTTGGAACCAAAAATTGTTATTAGAGGTTTATGGTCCGTTTGCAGTATGAACCGTCTTCCATGTAGGTATCTATGGAAAGTAGTGACGGCGAATATTATCTTTATAGCCTCCTTCTCTATTTGGGAATATTGTTTCTCTGATGGTAGTAAAGATCTAGATGCGTGTGCTATGGCTTTTCGCGAACCATCTGGGAGTTTGTGGAGAATGCAAGCACCGATGCCGTATGGGCTTGCATCACTTGCGACTATGATTTCGAGATTAGGGTCGTAGTGGGCGAGAGAAAGATACGAAGTAAGTGTTTTCTTGATCTTCTCGAATGCGTCTTGGCATTCAGGGGTTCATTCCCATGCTTTATCCTTTTTTAAAAGTTCGTTGAGAGGTCCTCTCAAATTCTGCATGTTCTTAATGAAACCTTGGTAGAAGTTAGCAAGGCCGAGGAAGCTTTGTAACGATTGAACGTTAACTGGGGCCGGCATGTTTCTGATTGCATTGGCTCTTTCTGAATCCGGCCGACGACCGTCTCTATTTATAATGTGACCTAGGTATTTGATCTCTGGTAAGAAAAAATCATACTTTGCTTCCTTAACCTTAAGCCCGTATTCGTGTAACTTCCTGAATACGTTTATTATATGGTTCCGGTGCTCTGCCGACGTTTAACTGGTCACCAGTATATCATCCAAATAGGCTGTTGCGTAGTCAAGGTCGCCCAGCATGGCGTCCATGACCTGCTGAAAGATTGCAGGCGCAACCTTGACCCCAAAAGCCAGTCTATTATATTTGTACAGACCTTTATGGGTGTTTATGCAAAGAATTTAAAACTCTCTTCATCCACCTCTATCTGAAGGTATGCGTCTGAGAGGTCTATTTTGGAAAAGATTTTTCCGCCAATCAATTTGTTGAAGATTTCTTCAGGGCTTGGGAGGGGATAATGATGATCCTGCAAAGCATCGTTTAGCCCTGTGGAAAAATCTGCGCATATTCGTATTTGGTTGGACTTTTTTTTTTACTAGACCGTAGGTGCTGCCCATTCGCTAAAATCTGTTTTTGATAGAATACCCGCCTGTTCGAGTCTATCTAATTCTTTGTTGATCTGCTCTAGAGCAGCGAAAGGGACATTCTGTTTCTTTCTTAAAACTGGTCTTGCACCGTTCTTCACCTTGAAGTTAGCTTTAAATTTAGAACATTTCCCAAGGCCGCCAGAAAAAACCTGGGGAAATTGTTGTTTGAGTTCCTTTTTGAGATTTTCCGAATTGGATGTTGTACTTTTTATTTTTTGGCAAAAAGTGCTTATTGGGCTATCCCATAGATTGAATTTTTCTATCCAATCTGTTCCGAATAGGTTATCTGAATTTTCTAGTACGTAGGCTTTCAGCTTTTTGGTAACTCCATTTAGTGTTACTGTAAGGATCACCTGGCCTAAGATGTTAATATTCTCGCCAGTTACGGATTTTGCTGTTTTATCCGTCTTTAATAGGGTCGGCAGTACGCCAGTTGATAATCGAAAGGTCAGAACCCGAATGAAGCTGGAATTTTATAGAGTTATTGAAAATATCAACAGTCACGTATTTTCTTAAATTCCTATCGACTATGTTGTCTGATTGGGCTTGCCTAATTTTACTTTTGTGTTTCCTCGTCTTGTTGGCGTACCAGCACTGAGTTAAGTTATGACCATTTTTATTGCAATTTTTGCAATATGTTTTCTTCTTGAATGGACAGAATTTCATCCAATGCCATTTTCCACAAGGGTAACATGGCCCGGGAGGTTTCTTTAGCCTGTTTGTATTTTGTTTATTGCGGGATTTAGAACATGAGATTTGCCTTTTGTCTTTTTGCGGGGAATAAGAGGTTGGGTTGCTTCTGATTTTTCTAATCTGAGCCACACCTGATTCCTCGATCGTTTTTGAGTAACACTTGACAGAAATTACTCTTTGACAATCCTCTGCTAATTTTTGGAGAGTCAATCCCTGTTCGTTTTCGAGTTTGGTAAGTACTCGACGTCTGACCTCGGCGTCTTCTACTGATACTAGACCTTGTGCGAATATTAAGCACTTAAAATCGTCGGCAGTCAGCTCGGCTAGTTTTAAATCATTACAGAGCTTGTTTACCGATGCTGCAAACGTTAGAAAATTATGCTGGTTGTCCTTGACTGTGTTCAGGCATTTCCACGTTTGTGGAACAAGGTTAGGCCCGAATAGTTTCGTCTTTCTTCGCTTTTTTGTTGTTTAAGTTTCTGTTCTGTTTGTTGGTCCGACTGTAATTTTGCATTCTTCCATATTTAGATAATATGTAGAAAAGTAATGAAAGAACACACAAAATAGAAATAAATAAATAAATAACTATCTAACAGCAATTACTGTTGCTTTGAAAACCCGTGTACCAAATCTAGTAGTCAATTAATAAAATTAATAAGAACTACTTACTGGTTTAGATCTTTCGAGATACCGTTGTTCCGTTAATTTCAATGTGACCATTTAAATTTTCTCCACACTTATTATATTTTTTTTTTTTTAGAAAAACTCACCTCAATCAATTTGAGGGGGAGGGTAATTTTATGCACGAGATTTGTAGGAATTCAAATCAATTTCACAAAATCTTTCAACACTTTGCTAAATGCGCGACTTGGTGAATAGTTTTTTCGAACTTGAGTCAACCATAGAACTTCGAGCTCTTGAGTTTGTCAGTTTGTTTTTGTGCACAAGCTGGGTTTTTTGTAAGCAGTTGTTCTCGATACTTGGTTGCTCGTTTATTGCGTTTCGTTCGCTGATGTAGTAATGCCAGCTCAAATTCTAGTTCAACACTGATGTGGGAACAAGTGGGGTTAAACGAGTCCTCTGTCGCCACTGATGTGGGACTGGATCTTTAGGGTTTCGGTGTGGGTTCGTGTCTCGAATCCTCTGTCGCCACTGATGTGGACCCGAAGTAGGGGCCACGGAAGGAAAACACGGAACACGGGTTAGAGGTAAGAAAGATATATTAAACAGAAAAGTTACAAAGAATAGTGTAAGCAGAGCTTACTATCCAGTGGTGTCCGATAATGATATCGTACGCGGCTGCGCATTACTGGTATATTTAACAACCCCCCCAAGGGCGAATGTGGCACAAGGCCGGTTTAACGTGGGCTTACCGAGCCCGTAGGCTCGGCCAAAAATATACCCATTTACAACCCGTATACACGAGTTTAGGAACTGTCTACCTCCCCGGAAGAAACTTTGCCCTGCGGCAAAGCCTCGTCCGAGTTCCTCTCTGCCAAATAGAGAGTTCGACAGCAGAACACGCGGCTGCGTATTACTGGTCCTACTCCTCCTCATTCACATAATAATATAGTACTAGGACAGTCCATGATGTAGGGAAGTATTGGTCTCACAACAGAGATATACATGAATTGAATAAGTGTCTGCAAGAAGCGTAATCATGTTTTAATCTCTGAAGGTTATATTCAGGAATGCTTTATTTACAACAAATATGTATTAAATTATAACTGAAAAATAATGAAAACGGAAAAAGTAAAACGTTCCATTAGTAATGTTGTATTTCGTCATAAATACCGAACATTAATCAGGCGAAGGAATTATGTAAATACATCAATAAGCTACAGTTTAATATGGTAATTTTAGTATATATCCAGGGCCAAATTGCAGCAGATGTACTTCAGTAGACAGCAGAAACAAAATAACCAGTCGTCTTTTGTCGGTGCGTAGAGAGAAAAAGAATTTTGTACTTCTTCAGATGCGAGTAATCAATATTTTGTCTCGAAAACAACAATAGTCGATATATTCAACTCTTGTGATTTCTTTGTTAGCAAAAAGAATGTAGATACTTCATGAAGTATTCGAATTCACAGCCAAGTAGAATATTCCAAATGACTAAAAAGGAATTCTATGTCAACATTTTGATAGCGTGTCATTTTTATCAGTGGTCCACACTTTTATCATTCCGTCTTTCAGAAAAGAAATCACAATTTTTTTTATTCAGTTTTTAAGAGACATAGTTAATAATAATAATAATAATAATAATAATAATAATAATAATAATAATAATAATAATAATCAGTCATAAATACAAATGAGATTTACATTTACTAGATTCTGTAGAAAACCAAAAATAGAACCCAACAACCAACTATTGCAACAAAAATATGGAAAAGAAAGCCAAGCATAAAGCTCTTGAACGGACGAAACAACGTTGGCAAGAAGAACCTCTTCATGGCCAATATCCAGAACTTGCTAATAAAGCCGATGTTGATAAAGATAACACTTAAAAAGGCTAAAATGGAAAGCTTTATTCTTGCAGCGCTAGGAACTTTCAAGCAAATATCATGCATAATAGTTTGGATACAAAATAAATGTTCTGTGACAAATATCTGGAAACCATAGACCGTCTAATCTCAGGATGTTCTGTATTTGCTCCAAATGAATAAAAAATCATCACTAGGGCAATATTACCACTGGAAAATGTGCAGACACTTTTGAAAAGATGTTAATAAACACTGGAATAAACATCACCCAGCATCTGTTACAGAAATAGAAGTTATTAAAATTCTGTGGGATTACACCATCTTTACAGACAGGAGGATTGAAACAGATACGCCGGACATAACTGTCAAAAACCGAAAAAACTTGCTTACTAATTTATATGGCTTGACCAGCGGACTGTAACATAGCAACCAATGAATTTGCAAAACTATCAAAGTATAAAAACCTGAACATCGAAGTAGAAAAAAATGTGGAAATTGAAAACAAGAATAGTACCAGTCATAGTAGGTGCGCTTGGAATGATAAAAAAGGAACACATCAACGTATCCCTGGAAATCCCATCTTAAGAGAAATACAAAAATTATCTTGATAAGTACAGCCCATACACTAAGAAGAACTTTGTCCATGTAACTCTAATGATGTTATGGGAGTTAGAAAAACAAATCATGAAATGTAGACATAGCAACACACCACTACCTGCCTTAGGTCTTCCCGCAGACTTGGTAGGTGTGTGACTGTTGTGGGGCTCTCCCCTTCTACACAAGATGGACTCGTCTAAAGTATACTTATACTGACAGAGTTGGAGACAGGGTGAGAGATACGCGGAGATACGTTGAGATACAGGGAGATACATTGAGACAAGGTTGAGATACGTAGTCCAGAGAGAGAGAGAGAGAGAGAGAGAGAGAGAGAGAGAAAGAGAGAGAGAGAGATAATTACGGCTTTGCTTACAGAGAGTTGTACATATACTTTCTACTAACCCGCATTCCTGGACTACTAATCTTCATTTCAAGTTTGTATTCTTACGTTCAATACACTTATTTTCCTATTTCAATTACTGGCGTTGTTTATTTATTTGTACAGGATTCCATCCCCGGAATCCACAACAACTTGGCGACGAGGACTTCGGACCCACACGGAAAGAAAAAAATTTTTTCTCGTCAACACAACAACTTGGCGACGAGGATTTGCACTTCTCGGAGATACAAAAAACATTTGCCGTTGCCAGCGTCCACAACAACTGGGCAACAACGATTTACGAGGATTTACGAAGATTTTGCGTGACCACCGTGATTAAAAGGTACTTCCTCAAAATACAGAAAATCGAGGTTTTCGTAAGACTCTTATCATGGTAGAACTTGTAAAATACCAAAATGAACAACAACTACAACTACAAGAAAGAATGGAAGAGAAGTGTCAAAAGAAAATTGCTCTCTCATCTGGAAAAAATGGAAAATATAATACTACAAACACAGAAGGAAAATCAAGAAAGACAAATGCAACTCCAGGAATTAATATTAAAAGTAACGGGTAACACACAACAAAAGAATATCGAAAAAGAGGCGACTTTTCTTAAGACGCAGTTTGGAACACAATAGAAACATTTAAATACTCTCTAGAAGATGATAAAAATTTCGAGGACTATTACAGACGTCATGAAGACATTTTCAACATTGATTGCCAAAATTGGACGGAAGCTAAGTTTATTACTCAGGAAATTGGGAACAGAGGAGTACACAGAATTTGTGGACTATATTCTACCGAAAAAGACAAACGATTTGACGTTTGACGAGGCATTTACATGCCTTACGGAGCTCTTCAATCCAAAGACTTCACTTTTTCACAAAAGGTGGAAATGTCTCAACCTCGTAAAAAGCGAAAATGGAGACTACTCCACGTTCGCCGCAATCGTGAACAAACATTGCGATGACTTTAAGTTGGCAGAATTGACTCCGGACAATTTTCGTACAGGGATTAGTCCCAGCCAAGGACAGTGAAATGCGCAAAAGAATGCTCTCGAAGATTCAAAACGAGCCTGGATTAACGCTACAAAAATTGTCAGCAGACTGTCAAAAATGCCTGAGCATAAAAAAAGACTCTAAGGATATCGAAGAATCGGGAGTAGCACACATACGTAAGTTGAACAAAAGTTTACGACCCCCCCGGAAGAAAAAAGATTTCATGATAAAGGAAAAATTACAAGGTATAAGGCGATTAATGACAGAGATCAAAACAAATATAACCCCCGCTCATCTGCATGTTACAAATGTGGTGGATTCCACTGGAATAAAGACTGTCGATTTAAATACAAGAACTGTTTGGCTTGTGGAAAAATGGGACATAAGACATCTCAATGCAGAAACAAAAACACACTAGTAGGGTAAGAACAACTAGAATGGACAACGAAGACAAACTAAACACAAGAAAATACGTGGAACTCGAGATCTTAAATAAGAAGGTAAAATTACAGTTAGGCTCAGGTTCGGATCTAACTATCATTAATTTACAAACATGGAGGAAGCTAAATAGATCGACCATGATGCATACACAGAAAATCGCTGAGTCTGTTACAGGGAAGCGTATCAATTTTGAAGGAGAAGTAATTCAAAACGTAAAATTCCATGGAAAAACGAAAAAAATGAAGATATTTGTAATGAAAGACAGAAAATTTGGTGGGCACAGATTGGATGCAAAACTTTGACGTATGGGATTTACCCATTAGCTCATTTTGTAAGAAAATAGAGTGCGAGCCGTCAGAAGCTACAAAATTAAAAGAAGAACTACACAGTCAGTTCCCCCTAAGTATTCTCGAGCGGTTTGGGATGATGTAATAAGGTTTGCAGCTAAAATTGAACTAATGGAAAATGTCCAGCCAGTATTCAAGAAAAAGCGAAACGTGCCTTTCGCAAACATAGAAAAATTGACAAGGAGTTAGATAGATTAGTACAAACTGGAATCCTTTCACAAATCGAATTCAGTGAATGGGTGGCACCAGTGGTCTACATAAAGAAAAAATCCGGAGAAACCCGTGTTTGCGCAGATTTGTCGACTGGGTTAAACAAGGCTATCAAGGATTATCACTACCCTTTGCCAAGCCCGGAGGAAATATTTATCAAGCTTAACGATGGTAAGGTATTTTCTAAGATTGATTTAAGTGAAACTTATCTTCAGATTCCAGTAGAAGAAGAAAGTACAAAAATGTTATGTATCAATACTCACAAAGGACTTTACAAATTTAACAGATTGCCATTTGGGATAAAAGTAGCACCGCCAATCTTCCAACAGACTATGGATACCATACTCATGAGACAGAACGTTGCTACTGCTTAATTAGACGACATTTAAATCAAAAGCGATAATGGAGAAGAACACGCAACACACATTAAAGAATTTGTAAAAGAATTCAGGATTTTGGTTTTAAAGTGAAGGAGAAAAAATGCGATTTTTAAAAAAGAAATCAAGTATTTAGGCCATATAATCAATGAAAGTGGCAGAAAACCAGATCCAGATAGGGAATCTGCAATAAAAAATATGCCTGAGCCGAAAAATATTGCAGAGTTGCAAGGCTTTCTTGGTCTAGCGAACTAATACTGTGAATTCATTGAAAACATGCACAAATTGAGGGCTCCACTCAATGAATTATTGAAAAAAGAGAACAAATGGAACTGGACGGAAGATTGTTAGAAAACGCTTAAGGAGATCATAAAGAAATTAACATCTGATCTAGCACTGACGCATTTTGATCCCAAACTGGAAATTATCATTGCTAGTGACGCAAGCTCGCACGGAGTGGGAGCTTGTATATTACACAAGATGCAGGATGGCACAAGGAAACCTATAGTTCACGCATCTAGATCGTTGTTACCAGCAGAGTGGAATTATTCGCAAATTGAGAAAGAAGCGTTAGGCATAATATTCACCATAACTCGCTTCCACAGATACATATATGGAAGAGAGTTTACTCTTCAAACAGACCATAAACCTCTTCTCACTATATTCGGATCGAAAAAAGGACTACCAATTTACACAGCCAACAGACTTCTGAGATGGGGAACTATATTATTGAATTATAATTTCAAACTAGAGTTCCTACCGTCAAAGAAAATTGGTCATGCGGATGGATTATCTAGATTGCTACCTGCGTAATGCGAACCTCTGGAAGACTCTGTAATAGCGGCTTTGCGAGCCGAAGACGAAATTAGTAAAGTGCTAAACAATACAGTAAGGGAATTACCAGTGACCTTGTTAGAAATCAAAAGAGAAGCTGAAATGGATGAATTCATACGAAGTACAAAGAGAAAAATAGAAGAAAAAGAAAAGAAATCTAGCAGACAGTTTTTCAATTTGCGATCACGTATTACTTTATAATGAGAGAGTGGTCATACACAAATCTTTACAAAGACAAATTCTGAAGGACTGTCATCTAGGACACCCAGGGAAAAATCGTATGAAAGCGTTAATGAGAAGTTTCGTGTACCGATCTAACGGGCAAGCCGAAAGGTTTGTGGACACGCTTAAGAGAGCCTTGAAAAAAGCAGAGGACGTACCAACAGAAAGAGCCATACAACAGTTCCTACAAGTCTACAGAATCACCCCGAACGGAAACACACCATCTAGCCTCTCGCCAGCTGAAATGACCGCAAAATACGGTCTGTTTTTGATAAACTATTACACAGCAAAAATAAAATGCCGGTTTTTATTTTTGATGGGTAATAGTTTATCAATGAATATTAGTAGTCCAGGAATGCGGGTTAGTAGAAAGTATATGTACAAGTTTCTGTAAGCGAAGCCGTAATTATCTCTCTCTCTCTCTCTCTCTCTCTCTGGACTCTACGTATCTCAACGTATCTCAACGTATCTCCGCGTATCTCTCACCCTGTCTCCAACTCTGTCAGTATAAGTATACTTTAGAAGAGTCCATCTTGTGTAAAAGGGGAGATCCGCACCCCACTCCTTAGCTTCTTTTGGGGGGGGGAGTTAATAAGTAAGTGTTTGTTTGTACAACTATTTCGTAATTTGTCTTGCTTTTTGTTTATATACCGTTTTAGATATTAAAAAAATGTTATTTTTGAGTGAGCTTCATAATGTATATAATGCTTATATACGTAGATTATTTTTATTACTTAAACGTTATTTTTAATTGATACCCTTATTTTAGTAGACTCTCTGTTTATTTAAATCCGTATTTTATTTCGTCTGCAGGCCTGAAAATTCAAGAAATTTTATTAAAGAAAATGCGTCTTCTGGCAGGATTTAAACTTGCGCCCCACTTTATGGTATATGAAAAAAAAAAAAAACGGAACGTCTGCTCAAATTTGGGTATCCACTAAAATAATGTTTAATTAATGAAATCATGTCAAGATAATAAATAAAATCCATTAATTCTTTAGAACCTATGTATATTGAATATCTTTGAAATGTTGTCATAACAGATTGTGATAGTAGGGACAAACTCCCACTATCTATAATAATAATAATAATAATAATAATAATAATAATAATAATGATGATGATGATGATGATGATGATAATAATAATAATAACAATAATGATGATGATGATGATGATAATAATAATAATAATAATAATAATAATAATAATAATAATAATAATAATAATAATAATGATAATAATAATTGTTCTGTTGATATAGACAGGCATGGTTCTTATGGCTTCTGATTTTAATTGAGTCTTCTGGGTTGCTAACACGTACATGTATGTCTGGGTGAATTAAGCTGGGCTACAGTAACTATCCCATTCAGTACCACGGATTGAGTTGCAAAGCACTAAACAGTTAAGGGGTGGTGGCGAAGCACCGTGCATCTCAGTTTATGAGCGAGGGTGAGTGGCTGAGTATCATGACCGTGTGTCGAGAGAGTTTTTTTTAAAAAAGTTTATAGCATGAAGCAGCCAAGGTGATTCAGGCCTACATCTAGATCTTTGGTGACACACAATCAGTGACTGCCTGAGCGGATTGTGTTACTCGGCATGAAAGTATCGCTAATTGAAGATTATGTGCATCTTTTAATAAAAACTTACTCCATCCTGCATATTTGGCTGTCATTGACTTGTATACCTTTATCAGAGTGAGGGTCGTAATGAATATCTATATATATTGGTCTTATTTTAATGCACATAAAATTAATATTGTTCATTTTATTTATTCATTATTTCATTACGCCCCACATAACCAGCAGCGCACTGGCAATTAAATTCATATACTAAATCACTCAATTTGATGTAGGGTAATTCATCCTTGCGAAACGACGGAAACGCAAACCTAGTTCGAAAAATACAACGCAAAGCAACAGAAGGAAAACAACCAGAAACCGACTTATTAACTTGCTTAACTAAGCTTTGGCCCTTAGGATTTTTTTATTTATTAATCCGACAGATTTTACTACTTAAAACCTCATTTTTAATAGTCATATTTTAGTAGACGCTCCGTTTATTTATTAAGCAGTATGATTTTTATTTATTTTCGTCTACTGGCCTGAATATTCGCGAAATCTTAGAGAAAAATATGCGCTATAACACTAAAATGATAAATAAATAAAAATAAATAAATATATATATATATATATATATATATATATATTTATATATATATATAAATGAATGAATTTATTTATATATATATGTGTGTGTATGTGCGTGTGTGTGTGCGTGTTTCTGTGAATAAAATGAGACTATTCTTAGCCGAAGCTCTGAATATATATATAGAGAGAGCCGAGGCTCTGAATACACACACACACACACACACACACACACACACACACACACATATATATATATATATATATATATATATATATGACACATTATTTCATTTACCTTAATTTCATTAGATAATATTCATGAAAACGCTTTCGTGTTTTCTTGGACGGTGCAGCAAATTTTAGCGGAACACTTTTCTTCGTCATCGTCTGCCACTTTTATTTTATATTCAGTGATAATCCCTGCCATTTCACGAGCCAGTAATACCAATCTTCTGATATTGCAAAGCACTGAAACTTTCTTTTTTCGCTTAATCTCCTGACCTCAGTAATTATCTTATCACTGGTGTAAAAACATTTTTCGCTGAATTCCACTAATCTAGCATCGCGCCTTCCTGGCATACTCGAGTTCGTGGGTGTCGGCAACGAATGTTATGTTTATCTTTTGAACCTCTCTTTAGCTGATCTTCTTACTGTAGGTCGATGACTATCATTTATTTCATTCGGCTCTAAAAATTATAGTCAATGCTGAAGCTTAATCTTTTTCTTGGAGTCATATTTTTGCGGTCATAATTTCTTTACACTTAACCAACACTGTCAGTGCCGTATCTCTTTGTACCAAGTAGTCCTATTGAACTCATTAACCTCATGTCAGTTTGAACTGATTCTTCATTGATCGCTTCGTATGAAGATATAATTTTATGTGGCCTTTTTTTAAAAAGAAAAAAAAATTGTTCCGCTTTCTTTTCTAGTTCAAACTGCAATATGATAGAAGTATGTGTTGAAGTATATTTAGTTATAGTGTTATATGATAGATTATCTGGTATTGATGGATGTTGCAGGTTGTAAGTTATTATAAATCCTTTTCCCTTAGCGGCAATAATAATAATAATGATGATGATGATGATAATAATAATAATAATAATAATAATAATAATAATAATAATAATAATGTTTTGTGTAAATAATACCGTTATAGAGTCGAGGTAGATTGAAGTAATGGCATGAGGTATAATTATTAGCTACGGTAGGGAACGTTACGTATAAATGTGCATATAAAATGTAAATAAATATAACTAAAATTTAAATTAAACATATTTATATTCTGTGATGGAAGCATTTAGCAATCTCAGTTTTTATAACTTACGAATGTCACTTGATTGAATTCAGAATGTCATGAATCACAAAGTTGAAATGTTGACATTTAAAAGTTTTCTTTTTAGTTTAACGATGCTTAAGTGATCAAATCTTTGTTCGTTTGGTTGATTAATTGATTAAGAATATTCTTTTGGTCTTTTATTCTCATTTTGCTTCTTAATCACACAATTCTCAGTTTCCAAGTTATTCCATTTCTTATATATTTCAAGTTATTTTAATGCCTGTTAAAAGTCTCGTTTAATTAATTACAGTTAGAATGACTGTTATGTTACCAAAGCAAACGGTGAAGAGAATCCAGTTTAATGTTCAAAATAGAAAATAAGGACACAAGTGTAGGTTCTAAAAACAGATGTCATAAAATAAACATTATATGTGTAATAAACATAATACGACGTCTTATGAGAAGCAAATCAAGTGATAAATTGGAAAGAGGTGTTAAATAATTTAAGTCTTTGCATTATAAAGAATTTTGTGAAAAGATATGAAGCAATTAAGAAATAAAATTGAATTAACATTTCGATTAAGTTGTCAATTTTAAAGAATAAAAGTAGTTGTTCCATTTTTGATGCTGTTGATGATGATGATGACGATGGCTTTGTAGATTCAAGAAAATGGTAATTTCAGAATTATGCACCAATTATTCACAGGCAGACATTAGCAGACAAATGTTTAGTCTCTACGAGTGTCTGCACAATTTTGTTCTGGAATTGAGACAATTGACAAATGTATAAAAACAAAAAATAAGGAAGCTCTTGATATTGAAATACAATATGTACAGTATACAAGTCTCAGGCATGACAGCCAAATATGCACGACGGAGTAAGTTTTTATTAAAAGAAGCACGTAATCTTCAATTAGAGATACTTTCATGCCGAGTAACCCAATCCGCTCAGGCAGTCACTGATTGTGTGTTACCAAAGATCTAGATGTAGGCCTGAATCACCCTGGCTGCTTCATGCTATAAACTTAAAAAAAAAAAACTCTCTCGACACACGGTCATGATACTCAGCCACTCACCCTCGCTTATAAACTGAGATGCACGGTGCTTCGCCACCACCCCTTAACTGTTTAGTGCTTTGCAACTCAATGAAATGGACAGGTGAATATCAGCAACAACTGCTGTTGTTTTGTCCCTGAATAATTAAAAAAAAAAGAACCAGAAAGAAAACTCTTTTTCTAATTCATCCTCAAAACATGGATCTGCTCTACAATTCCTTAATTCGAATAATCTTGATTGTGTATAAATTAACTGACGGCCGCATCCCTGAAGATCTATATGGAGAGTTGGCCTCTGGAAGAAGACCCGCCGGGCGGCCACAGCTGCGGTGCCGCGATGTTGTGAGACGCGACATGAAAGCTGTGCATATCAACACAGAGCCCTGGGAGAGCCTGGCAGCTATACGATCCAAGTGGAGAGGAACCCTAACCAAACACATCAAGTCAGGGGGGAAAAAGCTGACACAAGTCGCCAGGAAAAAAGCGGACCCACAGAAAGCAAAGTGACAGCGACAACAGACCAATGACACAACACAAATGCGACCTTCGCCACAGAGATTGTCACTCCAGCATCAGCCTCTTCAGTCACAGACGTTGATACTCCAGCCAAGCAGACAACTAGGATGCTACCCGTGGTCAATCCTGAACGACGGAAGCCTTACTATAAATTAACTCAACGGAAGATAATAGCGTAGATAAAGATGAAGAATTTGGTCTGAAGTACTCAATCAATGTGCCATAACTGTTCTCTTAGGATGAAAATGATTTAGTAAGAGATCTCGGTCGCGTCAACCATGCAGTATAGACTTTGGTATCTGGATTTAAAAAATTAGAGCCAGAAACATCTTTCTTTTAGTACCGAAAAAATGAGTCCACGTTATATTTTAACAAAAAATAATCTTTGGTTCATTGCCCTGATTTTAGAAATTTAGTGTAGAAATTTGGTATAAATTCTTCTTCTTCTTCTTCTTCTTCTTCTTCTTCTTCTTTGCCGTGATCATGACTCTCCACAATTTTCTGGCATAGATTACAATGCAGAAAATGGAAACTATGCTCTACTTTCCAAAATTTTATGCAAATAAAAATTACAATGTTTAGAAATGTTCTATATTCTTAATTCTTGTTCTCTCTCCTTAATAGTATATTTTTTCATATTCTCTAACACCTAGTAACCACTTGTGTCTTAGTGGCTTTATTGCCTTGGTTGAAATGATTCAATAAAATGAATAAAACGGTAGGAAATTTTAGTCTTTTGTATACGCGGAATAATCCGAAATATTTGGAATTTTATGCTTCATTATATAGAATATTTTTGGCAGTTCCAGTTTTGATGTAATAATCTCAACAAAACAGTGTAAAGTTATGTAAGCATAAGGATATAAAATGAAGGCCAATGACTAAACCAACAAGAATGTGTATAAACTTTGAATACATTGGATTTCAAAGAAATGACGGGTGCAAGAATAAAATAAGAAACATATTATTATTTACTGATATAATTTCTATTTTCTCTAATGGCTTGAAGCAGTCTACTGTCAGTAAAACTAATTAATTTGAGAATTTAGTATTACTTCCTAAATCTCATTTTCGGATACAACTTGATGAGATTCCTCGTAATAACACTTCTTGACAATGCTCCAAATGTTCTCGATGGGTTTAAAAGCGAAGAGCCCGTTAGCCAAACAAAAAACCTGTTGTTTTGAGTTTCTAATTTGCATAAGTATTTCTTAATCGCACAAGAAGAATGAGCTTATGTCCAGTCGAGCAGGAAAATGACTGTTCGCTTCAATGACACCCTTTTCTTCTAAAGCCATGAAGGTTGGTATTTCAAATTCTAGTGCAAGAGGAAGTGGCCATATTAACATCATTGTTTACTTTCCATGTACCAACCAATGCGTTACGAATAGTTCTCGCTCTTAGCATAGACTCTTCACCTCTTTAATGCATCCCCCCCGCCGTAGCCATACAGCGTCTCCTTGTCAACGTCCGTAAATGACAGTTTCTGGAAATTCTATTTCATATACGGCTTTGTTCAGTGACACGCTTAACGAGGTGATTAATTTTCAAAGAAGCGTGAATCATTACCCTGGTACACATTCTTAAACGCTTCAGCATGCGGCATCATGACCCTTCAAGCACATTTCAAGATTTGAATAATTCTTCACTACTCTTAAGTGGGTTCCTGTGTACCTCAATTTTTAATCCGGTTTCAGTTCGCCGAGTTAAAGTCAATGGTTTCTCTTTCTTCCCCTATAAGACTGCACACAACTACAGCCAGTCAATTTACTAGAAACTTGTTGATTGCACGATGGTTGCTTTCAAGGAATTCAACGAATATCCAATATTTTTTGATGATGATGAAATATTTGAACAATGTTGCTTTTTCCTCCGAGGCTCATCCATTAGTCTTCAGCCAATGTTGCATAAAAAATAGAACAGCAACATAGGAACCATATCGTCAAAATGGCTGCCGTTTTTTACCGTTTCCTAGAAGCTATGTGAAAAAAAATTGCATGAAATGTTAGAATGTATTGTAGGAAAAAACTTGAAAATAGTAATTCTTCATAATGGTAATAAATGTGCATCTCGGTATGTTGCTCATTGTGTACATCGGGAATCATGAGAATATCAGCAACAATGAATAATCTTGGAGCATATGTAGAGATCTAAACGCTCTGTTGGGTCATGATCTATAAAATGACACTTTGAAAAAGGGCTTTCATTGAGTTAAGAAGGAATAATTAAACAAAGAATTCTCAATTTCTTTTTTCAAAAACATCATCAAGCTTAGTATGGTAATTGTAGAATGTTTTTCTCATTTCCTAGCCATTAACCACCTGAACGTCTTTTATATAAACTTTTGGTTATTTTAATCTTTGGTCAACCTTCGGTTAACAAACGTTAAATCCCTATTAAAAGATAGAAATTGTTCTATGTATATTTGTCATAAGTTTACTGTTGCTGATGCAACGAATTAGCTTGGTTCTTTTTAGTAAGTAACAATTCAGCCGTTTCTTTTCAATGCATTGTCTTAAAGTAATACAATATTCATGCATTATAATAACGGACGTTTCTTTCCTATGCGTTTGATCTAATCACCTATTCAGTATTCGTCCTTATCTAAAGTTACTTTCGAGCCACGTGCTCCACTAATCAATCTTCCATGCCAGCAATCTGGATCTCTGTTGTTCGTTCAGAGGCAAGCAAAGTGATCGCTATCAGATTTTGTAGGTAGCATCATGTTACCTCCTTGAAATCGTTCCTTTTCGCACTAATTAGAAGACATTTCATTTGCCCATGATTGTAGTTACTCCATCTACACGTCCCTTCAAAGTTATATAGACATTCGAAGATGGACCTTTCAGTCTTTTCCCCATCAAGAGCAAATATTGAAAGCCTAAGATTTGCAGTCGTAGTTAACATGATCCGGTTACAGAGTGTTTTTTGAAAGAAAAAAACAAAACACTCTTCATTAAAGTGTCAATATCTATTCGGTTTGAAATTTGAGACTTGTTTAATTTAAAACTATTTTATTGATTTGAAAGAATTATAAAATATGATCAAGTAGAAATTTATAATTAGTAAAACAAAATTAGACAAGCTACTTGTAGACGGTGAAAATTTGACGTTGAGTAGAGAATAATGTATATTTATAGAATAGTATGTACTAATAACATTAAATAAACATATTAAAGCAACAAGAGGAAAGAATAAAGAAAGAGGGAGTAACAAAAACAATTATATTACCGTAAAGTGGTAAAACCGAAGTACAAACACAAAAAAACCGTTAATCTAATTTTCTTGTACTTCGTATTTTGATATTAAAGCTTTAATATTTGCATATATTAATATTTAAAATGACTGTTTTTTAAATCATAATACATACATATATATATATATATATATATATATATATATATATATATATATATATATATATATATATATATGGGGGGAGTGTTTACAAGGTGACGAACAACTACAGAGTTGCATAATAAAAATCTCACTAAACAAATACAGGGTACAGCAGAAATACCTCCTACATTTTAAAAGTTGAAAAATGTAGGTGGTATTTCTGTTGCACCCAGTAGATTATTGCAATTATTTTTAATATAAACCTGAATCCGGGTAAAAAAGACGCAATTAAAAACGTCACAAGAAAAGAAACAGGACAAACACACATCGGATGAATAAACGAAACAAAGAAAAATTCGGACAAAAATTCTGTCTCATAAATAAATTAAAAATTCAAATTTTAATGTCAAATTGAGAATTTCCTCACATAAAATCTGGTCTTATGGGATACTAGGTCTTCCTAACTATAAAATACATCGAATCTGCGAGTGTAGCATTGTTTAGAAAATGTTTTTAAAAGTTCGATCAATTTACATTCATATTTTATTTTACTATGAATTTCTGATGAAAACAAAACGGACCCATAAAGTTGTGAGGTACTGACAGAAATAGATGCCTTTATAACTGGTCACTATAGATTCATTGTAAATTTTTTCCTAACCAAAATTGAAACGTTTTTTTTCTGTGACTTTTTCCTATGACTTTATTACCAACCATGATAAGCAGACTATAAACTGAAAATTATATTGTACGTTTATCACATTAGTATGACAAACATTGGTTAGTTACCACCTATTTTTATTGTGAAACATTAATTTGCACTATAAAACGACATCGTCTATTCCACAATTCTTTTGCATAATTTATATCTGAGTTTCCAGTTTATGATCTATTGGTACATCCAAAATAGGAAGAAGTCTGTAAATACAGATGCAATTTTATTAAAACAAATGATAATGGCTTTTTACTTACGATTTTCGGATCAAATCCGTTGAGAGAATGTATTTGTGATTCGTAATAACATCTCTGTTATTACTATTTCCTCGACAGTTAATCCACTTTGATCTGCAGGATAAAAATGCAAAAATGTTTAGTTTCTTTAAAGAGTAACTGTAGTAGTTATGATGATCAGTTATTATACATCTTTTAAAAAATAAAAAAAAATATAACAGAGAAAAGAGAATTAAAAATCATCATAGTAAAAATATACCAGGTCGCAAATACGCGTTCATGGCTTAAGTGAACATTTTTCTGCTTACTAGGTTACAAGCTATTTATAAAAAATCTATAAAGAACGACATACTAACTCTTAACCTAATGGATAGTGCAGAAGAATCTTGGAAGGATATTTATTTCTATATGCAAAAAGAACATAAACTAGATAAATCGAAATATATACACGTATATTTATTGCTCGCACGAATGAATTCCTGCACCAATCTCTAATAGCATATGTAGTTAGCACGTAACAAAACGGAAGCCCCCCCCTCCACAAATTTAATATTTCTATTTAAAATTGTTTATATGAATCTATACTTGTGCAAAAGAAGACCTGCGTGTACATTAAAATATAAAACGCACAGTCCTAACCTTTGCCATATATATATATATATATATATATATATATATATAAAACTCATATACATGGATGATTTTATATATATATATATATATATATATATATATATATATAATTGTTTATTTAAAAATTATAACATAAATAACACAAAAATAGCCATTTTGTTTCAACACCTCCAGTGTCTTATCACTTGATAAGACACCGGAGGTGTTGAAACAAAATGGCTATTTTTGTAGTGATTTTATAAAATATTTATGTTATAATTTTTCAATAAACAAGTATATATGCACTACTCTGTATTGAGCACTCTTTTAAGAATAGTAATTGTTGGTTATTGGAATTTATTCCGTATACAGCAATACTAGACTTGTATATATATATATATATATATATATATATATATATATATATATATATATATATATATATATATATATGTGTGTGTGTGTGTGTGTGTGTGTGTGTGTGTGTTGCTTGTTTGTGTCTGAGTGTGTATGTGTGTATGCGATATATGTACTCATATAAATATTTAACTGGAAATTATTGGATATTTTTTAAATCTCATTTGATGTACTTTAGTTTGTTTCGTTGATTTTGTTTAGCGGCATATCAGCATCTATGGTTACCTATGCCGAAATCTAAATATTATGAATGTAATTGTATGCCTTCAAACACAGATAAAATGTATTGTTGGTCATTTTGATATAAAATGTATTTTAGTCATTTTGCTATAAAATGTATTGTTGGCAATCTTTTATATAAAATTATATTGCTTGTAATTTTACTATAAATATGTATTTTTATACTTCGATAGTGTTTTGTTTGGGGGTTCACTATTTACCCATAGCGTAGACCCCCTAACAGGTGCTACTACCCTGTGTCCGGTTGGGCCTGTGATCAACAGTAATTACAAGTTGATTCCACCCTCCTCAAAACCTCGGATTTCCTGATCAGAGGACTCACTGCTGGATGTAGTTTATCCTAATACCGAGAACTGTGATCGAGGTTAGGCATCTTCCTAGCACAGATGTTACTATCGTGGTTTAAAATTTGGTAACAGCACATCGACACGTGCATCAAAATGCTGAAGTACTCAACTGGCAGAATCAATTTCAGTTCGCATCATCATTGCATTAAATTACAGGCTGATTCAATTTTAATACATCGCTAAGCCCTTATATAGACGCTTAAATGAAAGAAAAATAAACACAAATAAAAATAGGACGTTTGAGCAAATCAAAAAATCGTTATCAGAACAAGGAACAAAAAGAAAAAATAAGCAGGAGCAAAATTTTCTTTCGTTTTGATTTTTACCAGAATAAATAATGATTTTCCTATTTTCGCGTAGGCATGATGGATGCATCAATTCTTTAAACATTAGTAGAATAACAGAAGACAATAATGGAAAAATAAGGAGCTAATTTTGAAATATTCAAGCGAGATGATTCTGTTGCAGAAGATAAGCAGATTTAAATGAATTGAAAAAGATAGAAAGCTCTTGTGGATAGCGACCATAAAGGAACAATTCCCCATCAAAAGATGGAAGATCGCTGAAAGTATCCAGTGGAACTGCAGTTAGGAGCAGTTAATAATAAGCATGCTCGTAAGATTGGTTCGTCACAGCCACCAAATGTGGCCAGCAGTTGGGATAACGAAAAACTCAATCTCTTTTAAAAATCCGATTTGTCGGGAAACAGAAGACCATTACCTCGAGTCAGACAATTAACTCAATTTTACTGAAGAACGTATGGAAAGGTAAGGACACACATAACCTTTTCATTATGAAATGGATGAAATCCGACATTTTATTTTTAATTTATTTTGTTTAAATGATATTTTTGATGGATATTCATATTCTGTTTTTTAAGCATATTTTTTTATCCAACTACATCTAGCAGCTTGAATATTCGAAAAAAACTTTTCAGAAAAATATGCGTCCTCCGCCAGGATTCGAACCTGCATTCTTATATTAACTATCATTGAATCTGCTGTGCCTAACCGCTCGACCACGTAGGACTTACGGTCAAGCAATAACCGAATAGCGCCTTAAGAACACAGACTCGCCATATATACGTAAACAAAAACAATTTATATTAGGAAATGGATTAAATCCGGCATATTTTTCATTCATTTAGGCACGTCAGATCCAGTAACGGACCACATAGGAGATGTACGTTCGAACTTTGTAGGAGGAAACTTATTTTTCAGACAAGATTTCTCGAATATTCAGGTCGGTGAATGTAGTTGGATAAAAAATACTGTTTAAAAAACAGAGCTTTTACACGAATATGAGTACCCATCAAAATAACCTTTAAACAAAAGATATATATATATATATATATATATATATATATATATATATATATATATATATATATATATATATATATACCAAATTGTAATTGGTAGGGATTATTCCAAAATGGACTTTACACTCCATATGTGAGATCAATGTATGATACAGAGGAAATTATAGGGAAGCTGAGTAATATAACATTTCCCCAGGCGGAACCTGCCAGTCACAGCATCATCGTTCTTGACATAATCATAGCACGTTTATTCACCCTGGAGAAATGGAAATATATCCATTTTGTGATTGCAAATCTATCTCAAACTTTGATCATGTACACCTAAATCCATTTTAAAATGTCCCTTAACACCTCGCCTATCAATTGTAGTCATTGATCTTATGTTGAAGTTTTCAGCTGTCATTTCAACAGTTTAAACTTCAACAGTTTCTTTTTGTTAAACTTTTTTTCGATTGGATCAAATAGTAGATAGTCGTGTTCCTTCACTAGGTGCCTGTCAACTGCCTGATTGAAATGTCCACCAATGACTGGGAAATAACTACATCATTGAATAATTATGACTTGACACTCTATATCCATCTGGGAAAACAATCTATTTTCTGAAACTGACGTGTTGATATAATGAGATACATAACTTAATATTTCATTAAACATGGTCATATGCATATGTCCTTTTCTCAGACTGAATACGAAAGACGAACGAGAGTTGTCTCGAATTGACTGCATCTCAAGTTGGTAAAGGGATATTCTACTTGAAATGGCCGAACACCTCTTAACGGTTCTGAACATCTTTTCATCTAAAAATACATTGCTTTTTCTTGTCTCCAAAGACATTTGGTTTCAAGGACCCTTTTGACAGCCGTATTTTTCTGGAACGAAATCTAGTGTCTGTATTATCTTTAATATTAGAAGGGCTTGAATGATGAAGTTGAATCTTTCTATGAACACATGTAATTTTTCATAGTTACAGACTAACTAAAAAAATAACTCGTCTTCTCAGTGATTTCGTTTCTACATGTTATATATGAGTTAATATTAGATTGAATATCGAGAAAAAATATAGTTCTTTATTTTGGAAACAAACCCAACCGGACATGGTATTGTTTTTGTGTAGACGTGTCAGTCTCTGCGACTCTTATACAAGTGCAAGTTAGATTTTCAACATCGTGTTAAAAGCTCTACGGGCTCAACTCAGTAGCCTCATGTTGGGAGTTATTTGGGGCTGCCGCAGAGGGCGTTCACCTTCCTGGTGAAAACGGATCTTAGGTTCTCTGGCCGTTACAGGCTATTTGTTGGCTGCTTCACACTGTGTAATGACTAACTCCATGACCACTACCTACACTTTGTTATGATGCCACGTGTACATATGCAATGACTGTGGGCATGTAGGAGGCACGTGACGTAAAGTGCCTCGATCACTCTGTCATAATGCGCATACATCGGTATCAGTGAACCCCTACAGTTTCAGGTTGGTTGCATTAGGTAGAAGATTATAGGTATATCGAAGTAGGAATGATATTGCCACATGCTCCATTGCAATCAGGGTATTCCATAATAGCTTCATTGGATCAATATCACACCATTTAGTCCAAGCACATTGTTTGGATTAAGGAACAGCATCAGCTGCTCGTTGCTCTTCCTAGAAATTCCTGATTTTTTCAATCACCATGTCTCGTTTACCCTTTGCACTCTGTGTGGAGAAAAATTTTTGCTTATGCTGCTCAGGCCAGCCCGATTGGTTTGGCTCACCCCCATAATCTCCCTAGTTTTCAGGTTAGGTTCTGCATCTTGGGCGACTTCTAATGCCGACCATTGGTGACAATTTTAATATCTGTCTGTATCTTGAGGACAAACTCATCGGCTGAGTGCCCCTACATGTGAAGGCGTACCTTTACGACCTTGAGCTCCTCAACTAATGAAGAGATAGGAAGTTGCAGGGTCCCGGCATTGGTATAGCTTCCCACTGCAGAGAACCAGGGGGAGTCCAAGCCACTTGCGCAAGTACTTGTTGATACACTTTTTCGTCTGTTGGATGCGAGACAGAGTAATATCACACCCCTTCATCGGCCACAGAACCGAGACAACAAATCATGTAGTTTGTCGGGAGATGGGTTCTGTCGATAGATTCAAGTCCATCTAGTGCCACTTTCTACATATCTTTACCCCTGGCTGTAGGGATCAGGTAACTCCAATGCAGAAGTGAACCCCCCTGACAAAGCTTCCGAGTAATGAAAAACTCCGGTCTGTCCTGGGTTTATCCTTCATTCTCGCCCTCGTGAAGAGCTTATGGTAGAGCTGAAGCAGTTCATCGGCACCGACCTTAGACAAAGGACCAGAATGGTGATGTCCTCCATGAAAGCCCTGGAAGGAGGAAGGACCATTTATTCCTGAGTCATTACTCCATTTGTTGTGTCCGCGCTACCTCGTAATATATTTTCCAAAGAGATAATGAAAAGAAGTCGTGAAATCACACACCCTATCATGATGACGACATCGAGGGCTTGGCACTTGGTGGTGTAGTTACCAACGTTGAACTGCATAAACGCTTCTCTGAAATATTTCATTATGATTTCCCAAACCTTACTAAGGAATTTGAAAAATTCGAGGGATATTCTATACACATTCTCGAGATTAAGGCAAAACAAGTGAAGGTCAGTTTTATTCTATTTGGCTGATAGGATTGAGTTCCAAATCATATGTTCCAGACAGCCAGGGAAGCCAGATATCCTAACCTTCTGGACAGCCTTGTTCATGGTTACCTAGCAGGAAGTCCGTCATACGACGGGCAAGAACACCAAAGATATTTCCTCTCTACATTCAAGAGGGGGAAATTTGCAGTGCTTTTTGCATTATTTTAGTTAGGTATCCAAATTCCATCCACCAGGCACAATTCTAGTGGTACAATACCTTGTTCCCATGCCCACTGGAGGAGAATGGTGAATTGTTTGAGGACATTTGGCCAATTCTTATATAACTTGTAGGCTATCCCATTTATTGCAGGTGGACCACCGACACCGGATTTCCGAACTTCCCTCAGCTTTAGTCCGCTGTCATTAAACATGACCCTCTTGATCTTGGGGCCTAGGTAGGACATTCATTGAAGGGACTGAAATATTTTCCAAGCATCAGAATCCGTTAACCTCAGGTGGGTTTTGAGTTCTTCCTGTGGTATGTCAAGTCTGCCGCTTTTAGTCTGAGTGAACAACAATTTAGCAAAAGCATAAGGGTTATTGTAAAATGATCTCCGAGATTGTCAGTTTTTCTTTGGACGTTTTCTTTGGTTCTCAGAGGTCACAAGATCCTTTCTTTAATATCATTAAGTAGATCCATAAGGCCTCCCCTCGAATGAATTGGAGCTTCAAAACGCTCTGCTCCGTTCTTATTTACTGAATCTGTCGTCTGTTTAGTTGCTTCTCTTCTTTCATATCCCCTGTTTCAGTTGCAACCCCAAACGACTCAAGACAAACGTCGTGCACAAGTCTACAGAAAGACCTGATTTGCTGGCTAATGGGGCCCTTTAGATAGTTTGTAAGTATTAATTAGAGTTCTTGATTGAGATTCGCCCAAGTAGCTCTCTGATTACCTTTGGGCCACTGGAATCTTGGCTAGCTTGGAATATTTCCAGGGTGCTGACGGTCAGAAATGGGATCCTGAACACAGTGGGTGTAATACGGATTGACAATCCCATCATTCGATTTACATTCTCCAATAGGGGAAGTGCGATGCCTGCACCATCGTGCCTTATGGACAAGTAAACCTCCTCACACATTGTTGAATTTTGTATTCTCCCCCCATTCTACAGACACCCGGAGAGCATTATATATATATATATATATATATATATATATATATATATATATATATATATATATATATATATATATATATGTATGTATGTATTATTGGCTTTGTTTCCAAATGACATAACTCGACGCTTTCTGGATATTCAATTTAATATTGACTCATGTATAACATTAATTTATATTGATAATGAAATTATGTTTTTTCCTCACCAGCTGTAGAACGATATATCCATCACTATTTTACTAGCACCACCATTCAATATACCATATTATATATATCTATATATATATCTATATATGAATGTGTGTGTCTGTGTGCGCGCGTGCGTGTGTGTGTGTATGTGTCTGTGTGTTGTAATATATGAAATGCGCTGATTTGCAAATCAGATTCACGAAGTTGTATAATTAATAGATATCCCACTATTGTAGTTTCATCCCAAAATCACACACACGCACACACACACACACACACATATATATATATATATATATATATATATATATATATGCTAATCATAAATGAAAAAGCTCAGTACAATTCAGTGACCTTCAGTATTTTTAAAATCTTTGAATTTTATGGTGTGTGTATAAACATGACGATTTTTGTAGATTCGTACTTCCATATTCAATAATTGTGGTACGTATAGTAAATATAAGGCAAATACCTAAAGTTCAATAAAATATTAGATTACATACTTAGAATATTTGTCCTAAATTTCTTAGATTACTGAGTAATTGAAAAAAATTATATAAAACTGCGTTCAGGTTAAATTAATCAAGTAATTTTTACGGATATGTCCTCCGTACAAAACATTAGTTAAATTTCACAAAGATTAGTATCTCAATAAAACATCATAAAACACTCAAATCTGTGTTAAAAATGCATTTCTGCGATATTTGAAACTAAAAGGTAAGTAATATTTGTTTCAAATCAGATTGATTAAACTTTAAATCAGCTTATCTTCATCAAATGAAGTTTCAGAAAAGTATATTCTATTTTTGAATGATTTTTACTTAAGATAATTATATTCTTCTAAGAAAACTGTAAATATGACCAAAATCAACAGATTCTTTGCGATTTTAAAAAAAAAAATTAACCACTTTGTTCAAAGAATTCCTGGGCATGTATCAAGATGGAAAACTAAAAGGCTCTTGTTGAGTATGTCGGGAAGAAGTATTTTTAGCGTCTGATATATGATTTATGGTGCTATTGTAAATTCGAAAACTAAATTCTAAATATTCTCTGATCATTTTCTTAAAGTTAGTTTAGATGGATATTTATTTATTAGCCTCAATAATTTGCCAAACAAAGGTATAAAGCTAGTAGGCCACTAATTAGAAGGGTCAGACGGTTCGCTTAAGTTCTTAAATACTGGAAATACAGATTTTCAACAAACAGGAAAGCAAGAAGCAGCAAGGCATTTACTGTTTAGAGAGAACAGGAGCCAGTACAAGAGCACATTTCTTAAGGATAATTGTAGGGATATCGTCAAATTCATGTGCTTTGTGGGGTTCTAGTTTGGAGATAATAGCAGAAATCATGGACGAGGTTACATGCATATCATTCAATATAGATTTTGTTTTAAGTGGAAAGTAAGACAAAAATACTTCAGATGAGGCAAGAGTATAATTGAAAGAGGATTTACGAGCAAAACATTTTAGTTCATCAGCAGAAATTGTGATCACCTCAAATTGTGTGGTGGGAGGAGGGATAGAAAACTTAAACACACCATTAAACACTATTACAGAGTCGCTAGTAGTCACACGAACTAAACTTAGAGGATACACGGTGATCATTCATTCAGCAAACAAAGACTTGACATCTTTTAGGGCACGTTTACAATTATTACGAACAGATACTGGGTCTGTTGTTATCACAATTATCATCCTGAGAGATTTCTGTGGGCTATGGCAGCTGAACCGGCCAGTGTGAACCAAGGAGTAGATTGTGGTTTCACCTGGTATTTCCGAAAAGGAACAAAAGCATCGATGCTGGTTTTAACCCAAGAAGACAAATTTGTGGTACAATTCTCAATACGAACGTTAGAAATATCAGTCCAATAGGCGTCCTGAAGGAATTCACGAAATGAATTCTAATCAGTACATTGGCATCAGACAGAAGTTTTTTGAATAGGAGGTTCTTTTCTGATAGACGACTCAAAGGAAATATCAACATATACTACAGCGTGATCCGAATTGAAAAGAGGACAGATTTGTGATGCTCGACATGATGTAGGAGAGGAGGTAAGGAACAAATCAAGTAAAAATGTTGGTCAGATTAATTAGGAAAATCTAGTAAAAGTAGAATGCATAATCACTTGACGTGATCAGCATTAAAATCTCCAACACAAAAATGTCTGCAGACAAATGTATAGAGAGCGAGAGCCATTTCTATATTGTCAGAAATTTTTTTAATATATTTTCCCGAGAAGAAAGAGAGCGATAAAGAAAAAAAGAGATGGTTAATAGAGAGTGCAATAACTAAAGTCGAATGTACATGAAAGAAGCATCTGGGATCTCAATTGCAATTGGAAGATTTTCTCGGATATAAACACCGAAATCATGTTTATGTATCTTAGAAACTTTTCGACAAAAAGGAAGATAACCTGGAACAGAGAATCCATTGGTTGCGATAGAAGAAATTACATTAGTTTCGTAAAAAGTACGAAGATATGTGGAGAACGTTTCGAGAGGAAAAATTCTATCTACAGAAATTAAAACGAATGTCACATGACGGAAGAATGTTTTTTTAGTATTCCTGATTACAGTAAGTTTAAGTGCATTGCTTTTGTTTGCTTCTTGACGTTGAGTTGGTTTATAATTTTATGCAATGATTTAAAATGTCTTCTCGTTTCTACAATCCTAAAGCAATTTAATTATTAATATTAAAATAGCCTTATTATTTCCTCTTTAGAATGATGCATAAATGTTTGAAGAATGGACACAAATATATAACCTTCATTTTTAATCAATTTTTATTCACCTTATTAACAACTTTAAAGAATAATATAATTTCTTAAGAGTTATAGCGATAACATTAAAAGTTATAAGTACATGTTCGGGTGAATCATAGAGCACAAGTGATTTTCGTTTGAAATCGATGAAATGGTTCATTAAACGTAATTTAGAGGACGAATAGCATGACTATCGGCACACAAAATAGAACGAGAATGCGAATTCACGCTGTGCATACTCGTGTCCGTTAAGTGCAAATGCCCTTCAGTAAGATAAGAATCTACATTCTTGCTCACTGGTCTATCGACAGACATTTTCAAAAACAGAAAAGAGTAAAAGCAATACATGGGTAAACGACTTTACCTACTTATCAACCGAAAAAGCTGCTACAAAATATGTCGACCTTGAAAAGGGTTAGTTACAGTTAATTGATAAACACAGAGGTACAGTAACGTTTCGATGTGTACAGTAACTAGTATAAATAGAGAGTCCTTTATTTCTTCATTTACAGTTTGTCACAGTCTTAAAATATATTAGCAAACATTTGCTTGATACGGAGGCCTCATTTTTGTATATTTTTAAATGCCCCCAAAGAAAAGTAAACATCAAACATCAACTTACATTATTTACACTATTCGGACTGTTATCCCCATCTTCATTGCTATATTCACAACACCTCGGCCGTTGTACGCTCCTGCCTTCTTCAGGTGATTGGAATTCCGAACCGAAACCTTTATTTTGTCCATTGAGGTAGATTGTTCTAGTTCTATGTGCCATGCCTCTTCCGGGTGTCTCAGTTATTACCCTTTAACTCAACTCTTCAAGTGAATAAAGGCGTTGGTTAGTGACTAGACGCAAAGAGTTGCGAGTTCAATACCTGGCTACAGCAATGGTGAACCAAAATAATGTAAGTAATCATAATACCTCATCTCAGAGATATAGACATATATCAGAAATCAAACAGAGATATTATAAACTGAAATATTTATACTGTTTTTGATAAATATATATGCGTAACAGCCAACAAGCTATTTTATTATTATTATTATTATTATTATTTTAATGATTGGTGATATATATATATATATATATATATATATATATATATATATATATATATATATATATATATCCTGCTGATCAGTTCGGACGTCATAGAAATGCGTCATCTAATGTTGGACCAATGAGAATACAATTTACTCTATAATACCCAAAGCCTCTTTCCAATCCCGTCTCCACCAATAAAATTATAAATAGCTATAGAACAAGCAGAAAATGCTTTTAGGAGGGTGACAGTTAATATTATGCACTGGAGCCTTTGGTGAACGGGGCGTCCTCACAAGTATTACTTCTTCGGGAGGGGTCTGTGTCATTACCTAGTACTTGTTGTGTCCTGAAAAATGTAAAGACCTGTGCATTTTTGTCATCAGTCTATTACGCCTAGGCTTTCAACCCAATTTAATCTTAACTTTGTGTCACATGCGGCTCAACAGCAGTCATGACTCATCTACTAGGATATCAGGGAGCCTAAGCAGGTCAAATTCAGCAGAGCACTGCGTCATTCAACTGTCGACTTCATGCATCTGGACAAAATACTTTTATCTCTGGAACTTACACTTCTTTGATGTACCATGTTTTTTCAGGACGTAAGTGAACATGGTCCTCCATAACTTCCTGTCTCTTGTTGTTCTAAGTAACGCTTGCAATTAGTTTATGAATCCCCCTTTTCCTTGTTGTCCTTATTCTACTGTTTAATTACACAGGATATTCGGAATGTTTTAAAAATTAAAGAGAAATAACAACTTTCATTCTTCACATTAAGTTGTACTTTAGATGTGAATGATTAGTCAGATGTCGAAAAGTTGCGTACTCTTGGTCAATCTGAAGTTAGAATGACCTAGTGGGAGAAATTATTGAAATATAGGATATTCATTTTCATTTGTCAGCGTCATGATAAAATAAATTCATGAAGACAACGAATCCATTATTTTCACGTTGCCAACGAAAAATGTTTTCAGGCGATGTAAAAGTCTAATTGAATATGCAAGCATCTATCGAATTCACCAAATTGTAGAAAGCTTGGGACCAGGAACTGTGGTATGAAGTGTTATGTGGAGAAAGGATTGTTATTTGGATCGTTGTTTGTAATTAAAGCATGGATAATAATATATACTTTATGGAATAGTAGTGGGTCAGCTTATGCTATAACCTTGCATCATATACATGGGTTTTTGTTTTTGTGGCATGGTAACAGCCCAAAACACATAACCAGACTAATCAAAGTCTAAATTGGAGAAGGAAAATGTGACTGTGGTGGAACTCAAAGCCATTAATAATTTATTGATTATAATCAAAATTAAGATCCGACTCGCTTATCTAACAGACAGAAATGCTCTGCACATTGTCATGGTCGAATGATCACTTGTAGGGATTCTAATTATACTTCATTATTGGTGTTTGGTTTTATGTACTTCTTTTATTTTTGCGTCTCTTTCATTTAATAATAATGTCAAATAAATAAGCAAATATTAGACTCTGAACTGTTTTGATAAATTACATTATATTCCTGAGTCTCAACATATCACTTTAAAATAGACAAAAATGAAAAATAAAACATTTGCGCTTTGTAGTGTTGCTTTACACATTTCTTAAAACGATAAAATAACTTCGACTTTTAAACGAAGAAAAATATGACACCCCTGTTTTTTCTATCGTTAAAATATTTGTAAATCAGTCATAGCCAACAAGAAAAACGCAGATCGGAGATGAAATATATTTTCAAAATAAAATTACACATTTAGGCATTAAACGGGGATTTGTGTTTACTCAGAGAATAATATTTTCACAGGGAGGCCTCTAACCAGCACCACCAACAACAACATTCCTCGGAAGAGTGAGTCCCGCTTTTTTGTTTAATCCTCATCTCGTTGAAAAAAAGACACAGGTCTATCTGAAAATTCCGACTTTACAATCTTTCTCTTTTGCTTCACCTTTGTCAAAACGCTAATATATAATAAATATATTCAATCTTATTGCCAATATTGCTATCATTTTTCGGGATTTTTATTCCTCAAATTTTATTAACTGCCCTTTTAAATTCTCTCTCTCTCTCTCTCTCTATATATATATATATATATATATATATATATATATTCATTTGACGTAATGGGATTTGTAACTTGATTTTTAAAATCTGAGTCAGATTTTATTTTTGAGAGCTAACGTCGACTAAACTAATAATTGTTTATTATTAGACCTTGGTATCCTCCTGTTTCTATTACAATAATTTCCCAACCATGTGCTATGGAACATTTATTGATTTTGTCATGATAATGATGTTATGATAACATGTAGGCGACCATGGATCTCCAAAACTTTCTGTCACTCTTTTGACACTTTACCATCAACCTATTCGGCAATATATTTCCACAAGCTCGTTATGCAGGTTACATTTAATCTCTTGCCTTCCTGTGACTATTAAATTCTTTGGGAAATCTTTTCACATTATATTTACTAGAAATTTCACATTGATTGTAAGTAAAGTTTCTTTGTTGTTCTTATTTTTCTCAAGATTTCTTCGTTGTTCACATTTTCTCTCAATGTTATTCGTAGAATTCTTCAGTGGAACCACATCTCTGTCGCTTCACGCCCCTTTATTTCTCATATCATCGAAATATTACATAGCATTTCAACACTCTTCGTAATGATATTTCCATTTTTTTACTATATTCTGGAAGACATTTTCGCTATTGCAATGTGCATTCCATTTTATGTGACACACTCTACAAAACCCCACTCCACACGTAGTTTACTTCTCATCTTGCCAACTAAATTTAAAAAAGGATAAATTCCAACGTATGTTACGTGACTTAATTATTAGATTCACTATTCCACCTTGACTCTTGTTGATATTGTCACTTTTTTTGCTGGTGTTGGATAACGTTTGGAAATTATTAATTATTCGTTAGTGTAAGGTTAGTAGAATATGGGGTATCAGGTATGTATTTGTTTACTGATTGATTTCTTTTACGGCTTATCAACGCTTTGCATGTTATTTAAAGCCAAAAATGTTTTTAGATTGTAAAAGATATTTTTTAGATAATAATGATTTACTGATAATATCCTTCTAATTAAACCATAGAAGAGATGGATTAATACTTTTCCTTTCGAGTCTCGCTTGATTATAAGAGACTGAATTCATCCACGATACTTGATTGTAATCCTGGGCCCCAGTATACACGACTTTATATTAAGAGATCAAGGAACTAGCATTCTTTTTTTCAAACTGGATTTAACGAAGATCTACTACACTGTATTCGAGGAAAAATTCATAAAATCAACAACATTTCTTTCCGTATGCATGAATTCCTAAGAATTCTTATTCAGAAACGCGGTACAAACTCTCCAAAGACTAATCGATGAAGTGCAGTGCTAAATTAGATTCATCTGCACAGATATCAATGATTTGTTGATTGTTAGCCAAAACAAGGAGCAACACGAAGAACATTTAAGTCAAGTTTTCCAGAGATCAACGCAGAATGGGCTAAAATTAAATGAGGGCAAAAGCATATTCGGACCAGCCCAATTTCACCTATTTGCACACCAGATAGATGGAGACGGAATCTCATCCTTAGTACTAAAGATAGATTCCATACTATTCCATCGCCGACAACCGTCAAGAAATTACGTCGATTCATTGTCCTTAATTACAGGCGATTATTCCGGTCTATTCTGCCACTGACACGCTTCATAGAAATTCATAAAAACTAAGCAAAGTACTGAACTAAACCGCCAAGAAGTTTTACATATATGGAATTCATTACAACTTACAAAAACCTGCACTAATTTATACAATAAGATTGGTAATTATTAATTATACTAAACTTACAACTTATGCAAGTTGGCAACAAAAAACAAAACAAAAAAACAATTCTTATTTTGACGACTGGAGCAAGTACTTCCACAAGTAGGGTAATAGATCAAAGAATTAAAAAACAAAACATCCCAGTCTTATGCTTAAGAGCAAAATGAAATTCCTCGCAATAAAAATATAGTCCCTTCTCTAGGGAAATACCAGTAATTTAATTTGTCATGGAACACCCCCACCGTCTATTAGAAGGCGGTTCATTTTTCTATATACTAAAACTACTTAGCATATGCCTTAACCTTTCACTCCGACAATTACATCCTGAGATACATTCGACACCTCCTTTACATATACTAGTACTGAATTGAAATATATTACATCAAAAGCAACCAAAAGTCGACAGTAGATAAACTCTCTAAGTTATTTATAGATGCAACATAACAGGACATTTGAAGACATGGCCTTATAGCAATGGGGCAAGTTAATGATTCAACAGTGTAGCATATGATACATACATTTCTACAATTAACTCAAATGCAAATGTCTATCACGGGAAGAGCTTTTTACTCTAACATTACCAATACATACTGACCATATCACGTTTAAACACCGGTTGTCGTACGATCCCCAATGTTAAGCAACACCGAACTTGATCAGTAGCTATGTCATTATTATATAAAAAAAATATTTTTCAGTCCAAATATATTTTCCAGTTTTAAATAACCTGCAAAAGTTTGATAAGCCGTAAAAACAAATCAATCAATAAACAAATACATACCTGATTCCCTATATTCTAACAAACTTACACAAACGAATACTTCATAATTTACAAACGTTATTCACCCCAGCAAAAGAGCCACAACGAAGCTGATGGGTTTGACAAATGATCTCCTATCCTGAATAAACTTTATTATTCACAATAAAGAACGTATTAAGAATCGTTTAGAATGTCAATGTCAATGAGTGTCCGGAAATGGACATGGGCATGCGCCGATCGGTACCGTCAATAATCCCAACTCGCAATTTCGAAAGCTGCAAAGTTTCATTTAACTATTTTACACGATAACCAATGGATTATCTTCCGTATGGTTGAAAGATTCCACCGACATCTGAAAACGTCATTAACCGATTAACCCAACGAAATTGAATAAACAACCACTTTTCTATGAAAGCGAATAATTCCCCTTTAACTAATTTTGTGCCTACAGACACTCACCGTGAATGCATATATACGCTATCTTGTCATTATTATAAAAGGCATTTGTATTACATACAATCTGTTCTTTTTTCTTCATTCAAAATTTAATGTTAATTCAATCTTTGTTTAATAAACGAAATATGAATAAAAATAGATTCTTAAAGAATGTAAATGTTATAATAGTGCAACCTAAGGCTTTATATCGATTGAGAAGAAAAGAATATCTTCCTCTCGCAGTAGATCCTCTCATATATTCTTACTGCAATGTAACATTGTACGAATCATTTTTTCATTCCCAAATTTCCACTATATAATTTACAACATCAACGGCGTTATAATATTATATATTATACGTCCAATGTGTAACGTCATAAACATTCAGAAAAGTATTTTTGAATGAGCGACTATAATAAAAAAGACAATTTTTAACTGAAAACGATTATAAAAATTGATTGATACACGATATATGCTTTTGCCTATTTTCGGTTCATTTTTTTGTAAATATTTCTTAAAATTCGCAAATACGAGAAGGAATGGAGCATAAATGTAAAACAAAAATATCTTAAAAACAAAACAAAAGTTGTGATCATCTGTTCATTTTTGGAACTGTATAACAAGAATAACAAACGAGGCAAGCAAAAGGAATAAAAATTTAAAAAAAATGAAAAAAAGTGGATGAAAAAACGGACGTAGTGGTTGTATTGGTTTTGTTGCGATTCTGGTGGCAGTCACATTTTAACGTGTCGGTGCCTATTATTATTATTATTATTATTATTATTTCCTTGGATTTCTGTTGTATACACATTTCCTTCTGGGTCCCAACCTGAGACCTAAGCTCAGAAATGGTTTCATGACATTTTCCACTAATCGTATTTGTGAAAATAAATTCTAAGATCACTCACCTTTTATATCGTTAAAGCTCTTCGAAATGTGTTAGCTCTACTTGTAAGTACAATTTATTGTATTTTTTTAAGGCATGTGTTACCAGTAAGCACTTCAAGGAGTCTATGGGGACCTTATCCAATCAATCCGAGGGTTCCAGCTGCTTGTGGAATTACTGATGTCCTCATGTGCCACATTTTTTAGATTTCCACTTGAAGATCCTTGTATTTTGATAAATTCTTGAAGCTCTTCAAAGATACATTAAAATTGTTTGCAAATGTTATAACGCGCTTCGTAGCGGTTATAAAATAAGTAATGTTTCGGATACTTGCCGTGACACCTTTATTAATTATTCCGAAGACTGACTCCAAACAGCGTCTTTTCTTACCTCTGACTTTTAGCGCTTTATAGTTACGGACTTGTTCATAAGGTCACCGGCGATGTACTATTTACTCCACAACACCCCCCTCCACTTTTTAGATTAATACTTTTATCAATATTTTATTTTTTATTAGTATTAGTATCTCCCCATTTTCCTTCTGGAGACTTCACCGACGTATTTGACTTTGTAGCGTTTCCATCTCGGATCCACTTCCAGCTCTTCAGTACGCTTTCTTTTTCTGGAAATTGTCCTTGTAGTTTCCACGATTTGTTTTGGTGCTGGCACATCGAAAACATCATATAACATTTTATCGATTCTTCCAATATTACAGGTATTTTATCAAGAAACCTAATTATGGTGTCTTATGTTCAAATCTTTTCCCCCTTACGATGGAAATTAATTTCCCGATTTTCGCTGATATTATGCCATCTTCCCACCCTTTTTTGCCATCTTTATATGTTTGAAAGAACACTTTACCGCAAAACTTGAAACTTTTGGTGTTGTTTTTGTTACCCGTTCGTTTTTTTCGACTTGATAATAACTTGTCGAGCACCAATTTTACTTTTCTAGCAAACATTAATTCCGCCAGCGACATGCTTGATTGGGGTTAGGTGTTACACGGTAAACTCTCAGAAAAATTTGAAGTGCTTCCGCATTTACTTTCTCACGACTTGCTTTCTTCAACAATATTTTGAACGTACTCACAAACAATTCCGTTTAAACTTGGATGATACAGCGAGGTCGTAATATTTTCAATGCAGAACATCTTACAAAAGTTTTCGAATTCTTTCCCCGTGAACCGAGTTCCGTTATCAGAGACTATGGTATCTGGTATGCCATATCTCGCAAACAATTCATGCAAGAAATTCACTGTCACTAAAGATTTTGGTTTAAATTATCAACTGCCACAAGATAATGTGACCCATTCATAGGACCTGCAAAATCTATATGCATTGCTTACTACGGCGTTTCTGTCATTGGCCAAGGGTCTATCTTTGTGAGGTAGTTTTGCTGCAAGCTTTCACTATTTTTTCAATATCTTTGTCGATTCTGGTTCAATAAACGACACTCATTCTTGAAATAGCAGCATGTCCGCCATGAAAATCCTTCAATATACACTTCTGTAACATACGCGGTATTACAACCCTTTGCCCGAACATTACTATTCCGTTGCGTAGTAAGTAAGCGTTTAAGTCTGATTTCGTTCTTTGATACTTTCTTTCAATTGCTTTTTTATTTTCACAATAAAGACGTCATTTTCAGCTTTCGCTTTTATTTCACCCTGTGTAACTGGTAACTCTCGTACTACGTTACACAATTTTTTTTGTTATTTCCATTTCGATTTTTAGTGCCGAAAAGACCGTGTCCTCAAATGGTTCCTCATTTTTAGGTATTCATTTTGATATCATCATGTCATCATTTTTTAGGTGTTTGGTACTCCATCGTAAAATCGTAAAGATTGTATCCGTTCATTGTAAGTCTATTAGCTGTATGCGTAGGTATTCCTTTCTTTGGACCATATATTGTTAATAGAGGGCTGTGGTATGTTTGGAAACTACAATTCTTTCCATGAATAAATTTATGAAATTTCATCACAGTAAATATAATAGCTAGTAATTGTAATTTTTCTCTGCTGCTGGAAGCGAACGTGAAATATGAGCGAAGGCTTTAATTTTAACGCCATCGTGTTTGTCTAAAATCACCGCTGCAATAACGTACGCCATCGTGTTTGTCTAAAATCACCGCTGCAATAACGTACTCACTAGGAACTGACACCATTACAATTTCTGCTTTTAGATCGTAGTGTGCTAATGATAATTATTTAATCAAACTCGTTTTGACAGTTATCATTCCAGTTCCACTGTACTCCTTTTAGTAGACCGTTCAGTGGAATTCTCAAATTATGCATATAATGTACATATATTTAATAGTAGGTAGCCAGTCCTAGAAAAGATTCTAACATTGCCGCGTTTGTTGGTGGAATCATTTTTTAATTGCGCTTGCTGTCGAAGGATCTGGTTGGCGATCATTTTTATCAATATGAAACACGAAGTTTATTTTTTTCTTTACGTACACCGCTGGTGCAGCCCATTTTGAATGGTTAATTTTTTCTATTACACCAATTCCTTTGAGTCTGACCAAAACTTCGTTGAATTGTTCCAGTCCTGCGAATGGCATGCTCCGTTTCGACTTAAATACTGGCATTTAACCCTTTCTTGAAAATACGCATTGAATTTGGAAAACCGACACAGATGATTTCACAGAACATCTGGGAAACATTTCTTTAATCCTTCCTTAGGATTTTCGTTGCAACTTTTTAAATTGGCCGGTTCTCCACTTACGTTTTTACAATAAACATTTATCAGAAAATCCCAAACCTCAAATAGTTAGTAGCGAATAAATTCGTGTCATTTTTAATACATAAACTTTAGTTTTTATATGCTTATTCCGGAATGAGATATTAGAAGTCAAAAATAATAATTTCTCGCTAGAACCTGAAATCGCGACTTTGGAAGTCCTGTTTAACTTTTTCCAACTTCTTTCCATGTGGTTTCACTGATTATTGAAACATCACTACCAGTGTCCAGTAGCATTTTCACAGCCACATTATTTTCACATTAAAAAAAATTATTTTTGTTTTCTGTGACCATTTTCCCTCTCACAGTGCTGTGTACGAATTTCTTCCCGTGAGAATTTTTCTTGGCTTGGTATTGCAGAGTGACTTTATATGTCATCTATTAACACACTTGTAACATTCTGCATTTTTAAATGGACGGTCTTTTCCAAGATGTAATTTAGCACATCTGAAACAATGGTTTATTCTCCTTTTGAGGATCTGTACTTTGCTTGTACCAATGCACATTCTTTTTTCTGAATTTCTTCAGTGAGTTACAGACTTAGAATTGTCTGACAATCGTTCGCTATATCTTACAGTGTAATATTACTGCTTTGTGAAATTATCGTTAAAATTTTCGTTCGTATTTCAGCATTTTTTTTAGTTCTTGGACCTTTAATGAAAATTAACCCATTTAACCTATCTGGAGTCATTTCCTTTATTCTCAACTTTTCACATTCTTTGTTGACGATACCAGCATACGTGGCAAAATGTTCGTCCTCTTTTTGGTTACCTCCATGCACCTCCAACGAGCATTAAACAGAGAGCTCTTGTCACTAAAGATTTTCGTCTGAATGTGAACCGCGTCTTCAAACCCGATTTCACCTGGGATTTTTTTTCGATAATATGTAGTTGCAGTATTTTTCATACATTATCGGACTATTTTCCTCAGCAACAATCTTGTTTTTCTCTCATCTTCCCAGCCGCTGCAATCCTGGCTGAATATTTGTTCATATCTCTGAAAATACGCTGAAAAAGTCACTCCCTCATCAGGATTGTATACAAATTCTGATATGGTGCTTTAGACAACGTCTAGCATAAGAGACGCCGAAGAATTTGTTTTCTTCAGAATTATATCTGACAACACCTGTTCCTATTTTGCCTTTCTAGCAACTGTTGATTTTTTTTTTAATCATATCACCCCAAGCAAGGCCGGAGGCCACTATCACGCAAGGGGTTAAAGAGGGGGTTGGAGGAAGAGCATATAGGAGTGGCAAGGGAGGGGATGTGGAGAAAGAGAAAGACAGTGGGTCGATCAAGGCAAGGGGGACAAAAAAGATCCGGAGCGAGAGCAGATAGGAATGAGAAATGAAAGGATGTGGAGAAGGGAAAGAGACAGAGAAATCCGGGGACCCCTTCCTAGACACGAAACAAGGTTTGGGCCTCTAAACGTGTCCGATAGAGGGGGGGAGGAGTGTAGACCGGGCGGTAGGAAAGCCTACCTACTCCGATTACGTATAACATTCAACGAAGACAAGACAGAACAAAAGAGGGGGGTGTAGTCGGGAGAGAGTACTGGGCGATAGGAATGAGATAGCATTGTATGTGTTCAATAATGAGTATTAACATTAATAGTAAGTTTTAACTGTATAAGTCCCAATGTCCTATATTTAAAAAAAAAAAAAAAAAAAAAAAAAACCGCTTACGTTAGAATAGTTGCTTCTAAAATAAGACGGGGGGGGGGGGAAAGGACGGTTAACAAAAAGCAAATTACAGAAATACAAATTAATAAAAAACAAGACATTAAATAAATAATTTACAATAAAACTTTTGGAAATACATTAAGTTATATATACATACACAAGGAACGCGGCATCAAATAGGTGGTGGGGGGCATTTATAGTTAAGAATAAAAAAAATAATAACAATTTAAAAAATAAATATTAACTAATACGAAAGTTTTCAAATATATTAGTTACATATGCTATCCAAAAGTCACGTCCGTAATTAAGGCACCAGTCACGCTAGTAGATCTCTTAAAGTGAACGCTTGTTGATATTTCTGTTGTTGTTGAATTTCAACTATCGACAACAAAATGTTTCCATCTTCGCAAGAATAAGTTTTTTGCATTTTCTCTTTTACTTCCAAGAGAATTTTTTCTTCTACACAAGAAAACTATTTTGTTTGAAATCAACGTGGTTAAAATTCTTGTAGTCACCCGTATCCTTATTCCCTAAGCAACAAGTACATTTTTCCGTACTTGTTCATTCAGTATGAGTTTCCAAAACATTATAACTCCAGTTATAACTCGTATGTTACTGTTAGAAGTCGTAAGAGTTCCAAATCCTCGTCACAACGGTTATAAATCACCTGATTTTCGAGTCTCTAGTCGCCACAGTTATAAACGCGATTCGCAGCGGTTAATGCTTCCTGATGCCTGTATTAATTAGTCTCAAGACTGAATCCAAACGGGTTCCTTTCTAACCTTTGACCTGGAGCACTTTATAGTTATGGACTAGTTCATATAATCACAAGGGGTGTAGTATTCATTTCACAACAGTAAGAAATAGCATTCTGTTTCTGTTTTTTAAACACGATGTCTGGGCGATTAGATTTGTTCTACCTGTGTGTCTTGTAGATTCACATAAAATTGTTAAAGGTCCAATTTTGTAACCGGCTATGGGTAAAGTTATTATTATTATTATTATTATTATTATAAAAAAAACACACCAAAAAACCTATGCTAACGCATATTTTGTATAAATAAAGATCTTTGTAATGTGTGAGCTGTACTTGTGAGTACAATTTTTGTATTTTTTTAAGTCATGGGCAAACAAGAATCCCTTGAATGGGTCTACCGGATCTTTTCCCAATCAATCTAAGGGCCCCAACTACAACTGGAATTGTTGAGGACCTCATATGTCACATTTTCGAGATTTCCACTTCAAGATCCTTGTTTTTTGATTATTATTATTATTATTATTATTATTATTATTATTATTCAATTACCACCAACGGAGATATTACAAGATTTTCAAAGAAACATAATATCAATCAATTTCTCACCCACAGTAGAAGGTTAACAGTTTGATTTTTCTCTCCTTTTCTGGGCTACGTTACACGTAGTTCTGTGAGTAAATATATGTAAAAATCAATGTATGTGTTAAATTCATTTATTTTGACATTGTTAAAATACTCAACCAAATGTCTTACAACACTAAAGCAAGGGTTTAGGAGAAAAAATAATTAAAAAAAATGCAACAGGAACTACTGTTTAGCCATGCAATCAAGGCGGTTATCATTGATCAAAAGACAGTGAATTCTAAGAAAGGGACGAATGTACCATGCAGCGATATCTGTGATAAGACAGTAATCGTAGATATGATACAGACTTACACATAGACGAGTGCATATATATATATATATATATATATATATATATATATATATATATATATATATATATAAGCACACAGATATATGCATCCACACAATACAAAGATTCTCTTGAGTAATATATTTTTGTTTTATTAATAATAAAATAATAATTTTGTTTTATTAATAATAAAAACAAAATGTATTCAAGAGATTTTTATACACATTTTAAAACAACGTAAATACTGAAATTAGTCAGATAATGTTTCCAATGTACAAGATTCAGATTACCGTGTTTACTCCAAGTGTGGTTGATTTTTGGGTGAAACCTGAACAATTGCCGGATTGACTGCATGGATTAATTGGGCAGAAGTGAAGCCGTGCATCGTAATGGAAGTGTTTTGAGAACATTGATTTCTCGAGTTTGTTCTCCGGAGAGAAAAGCACATTTGCTTTCTATAAGATTCAATTTTCATTAAATTGGTGCAAAAAGAATATGGAAAAAGATGTGATGAGGTTAGCGAAAGATTCGGATGAGAAAGATTAATTGCCTGTGATTTGTAAAATACTTTGCTCTTAAGAAAGAGTGAAAGCAAAATGAAATTATTAAGTGTGTAGAAATTCTCAGCGCCTTCTTTTCGATATCTAGAGGCGGAATATGGGATAGAGAACTTCTTTAAATAAAAATACTGGTATAAATAAATAATAAAGGGTCCACAGATAAGGAAATAAAGGATATAAAGTAAAAAGATGTACAGATTAAAACAAATATTTGTAAAAAAGACAAGATGGTGGAAAAACGGGGGGGGTGTTAATAAAATGCAATGTTGATTTGTTCTTGATACAAAGTGGGAGGGAGTAAAAAGCGAAAGAGACTAATGTTTGGATTTGTATCAGTTGCTTCAGGCAGGCGGATATCAATTAGTAACGCACAATGAGTGTCAACAACATTATGAACTCTTTGAATTTTAGTTTTTGTAGACTTGTAATTTCTCTTTCAATATAATGAAATTAAAACTTAGAGCTTTCCAAATTCCTCTCTTTTCCTCGCATTATATAAAACATTATTTATTATTATTCTATAAAACAATATATTACCTCTACCCAAAGTACAATACGAAATAGCAGGTGTTTTCATTCACCCAGATACAAGCAATATTTCATAGCATTTAACTTCAGGACGTAGACGATCATTACTTTACACAGATTCCATTTCTTTATTAGCATTGAACTGCAATGAATCGTGGAAAAGATAGCATTGTTGTTTACAGATGTCTTCTCCATGGTTCGAAATTCAGAGCTTTTTCTATTAGATTGATTGCCAGCAAAGGTTAGCTATCAAAGTTTACTCTGTCATTTAACTCATAGCTCGAGGAGAAGGGGCAGTTTCCTGACTTATGTAAGGCAAGAAGCAATGCATTGGACTAATATGGATTTTAAACTGTTCTCATCGAAGTAACTTTACTATAAATGCATGTGTAATCTAAAATGCATCAGAAATACATGTCCGTAAGTTACAAGATACAATTAATCTATTCATTTCAATTCTTGTCAAGCAAAACTAAACCAGACATAGAGCTAGAACATTCTTATTAAATGTATCAGCATTTCTATAAATTATTTGTTTTACTTCATGCTTAGCCTATTTTGTTTTATTTGAGGAAATAGAAAATAATTACTTATATTCAAATAATGTTTGTATGTGGTTGGTTTGGATTAATATCCTCACATTTATTTTTTGTCTAATTCACAACGTTTTCGCTGCTTCATCTATCGGTTCTCCGTTGTTGTCATTTATATTCTAGAACGTTTTAAAATCTTGCTATGGGGTATCATGTGCCTCCTACCTCAAAACCTTAACTTAGCTTGCGTCTGTGGCTTCTTTGTATTGTCTGCTCCTGATCTCTGCGTTGAACTTGTGGCCTCTTGTTGAACTATGCACACGCTCCGATTCTTATGGACATGCGCATCAGAATGTCCATAAGTTCATCGCATGTTCCTTCCTAATTCTCACGAGCTATTAACGTTTGAGTTCGAGATCTACTGCGTTTATATTTGGACACAGTGTGTAGCAAGATTCCTTCAATTACTTATTCTCTCCTTTACAGCTTACTGATATATCTTAACTTCAGTCCATCAAAGATTCCTTGCTGTTTCTCTACGCATGGTGAGTAATAGATAATATATAAGTGTGTCCTCTGAAGACTGTGCTTTTCTGACTTCTGTATGGTTTGTTTTTAATCGTTATATTCTTCGCTGTAATAACGACTACTACAGATAATTCAGTATTATGCTACTGTCATTATACTTATTACAAGAGCCTAGCATCTTTCTATAATGTCTAGTACGTCATTTGTGTTAGCGTTTCTGTACCATTTTTCTCTGAACGACCGGAAATAATTTGTACATTTCAGGCAAAGGTGCGAAATGCATTCTCCTGTTCTTGGCAAATTCATCTTTAAGAAATGACTGCGTTATAAAAGCAGATGTTAAGCTTCAAAAACACGTTGCACACACACACACACACACACACACACACACACACACACACACACACACACACACACACACACACTCTCTCTCTCTCTCTCTCTCTTTCTCTTTTCTCTCTCACACACAAACACGCGCGTTTATTGAATGCTGTTTACAAGGAAGTGCTGACAATTTCCGATTCTGACCGATTTCCAAAATCTAATCAAAAGACCAAACAACAGAACGCTCTTCTAATCAGTTCTTGGTTGAACCAAGAACTCTTCAACATGACATTGTAATAAATTGGTTGATTGATTGATTGAGTTGTTTGTTTAACAGCATGTCACCTCCTCATGGGTTATTTAATGTCGAAATGTAATTTTATTGTGAGATTTGAAGTAATAAAAATATGACATATGTTATTCTACTTTCACAATTGAATACATGGTAAATGATACTCAGCCTTTGTGCATATACATTTTTGTGTGGACATAATTACTAAAGGCGGTGATATTTGAGTTTTATGTTGTACTTTTGTTGTAGTTATATTTTAGAATATAGTTAGATTTAAGAAATTGTAGGATATTATATTGATTAATGTCATGGAAGAGTTCTTTCATGTTGGTTGCTTGGTTGATTTTGGGGGCGGCATATCAACCTCTATAGGTTATTTAATTCCGAGATCTAAATATTTTGAACGTAATTTTATGCTTTCAACTATAGATATTTTATACATAATTATACTTTCAGAGTAAAACCGTGTTTTTTAGATATATATTTTTCAGATAATATAATGTATTGTTGGAAATTTTACTATAAAAATGTATTTTTATATTTTTTAGTTTTATATTAATTATCATTTTGCTTTAGAAATGCAATGTTAGTAATTTTATTATAAAAAATGTACTGTTGGTTTTTTCTTTAGGGGTTCACTATTTGCTCGTAGCTGGGAACATAACAAGTGCTAACACACCGAGTCAAGGTGGACCTGGGAGCAAAATCAATTAAGAGGTGGTTCCACGTCCCTCAAAACTTCCAATCTCTCGATCAGAGACCCTAGTGATGGATGTAGTTTATTGTCATATCCAGGTTGAAATAAGTTGGTGATACAAATAAATAACCAATAAAGTGACCATCAAGTCTGGCGAAAGAAACTGACTTTTATTTGGGCATCAGCCATCAATATGCTATGAAATAAAGGGAAAACTATATCATAAGTAGGGAAATTACCTTAATTTTGTAATACTATCAGTGTCGTCAAGATTTGAGTAACCACTCAGCTCTGTGAATAAATGATTTCTTTAGATTCACTGGATTTGTTACTTAATCCTTTAGCAAGTGACCGAATATTTACATTGTAAACAACTCGATATTTGCCATTGTTTCATACTAAATTAACATTACTCAATTTTGACTAGTATTTCTTTCATGTTAATTTCAGTCACCTTTTCTCTCAAATCTCCGCCCGTAATTAATATGCAGGGTGATTTGGAAATAAAGAATAAGCCTCAAGTGTGATCCGATTTTTCCCCGTTTACTTCGTGAAGCTTATCTTAGCAGGATGGCCGTTTTACCTATTAGGCTACGTTGTCGCACCAGCTACAGAAATTCAGATCTAACCAATAAGCATTATTCTTTATTTTATCCAAATTTTAGGCACTATTATTTCTAATGTTTGTTTACATACAATAGTATTATTATTATTAGTAATAATATTATATTGAATTTATTATTATTAGATGAAGAATTAGAAATCATTATTACTGGCAGTCATAGAATGTCTAAGAAGTTTTAATGTAAGGGACTGACATTAAGATGCAAATACGAATATTTGAAAATTAATAATAATTGAGAATATTTCATATTTTAGGAAATGTCAAGAAGCGAGAAAATTCTCCTCCATTCATCGCACATAAAGCATACAAGTCATTAATTAATTACGGTTATTTGATTAATTAAAGGAGAACTTGGATATTTGCCATTCGGAATTTGGGTAGACAAAAAAAGTTATGGTGTAAAAAAAAATTAGTGTTTTGAAATTGAAATGAGGACATTGCGCCTTATGATATGAGGCAATGCACCTGGCATGAAATGCTGCACGCTTCTAGAAAGTATCCTTGTTTCGCTTTCAGTCTGTCAGTTTTCATGACTTGAACTTGTTCGCTAGGAATCCTACATTCTCATATAACTGACTTCCTTTAAAAAGAACGAATTTATTCATATCATGTTTAAATATTTCGATTAATTTCTAAGATAGGAAAATCATGTTGGTGATTGATTTCACTTTAACTCTAACCAATGCCAGCATTAAATGCATCAAATATATATATATATATATATATATATATATATATATATATATATATATATATATATATATATATATATATATATAGTTTACGAAAAACTAGGTAATCCGTAAGGGTAGACCCAAGAGGATAAAATCCAGAGAGCTCAATGTAAATCAGAGCTAATAATTTAAATAAAAATAAAAACAGACCACTTTAAGGTTCCATGTTATAAATTATTTCACCACAGCCCTTTTAAAGGACCGCGGATCATCAGACTTTACTTCCAAAGGTTGAAACGAAAAATATTTGTGGTGAAAATGTGGTGAAATAATTTATAACATGGAACCTTAAATTGGTCTGTTTATATATATATATATATATATATATATATATATATATATATATATATATATATATATATATATATGAATAAATATAGTCTTAAAGTGTGCTATATTTATGGGATAAAGTGCTCAATATCAGAGATAGAGCGTGTGTAAATATAAAAGTGAACATAGAAGTCAACACTTAGAGGCGACAGTCTAGTTCATGCTAGATGCAATCATTGGCCCGATTATTGCATCTAGCATGAAACAGACAGTCGCCTCTAAGTGTTGACTTCTATGTTCACTTTATATATATATATATATATATATATATATATATATATATATATATATATATATATATATATATATATACATCGTTTTATCTTGTTTCATTGGTTTCTGTTGGATCTTTTGTATTATAGGTTTCTCTAGGATTTTGCGGTATATATATATATATATATATATATATATATATATATATATATATATATATTCCTCAGGTGTTATAAAAGCAGTAGTCAATGTTATGTAACAGATCTATTAAGTATATATTAGTAAATATACACAATATCCTACGTCGATAGCACAAGTCGGGGTTTTATGCAAATATGCAATCTTCAGGTGCAGGCTACTCACTGACCGTTAAGCGTTATGAAATTCGCTTTCTCGTGGTGTTGATTTTAAATTGTGTGTTAAGACTTGTTTATTATATTATCGTTGTCTATAATATTTAAAACAATTATTTATAATCTATATCGGTCAAATTCTTAAGTTCAAAAGACAAAAAAAATAAAAGAATATTTAAATAATTAAAACAAATTGAATATACGTAATCAGGCTATAAATAAAGGGGGATAACTCCCTTTTTTACATAACAACTGTCGTTAGTTGTAATAATAATAATTGGTGCTTACTAACATATATTATTAAAGCAATGACTTATGGAATAAACTTAGTTCTTACGATGTTAACTTAATTATATATTAAGACGATATATATAATGCATTTGGAACCTAGACTTATCCGTGCAAAGGTGAAATTGCATATACACACGTAATAAAATAATCAAGTACTATCTGTAATATAGAAGTATATATGTGGATAGATACAGAAAAAACTATTAAAAAAGCTATTTTTTATTGAAAAAATATTCTGTCTATATTAATAGGTGTTACATATATTAATATTCGTAAAATCTGTTTTGAAATCTATATTAATTGGGGCAAATGAACATAAAAAGCAACGGAATATACAGAGACGACGGGATAATTCTTCTTCGGAAATTGAGACTAAGACAAGCGAACTGAGTGAGAAAGGACCTAACTAAATAATTTAAGGACTATAAAATGAATATTACCACCAATAATAACGCCACAATGATCAATTTCCTAGATGTTATATTAGAGCTGAGTAAGGGCCCGTCTAAACTATACACTAAGGTTTCATACAACCACAGGTACGTCGACGGAAGGTCCAACTACCATTTACACAAATCAGTACAATTTATGTTATCGACCGAATCCAGTAAGAAAGATATATTTGACGTTAATAAAACTAAATATACTAAGGCGTTAGAGACGAAGCAAACGATAAGTGAAATTAGAGTATGTAGAAAAAACAACAATAAAGATAAAAGTGAGCTAAAACAACGCAAACGTAACATCATATGGTTCAACCCGCCTTACAAGTAACGTTCAAACTAATGTAGGTACAATGTTTTTACGTTTAATTCACGAACATTTTGGTCATTCTCAAACCCTTAAATAGATTTTCAACAAAAATAATATTAAGGTAAGCTATAGCTGTACTAAAAGCATCAATAATTATATATCGCAACATAACAATAATATATTAACAAGCATACAAACAAAATCCTAAATAATAATCCTAATAAAAGTCATTGCAACTGCCGTAAAAGCGTAAGTTGTCCACTAAATGACCAGTGCATGACCTAAGTCATAATCTACAGAGCTAGGATCATTTCAGGCGACGATGTTAGATATTACTTTGGTTCCACTTAGAACAACTGGAAATTGCGTTTTTACCATCACCAAATGATGTTAAACAGTATTAAATACAAAAACTGTACAACACTCTCAAAGTATTTTTGGCGATTAAAACACAGTAATAATCCATTAGCCGAGAGATAATTTCGAAAGCTAAACCATACTATGGAAAGAGCGACAGATGTAACTTGTTTGTTAGAAAAACATACCATAAAATACTTAAATACCCCTAACTTACAAAACAAAGGAGTGAATTGATTGCTACGTATACATAAAAGTAAGCAGTAAATAATTTTTCTTCTTAAGAATTTGACCAATATAAATTATAAACAACTAATTCAATTTATACATAATTCAATTTATATATAATTTATAGACAACAATAATAAAACGAACAAGTTTTAACAAATAATTTTAAATCAACACCACGAGAACGCGAATTTCATAATGCTTAATGATCAGTGAGTAACTTGCACCTGAAGATTGCGTATTTTCATGAAACTCCGAGTCGTGCTACCGACGTAGAATATTATGCATATATATCCACTAATATATATATATATATATATATATATATATATATATATATATATATATATATATATATATATATGTTTATATATATATATATATATATATATATATATATATATATATGTTTATATATATATATATATGTTTATATATATATATATATATATATATATATATATATATATATATATATATATATATATATATATATTTAAATAAAAACAGACCACTTTAAGGTTCCATATAATAAATTATTTCACCACACCCCGTTTAAAGGACCGCGGATCATCAGATTTCCTTTAAAAAGGCTGTGATGAAATAATTTATTATATGGAACCTTAAATTTGTCTGTTTTTATTTAAATTATTAGCTCTGATTTACATTGAGCTCTCTGGATGTTATCCTCCTTGGGTCTACCTATACGGATTACCTAGTTTTTCGTAAACTATATATATATATATATATATTATAAATTAATAGATTTAAAATATGGTTTTACCGCTACACAGTGATAACCATGTTTCAGAAATGGAAGCTAAAGCCCCTGAATTTAATTTTGTTATTAAACCAAAGACATTAGTTCCATTTCCTCATCAAGCGAATTTTGGAGTAACTTACTTTTTAAAATTTACGGTTGTTAACGGCACAGGAAAGATTCATAGTTTGAGGGTTTCCAAGGTTACCGATAAATCCATTCATCTAGACAAGGGGTGGTAGAGGGTTCAATTTTTAATTTTCGTTATATCAGTTAATAGTTATATTTGAAAGCGGGGTTATGTTTAGGGATGGGTAGGGATGTATCTTTTAACAAATTCTGACATCCGCTAAATTCATGTCATCTGGGTTTTTTTCTAACGGCAAAAATTCTTATGATATTTTTTCTATTTGTATATTTAAAGATTTTGAGGGACTGTTTAGGTTAGAATATGTTTTATCCACCTTTCTAAAAAATTATTTTTAATATTTAATATACTATACTCCTAGTTAAAAACCAAGTAAATGTATTAGGATTACTTACAGTATTTAAAATTATTTATTCTTATCGAGTATAAGTAAATATTATTTTATTTTATTTTATTTTATGTAAACTTTATGACAATGACGGCAAAGGTGGTTAAATTATTTCACTAATTCAATAAACTTTTATTTATAAATTTAGTATTATAAATGTATATATGTATGTATAAAGGACATTTAATGTTCAATATTATATTCTAACTTATTAATTTCATATGACTTTCGGTGTTCACTTGGATTCTTTTCAGTGTTTGAATTGCTTTGAGAGAGGTGTTATGGTTAGAGTAGGTTTTATTTAATTACAATTTTAAAAGATGTTTAGGTTAGAATCTGTTTTATTTAAGTTCAATTTTAAAACATTTTTAAAAATTCTACTTTCAAATTTAACTTTTTAATTTTAATCGGCTATATTTCTTTATAAACCAAGTAAATGTAATATAATTATCTACATTATTTAAAATTATTTATACCCATCAAATATGAGTATGCATAATAATCAGGTAATTTTTTTTTTTTTTTTTTTTTTTTTTTATAGATTATTTAAAGATTATTTAAAGAAAACTTTTGGCAATGACGACATAAAATAGCTATTTCATTTCTCTGATTCAGTAAATTTTTATTTTTTATAAACTTAGTAATATATAGTTTCTCATGTATGCATAAAGGACATGGGTCATTTAATGACCTACTTCCATTTCACTGTGGGTGTTTTATTGCAATAAAACACCTACAGTGAAATGGAAGTTAATAAGAAGGGCTAGAATATGTAGGTCATTAAATGACTCATGTCCTTTATGCATACATGAGAAACTATATATTACTAAGTTTATAAAAAATAAAAATTTACTGAATCAGAGAAATGAAATAGCTATTTTATGTCGTCATTGCCAAAAGTTTTCTTTAAATAATCTTTAAATAATCTATAAAAAAAAAAAAAAAAAAAAAAAATTACCTGATTATTATGCATACTCATATTTGATGGGTATAAATAATTTTAAATAATGTAGATAATTATATTACATTTACTTGGTTTATAAAGAAATATAGCCGATTAAAATTAAAAAGTTAAATTTGAAAGTAGAATTTTAAAAAATGTTTTAAAATTGAACTTAAATAAAACAGATTCTAACCTAAACATCTTTTAAAATTGTAATTAAATAAAACCTACTCTAACCATAACACCTCTCTCAAAGCAATTCAAACACTGAAAAGAATCCAAGTGAACACCGAAAGTCATATGAAATTAATAAGTTAGAATATAATATTGAACATTAAATGTCCTTTATACATACATATATACATTTATAATACTAAATTTATAAATAAAAGTTTATTGAATTAGTGAAATAATTTAACCACCTTTGCCGTCATTGTCATAAAGTTTACATAAAATAAAATAAAATAAAATAATATTTACTTATACTCGATAAGAATAAATAATTTTAAATACTGTAAGTAATCCTAATACATTTACTTGGTTTTTAACTAGGAGTATAGTATATTAAATATTAAAAATAATTTTTTAGAAAGGTGGATAAAACATATTCTAACCTAAACAGTCCCTCAAAATCTTTAAATATACAAATAGAAAAAATACCATAAGAATTTTTGCCGTTAGAAAAAAACCCAGATGACATGAATTTAGCGGATGTCAGAATTTGTTAAAAGATACATCCCTACCCATCCCTAAACATAACCCCGCTTTCAAATGTAACTATTAACTGATACAACGAAAATTAAAAATTGAACCCTCTACCACCCCTTGTCTAGATGAATGGATTTATCGGTAACCTTGGAAACCCTCAAACTATGAATCTTTCCTGTGCCGTTAACAACCGTAAATTTTAAAAAGTAAGTTACTCCAAAATTCGCTTGATGAGGAAATGGAACTAATGTCTTTGGTTTAATAACAAAATTAAATTCAGGGGCTTTAGCTTCCATTTCTGAAACATGGTTATCACTGTGTAGCGGTAAAACCATATTTTAAATCTATTAATTTATAATATTAATGCTCTGTAAATTTAAATTTACATAGAGCACTATTGTGTAAAAATAAAAATATCTATAAGAACACCGGATTTTATATCTTACTGTTCTTTCCTTTTTATTTATATATATATATATATATATATATATATATATATATATATATATATATATATATATACAAATGTAAGCGAGAACCGATGGAGTAAGATACCATTTTTCGTAGCATTTAATTTAAAAAGTGCACAATACAAAGTAGAGCAATATCTTATTATTTTTAATATAAGTGATTAGAACAAAAACATGTTGAAATCACTACACAATAGCTCACATGTTCCGGCACTTTTTTGTGCCTCTTCATGCGATGGTGAGTGAGTGGTGATTAAATGATTTTTAAGAAAATTTCAAAAGCAAAGTATTACCTCTTTTCCGAAAGATAAAGAAGTGTGTAGAAACACGAGGTCAGAATTAAAAATAGACTTGTGCGTTTGCTTTGTTCAACCAATCAAGTGTCAAATCTATGTTAAATAGAAAATTAAGCTCAGAGGGAGGAGGTGGGGTATTTTTCATGACATGATAAACGGTAAGTTAAACAGGTCATCATTGACAATTGTGGAAAAATATGCAAGCAACAAATGTATTGTGATTGTAGACAAATATGATATGCTCAGTTTTTAAAAGGGCGCTGAGCGGAGCGGCAGGAGGATAATTAAACAGATTTTTTTTTAAATTTCCGATTCAGGAATCTTCTTAAAGGAACCTGCAGATAAAATTAAAAATGTAGAACATCTATATAAGATATCAATAATACTAACTGGACAGTAATACATAGCAATACTCAATCAGAATAAACAAATAAGATAATTACTTGTAGAGGGTGGACCGTTATTTACTTATAATTTATAGCTATAAGAAATGGTACTACCTAATTTTTGAAACTTAACTATATTGTAAGATAAAGATAAACTGGGTCGGCATTTTACAGTTAATTCACTTAATTCATTCTATTTGACTAAATAGAGATTTATTTTCTGTAAATCGGATAATTTCTAGTTTCTCATGTAAGAATATGAAAGAAGAGGTTCATTTAAAGATTTACATTTTCTAGCCATTTTTAGTATTTTCCATTTTACATTAGGGGTTTTGTTAACTTCTTTTAAGTTCCAAGAATATTTAGAAAGGGACGTCATATTTTTATAAGCGCTATTTGCGAAATATATGTTAATACCACCTGGTTTTAAAATAATTCTTGGTACTCCTATTATAAAATTTTAACTGTTGGATTTTCTATAGTACAAATTGAGCTTAGGTAAACAAGAGAGTCAGTTTGACATCCGTTTTGCAATAGGCATTGGTTAGAATTTCTACAATTACACCTGTTGGTATTATCGGCGGTTGTTGCTTTGGAATGGCTATTATTACACATGATTTATATTGTTTAAAATTTTGTAATTATTTTTTTAGATCATTTTTTTCAAGATTATCGGTACAGCTGTAGCTTGGTTTTACCTTTAGAAATAGACAAAGTTCGGAATACTAATTAAGTTTCATACTGTTGCGATCGTCAGGCGATAAGAACGCGAATGAAAGAAGGATCGACGGAATAATTACGAGGGAAAGGTTGAAGAAAACGTTAACATTAGTCGCTCTCACGCGGGAAGAAGAAAATAAACAAAGAAAAAACACGTGTATGGGCTTGAGTCCGGGTGACTCTAAGCTAATCGAATTGAATGGAAATCGCTAATCTGCTTGGAATCTAAGTGGAATAGAGAAAAATATGTGAAAGCTAAGCAAAGTATTAAGAAACAGAAAAGAAAAAATAATTACAGACAACGAAAAGAGTACAGTCTTGAAGCAACAGAAAGGTGGTTCTACAGAAGGACGCTGAGAATACCATAGACCAAATATGTGAGCAAAGACGAAGTTTTAAAGAAAATGGAAACAAAATGAACACTTATAGATTTCTCTTTTTCTCTCGGATTATATACTGTCTAAAATAAACTGAGCGTCTACACAAATATGGGTAAACATTAAACAGAAAAATATTTGAAGTAATAAAAAACATATATGTACATATGTGAGAACGGTGCATAAGTTTCTATACATCAAGAATAATCTTAAGAGAAAAATAAACCATGACAAAATGTTTTGAACGCTAGATCATCCACAATAAATTTACGCCCAGGTAGTTACAAAATTCCAACTTCCTTGGCAGATCTTCTCTTATCATAATGTGGGATATTTAATAACAGAATTAAATGGAAAGAGTAACAAAAAGAAAATAAAACTAAATATACACAAAATATATATTTAAAAAAAATGAATTTAATTAAAAATTCTCGCCAGCCGATTCCTTTGTTCGCATGTGTTGACGCATCAACGTAAATATCACTTTAGCCAGATGAAGTCTTAAAAAACGAAATTTGAAAGGAGTCACAGGAAAGCTTTTACCACTTTATTGTATTTTTCTTTAAAACACACACACAAAAATACACACACAGTCGCACACAAATATATATATATGTATTTCAAAACTAAATCGCTCCACTAATCATCTGGCGGGGGGGGGGGAGGCTCTGCATTCCATTCACATGGTTGATGCTAACCTCCAGGAAATATTATTCGTCCTGATCTGGCGGTTCGGTTTCAGTCACTTTCCCACAGCCGTAGCATTGCATGTCTGTGCCTTTTCTACAAATATTTTAATGGTAATTGTTCATATAAGCTCTTCTCTGTGATATCTAGACTTTTTAAGCGCAGTACTAGACTGGTGTCGAGAGTTCATCAATTTACAATGGAGCTGGCTAGAGTTATCCGTAAGTTCTATGGTAACAGTTTCTTTTCTCGCACTTCTCCCTTGTGAAACTCCCGTCCGGTTCCATACTTTCAAGTGAATTATAATCTGCAAAATTTTAAATGCAATCTCAATCGCTATTTACTCTCCTCCTGATTAATCTTTTTCTCTTTTCGATCATTATAAATGTTTTTGTTTCTAATTCTTCCACAATCTGTAACTCCTTGTCTTTTAGTGGCTTTACTATATATATATATATATATATATATATATATATATATATATATATATATATATATATTGAAGTGACCTTAAGTTTATATGAATTTTAGGCACATGTATATATAAACTTAATAAATTCGTGTACACGCGTATATATCAAATGCACACTTTTACCGACGTTCTCTCTGTATATAAACATATATATGCATTTCACGTATTTATAAAGTTTTCTCTTACGAGTGAAGGCATACACTAAAATCGCGGACATTTACTGCATATGCTTTCATCTTTCTTATCCAAGTGCTGGAGTGCATGTATTTGTTGAAGGATTTTTTTCACAGTTCTTTCTTGATTCTCCACCCACTTGAACTTCTGATCAATCATCACATCAACCCCTTCATCATTATCGAATCATAAGTCAGAATTTTTGCCAAATATTAGATCTTCTTTAGTGTCTGCCAAAAATCCCACTTTTCTGATCATTTCCATAGAAAACATTGACCAGCTGACGACTTGCGTCTTGTGCGACCGCGTCGTTCAAAGACGCAACCGGACAAGAACGCGTTGAGTGATATAAGATATGATTATTATCAAGAAGACGTGCTATATCAGTTATACATCTGAATGCGAGCATTTAGTAAAAAGAGAGCGAATAGGGGAGCTTTTGTGTAAGTGTCACTTTAAATTTTAAACTGTAATGTTAGTGGAATTCATATATGTACATATTTCATATAGGTGAATATATATATATATATATATATATATATATATATATATATATATATATATATATATATATTCATCTTCATTGTCATTTTCACGACGTTTCGGCTGTTGTACACTCCGGCCTTCTTCAAGTTATACACGTTGGAATTTCAAACCAACACTTTATTTCGTCCACGGGGGTAGATTGTTCTAGTTCCACGTGCCATGCCTTTTCTGGATATCGTAATTTCAGTTATTTCCCTTTAGTAACTCAACATGTTGCTTATTTATAAGTCTATCATTCGTCTAAACGTTGAATATTTCTTTCATGTTTGGTCTGGTGCTTTTGTTATGTATTTATGGATTCCCTGATAAAATACAAAGGAGGGTCCGCAATGTTATTGCTCCTGACCTCGGTTTTAGTGAATTTTCACCGCCATAACCTAGCATCACCTTTGCCTTTTTCGTAAATATTTTCATGGTAATTGTTCGGTAAATATTGTTTCATGGGAATTGTTCTATGGAAGCTAGACTTTATGAATTTAAGTTCAGTACTAGATTGGCGGCAAGGCCTCGCCATTTTAAAATTGAAATGGTTAGATGTTACCGTAAGTTCTATTCTAACAGTTTCTTCTATCGCATTCCTCACTTGTAAATCTGTCTTCCGGATTTTTGATTTTAATGCAATGTCAATTGTTATCTTCCGTCTTATTAATTCCTGTTCTTTTATTATTCTCTCTCTCTCTCTCCGTGATAAGGTTTTCTTTTTCTCATATTCTCTCACACTCATTAATCCTTTGCATGTATTTCCTTTCTTGGTGTGAAATGATTACAAAAAATAATCTAAAAAAGAGTCCCGGCATATAACTATTAATGTTTTCTTCTAGACTTTTACTATGAAGATGTCGCCATCAGTGTAACAAGTAAAATGTTTTCCTCTATTTCCCTACAGATTATGAATGCATATGGTTCTCTTGGCATTCTGTTTGTATCCGTAGTAATTAAGTTGTAAATGTAGAATTGGGAAGATGGAAATGAGCCAAATGCGAATACGAAGCAAAGGTTAGACGTAGGACGAGCGGGAAACAAGCAGCTAAGAAACTAATCACTTACGATCATCTAAATACTTGCACTTCTATAAACATTTGCACTTTTTTATATAAGCACTTACACATCTATATTTCCGTTAACAGAAAAGTGAAAAGTAGACGAATGTTTTCTTGCACACGAAGCGCTATTTTCGTCAGACGTGTGCATAAGAAGGGATAAGATAAAGCTTTCTCAAACATATTAGTTTGTGAATAGTGAGCCAGTTTTAACCTCATCATATAAATGATCGCATATAATTACCATAATAAAAATATAATTTCTTTCAGTTAAAATAAAAATTCAACGTACAAAAGCCGGCGAAAAGCTATATCTTTTTCAAATCAATTTAATCAGAGCAAATTATAATTGAACAAAAGATATTCTATTATTTTTTGGTAGAATTTGGGATGTTAAAAGATCAAAGTATACGTATCGCAAATTTATAACAATATTATGGAACATAAAGCGTCAATTTAGAATCATTAGTATAGAAGAGTTCCTTTTTCATACAAATCGAATGGATAAAATAAAATATTTTCTATATATAAAATTCTTTGACATCCGTTATTCCGTCCGTTCGCTACACCCTCTAAAATAGCCAGACATTGACCGATAGAAACCAAATTTTGCGGAGATGAAAGCGGGTACAAAGTACAGTTGGTTTTACTAAGCTACTTAGTACAATAAATTTTCATTATTATTTAAAATTAAAATTTTTATTATTTAACATACAAAATACTTTAACTATTTTAAAAAACAATTTAATGATTAAAGTAACAAACACTTATTTAAATAAAACGCAATATTTTTTTTAATATCCTTTCTTAAGTTTAATATACAAGAAGCGTTTGCGAGAACTATAAACAAATCAAAAGGCCAAACGCTTCAAAAAGCTCCATTTTTGCTCTGGTCAGAAATATTTACACATGGCCAGTTGTAAGTTCTGTGCTCAAGAGTAAGAAATCCTAAGATTTATTCTTCGTTGAAAAAAAAAAAAAAAAGAATTCTTAAAAAATATTTTTTAACAAACTATTTTTCCAAACAAATCAGCTTATTTAAATTTCATTGATTGGTTTGCGAAATTGAACGAAACAAAGTTTGTAAATCTCGACAAAAGTTTTTCGCAATAACTTCAACAGCATTAAATTCTAGTATGAATATATTTTTTGATATCTGGTTTAAATTTAAAACATAGGTGTTTTATGGTAAATTAGTAAATCACCTCTTTTATTAGGAGTTAGTCTGAATGTACACAAAAGAAACAGTAAAAAAAGAAATTTTATTGTATATAAATAAAAAATTCCTTAAATTATATACCAGCTTTAGATGCCTTATCGTATACTTTTAGGACGTTGACTGCCATGTCACCATATAATGGTGACATGACATTTCAATTTACGCTCTCTCTCCACATATTGGTAACAGCTATATTTTAATTTTAAGTTGGCTAAATGGTGGAGAGATTCTGTGCATATTTCTATATCAAGCAATGTTTGTGATTTCCTCTGAAATGTTTGGAAAGTACATAAGCAGTACGGCTTCTCTTAACTAAGCATCCAATTGTTAGAAAATAATGTATTATATATATATATATATATATATATATATATAATTTAGAAAATTCGTAAAAGAACATTATCCCTCCCAAGAAAGTAGCATCACGACTATTTGCTGACACTACTTCTGAGGGTAGGAAATTTATCATTTTCTCAAATGAGAAACAACCTTCATTGATATCTAACAAAATAATGTCCCTACGTGACCCTATACTGATTTTTGTTTGGGAGACTACGTGTTAATTAATTTTCTGTTGTATAGAAAAATACGTTGAATGAAAACTTGGTAAACATGGAATTTCTTAAACTATTTCGCCTTTGTAAAGAGAAGAGATAGAGAAATGTTCTCATCCCAACGAAGAAAATCTTGAAAAATGCATCTGGCGTTTGATCAGATTTTAGGGAAGCGTCCGCACCGAGAACTCTTCAGCAGTTATCGTATTTTATACTCTTTATAAGCTACAGTCTTTTATTATCACATTTCGAAGATAAAAAATAGTGAAGTAAAATTTCACCCAAATTTCAAATTTTCCATATAAATGTCAACGAAGGAAAATGCGAAATGTTACGATAAGTCAACAAATAAATAAAGATTTGAAGCAAACATATACTGTTGTGCAAGAACTTTTACTTCGTTAAGTTCCAAGCTGTTATGGAAGACAGTGTCAGTTGTGATACCTGCCAATACCAAAAAGTAAAATAAGGTTACGGTGAATCAATAACTGTAATGCAAATGCTAAACGCCTTAGTGAAATGTATATTCTAAAAACAGAACAATATTAAAAAGAGAAATCCACAATCTTATCTATGTTTGTGTAAATGTAGTGGAAGACAACCAGTTGCTTTTTAGTTTAAAATAAATTTGGATTCTGCTTAATCGTTGGGCTTCCCACAGCAAAAGGCCAATGTCAAATATGTATTCAATCATGCCAGAATCTAAGTTAATACAGAGACGATGTAATTGGAATGGAAGACAAACAGTTGCTATTTAAAACAAAATAATTTTTTGTTAATCGTTTCACTCCACGCAAGGTAACAGAGTCACTAACACGCAAGGAGATACTGAGTGTGAAAGAAAAAAGCATGAGGGAGTGAGATCAATAAAAGAACAGAAAATAAAAAAACGGTATTTGAATTTTTAAATATCAAACCTGACTGTAAAGCAAGAAGCCATATGAAAGTTCCAAAAGCGAGAAGTATGAGAAAAGAAACTATTAGCATATAACTTACGGTTGCATTTTGCTATTTCGACTGTAAAATGAGACCTTGTTGTGTGGCTTTTTAATTCTGCTGATAATTTTGAAACGCTATATGTATTTTTAATATTTCTATCTATTTGAATTTATTTGCAAATCTATATTAAATAAAAGAGTAACTTTAAAAAATGAATATTAAAATAACAAAGTAATTTAAAAGAATACAATTATTTGAAAAAAGTTGAATATTTATTTATTGAAATATACGAAGCAACAATTATAAAAACACAACAGAATAAATTCCTGTAGATATTTTTTTTGCGTGGCGGGGGGGGGATTTTCAGTAGAGTTAATTACAATCAGATATTCCACGAACATATATATATATATAATTGTTTTTCGATATTTTTAATCGGGAAATTTTTAAATACCTATTTTTAAAAACAGGTTTACTTTAAATACACGCATTTTATTTTTATGTTTAGGTTGTATGGATATTATTATTATAAATAAATAAAAATAAAATATAAAAAAAAAAAAAAAATAATAATAATAATAATAATAATATAAAAAAAAAGAAAAAAAATTACAGAAAAGAAAACAATAAAATTTGAACTTTGTTTAAAATAAATTAAATAAAAATAAAAATAATAAAATTACTCCCAGCATTCAACAAAAACTTTTCCTGTTGGAAATACGGAGATTCCACCAAAAGACAAAGGACACTCAGGCAGTTAACACGCGTGCAATTGCTCCCTGTGCTATGGATTGTAATTCTATGGAAAACTTTTGAAACGTAAAAAATACACACAAAATACGAGGGTAATTCAATAAATAAGGTGAATTGTTCGGTATAAGGACTTCTAATACAGATAGAAGCTTACTTCTTTTTCAACGTAGTCACCCAGCACTTTTCCCATCTGTGCACAAGATTCCGTATTCCCTCAGCGTAAAAATCTTTGGACTGATGTCTCAGCCAGTCGCTCACATCACTTTTGACTTCATCGTCACTTTTAAACTTCGTGTCTCTCGTGAACGCTTTCAAGGGACCAAACAGGTGAAAGTCTGAAGGGGCAAGGTCTGGGCTGTAAGGGGGTGAGGGCGTAGTTCCCAGCCCAGCTCGTTGATGGTCTGCACTGTTTGGGCTGCTGTGTGAGGCCTTGCGTTGTCATGATGCAAGATCACTCCTTCTGACTGATGACCCCTGCGTTTGTCCCAACAGATAAGCTCAAAGTCCTTGCAATGTTATCCACTGTCACTCTTCTGTCAGACTGAATGAGGTCATTGACTGATTCGATCACCGCAGGAGACCTCATTTCTGTAGGCCTCCCAGGCCTGTCTTCATCCTCAACACTGCTCCGTCCTTCTTTAAACTATTTAGTCCACTTGTAGACATTTATTTGGCTGAAATATGTGGCACCATACACGGTTGACATTCTCCTATGAATTTCAACTGGTTTGCATCCTTCAGCAACCAAAAACTTGATAACTGACCGCTGTTCAATCCTGGAGCATGTTTCTTGGTCGGCCATCTTTGTTAATCGCCAAAACTCTCAAAGTTTTTTTAATCTGCAAAAGAAATTAAATCCATGTAAAAAAGAAGAAAAACAAAAAAATAAAAACGAGTAAGCCTCTATCTGTATATACCGAAATATTCCTTATACCGAAATATTCACCTTATTTATTGAATGACCCTCGTATATAATTTGTATGAGATTAACATACAATTTAACATGTTTTCAGTTATTGTATACGTTCATATCCTAAATAGAATTCTTTTAAATATTGATAATGCTGATGGTGAATTTACCACCCAACTTCTAAATGTGGGGAATGGACCTCTGGAAAAGGATTCTCATAACCAAATTAGTTACCCTTTGAAACCATTCAAACAGAAGAAGACCTGATTACCAGAGTGTTTTTTCCAGATGTTTATATCCAATACTTTGATAACAAATGGCTCAGTGATTTTTAGCTCCAAGAACGTTTCTGTAAAAGAAATTAACATAAGGCTTCTGAATATGTTACCTGGAGAGGAAATATTTTATAATTCAGTTGATAATATCAGTTCTTGGAAACAAATTATCAACTATCCAGCTCAGTAGTCTTGAACCAACAGGCACTGCCCCATACAATCTTTTACTGAAGCTTGCGACACCAATCATGCTGCTTTGTAACCTCGATTCACCCAAACTATGTAATGGCACAAGACTCACCATCAATAGTATGATACCCCATGTTCTGGAAGCAACAATTATGTCAAGAAATTCTGTTGGAGTTAAGTGCTTCATCCTCAGAATACCTATGAGACCATCTGACTTGCAATTAGAATTTGAAAGGTTCCAGTTTTCTGTCAGACTTAGCTTTTCCATGACAACAAACGAATATTAGAGGCATTCACTGAAAGTTGTTTTTTTTCACATGTCCAGCTTTATGATGGTCTTTCAAGAGTTGGAAACCTTGTTAGTCTCTTCATTCTGGCACTAGAGGAAAAAACCATGAATATTGTGTACCCTGAAGCTTTCAACTGAAATAAATATATCTTTATAGCAAATACAGTTTTAAATATTTCCTTTTTATAATCATGATCTAGGGTACTTAATTGATAGTAATCTGAAGTGGGACAGTATTTTTCACCACCACATGAAATTTCATTAACATTGAATAATTTTCTTTTAAATCGAATTGTTTTATGACGTTTTATAATTTAATCTGGGGAAGACGATAACTTAATGTCACTGTAATATATTTATTTTATTAAATAGTGGAATGTCCATCTAATAATTATTTTCTGATTTAAAAACTATTAAGATTTGTACATTACTCAATTCCCTACAACCACCTGGTATGCCACCTCAAAATCGCATTCTGAAAAAGCCATATTTAGTCAAGTTTTCTTGAATTACTTTTATTAATAAAACTTTTACTAAATTATTTAAATGATCTCCCTAAAAATATTTATATTTTTGAAAATATTTATATCAAATTATAATTTTTAAAAAACATTTTTGGCTGAATTGTTTGAGTGTGATCAGTTTGCTACATTAATTTAACATATGTAGCATTCTCTTTTATCATTTTATTGAAATTAATGTTTTTAAAAGTTTAAAAATGAATGCAAAGACGAACAAATTATTCTAGATATACACATTCATTTTAAACATGCTGGGGTGGGAATGATAAAAATTTTACTAAACTATTTAATTTAATTTTCTAAAAATTATTTACGCTTTCAAAAATATTCTGTTTGTTGAATTTTTTTTATTATCAATAGAAATTTTACTAAATTTAAATTATTTATATTTTTATATTATATATAATTTTTCTATTGTAGACAAGACATGAAAGATAATTTAGAACTTTATATATAGATAGATTTATTTTTGAATTAATATTTTTCATGGAATCAATATCTGTCCTTACTTTTTTTACTTTACTGACAAAAACAATTTAAGCGTAAAATACCTTTCTAAAATGCAATATGAAAACAAATAAATTATTTTAAATGAAGTAATTATTTTCTGATTTAAGGAAAAATAATTACTGGTTTTAATTTGATAAAATATTGATAGGCAATATATTTACTTTAATAAATGGTAGAATGTCTATACTATGATTATTTTCTGTTTAAAAGAAAAGAAAATAATATTTGTACATAATTTCCTCCAAGCATTTGATATGAAAGTTCACAATCTCATTCGGAAAAAGGGAGACCCCCCCCCGTCATATTCTTGAGAAATCTAAACTCCTGTATCTTTGCAGTGGCATCAGATTGATTATCAAAACAATGATTCAACATGCAATTGAATTTCAATATAGCCATGAATCATAACATGAAGTTATTTCTTGTGAGCAATGCCGGGAATTCCGGCTAGTTATAATATATATAAAGAATAAAACATTATATTTGTGTTGACTCTGTGAAATATCTATTTTAACTATCACTGCAGAGACAGACACCTTTTCCTTGTTCCTTTCGTGGTGTTGTTCCTAATTCAATCATTTGAATGTAATTATCTTGTTTAATTCACTATACAGCACCTTGATGTCTGGTTGTGTGTTTAAACATAACTACACGATTTAACAACTACAACTACTTACCATGGCTTTCAAGAAAGTAATTCTTGTCTGAATTTTAATCTTTTTGTAAATATAAGGAAGGAAGGCCGAAAGGAAAATGACCAAAATATGAAAAATAAAAGAACAACTACAAGGAAATTAGTCGGTCAAAGAATTGCGATATTTAGTTAACCCGAGTATAGAACTAGTTGGAAAACAATTTACTCTTAGATATTAGACATTTTCAAAAGCAAATCAGGTTTTCAGATGACAAATAGAATATTGTCTCTACTTTGCTCAAATTGAGAAGGTCCACATCATTTACTGAAAACAATTTGCTTTTATAGACTGCACAGTTACAATTTCTGACTATTGACCTATATTTGTGTTTTAATGGGCATAACGGGGGATGAGTTATTTAGTCATATAATTAGTAGGAAAACAAAAGTAAAATACGAGGATTCTCTACTGTAACAATTCAATGGAGATGATGTTTGTTCTAATGGTAGTGTTGTGTTTATTAGTCGATAGATTCGAAGTTATTCTTTATATATCCAAAAATATCTATATATATATATTTATTATTATAATTTTTCATATAGACAAAAATAATTTACTGTTACTATTATTGTTCATAACCATTTTGGTTCTCACCAGTCGAGGTGCAACTAAATGCTCCGAAACGAGGTTGCATCTTTGTAGTGAGTAAATTATTTTTGTCTATATGAAAAGATTATAATAAATAATTATTGCTCTACTATCGGTATTGAGCCCTCTTTTGAATAAATGCTGTGAACATTATAATTTATATATTATTTTCGTTCTCATTACATTCGGATATATATATATATATATATATATATATATATATATATATATATATATATATATATATATGTGTGTGTGTGTGTATGTGTGTGTGTAATTTGGCAGCAACTTTTCTTTTAAACATGTTGTGTTGAATGTCAAAGACAACATAGTCCTGCATATTCTCTTTCGAAAATATGAGAAAATTCAAAAGAGAATATGCAGGACTATGTTGTCTTTGACATTCAGCCCAACATGTTTAAATATATATATATATATATATATATATATATATATATATATATATATGTGTGTGTGTGTGTGTGTGTGTGTGTGTGTGTGTATAAAGACAGAGAATATAGATATATATATAAAGAGAGAGAAATAGTGTGTGTGTCAGTGTGTTGACAATATTCAACATATTCTGTTTAAATTTTTAAATTATATTTTTATTTTTTATTTCTCTCTCATGGGTATATCTTATGGCGTTAGTGTTTATGTATGTATCAATTTTAATCTATTATTATGCACTCACTTTCAACATTCGTCATATTCAGCATGCAATTATAATACGCTATAAATCCAGTTTTTTTTATACACGCATTGATATTTAAAGAAGTAAGCGTAAAGACAGACGTCTTAATATATAACTGTCACATCCATAGAACCAATTAAATCAGAATTTAAAACTCGCATATACATGAGCACTAACGACATAAAATATACACGTGATGTCTGCGCAACCGGAAAACGTATAAGAACGTCTTCTTATTGGACGTACGTTGACATAAAGGATTGTGCATGTGTCCATCTCTTAATCTTTGAATTGACTGATGTTTATATAGGGTTTACATCAAACTATAACGTGGAGAGTAAATTTATAAACATTGATGTTGATATTCCATAATTTCTGTCAATCTAAATCGAAAGATTATTTCTGGAGACAGAAAAAATCTTTTTGTGGGCGATAGATTTAACTATTTCTAATCCACAAATAGTGAAATCTAATTAACTCTAACTTGTTGACGCAGATTAAGGGATTTATTTTCCTTTTTGATTATCGCTTGAGAAAGGAGATTAAAAGAGACTGTTTCGTTCCGGCCATTCCCAAAACTAATCACATCAGAATGAGATACAAGTTGGCTTTGACCCGACATACATGAACTCGTGGATTAAAGATATAATGCTGTCTGTGATTATTGAAACAAATTTCAGCATATCAATTATACGAAAGTTTTCTGTAAAGTTTTCGGCCAGACAAAGATACTTATGCCTATTTCATAGAAGTAGAGGAAGGATGCCGAAAGGGCAGATCGACAAATGATTTGCTATATCTCGAACAAAAGAGTGTGAAAGAACTTTGCAGTATTCATATAGACTACAAAAATCATTATGACATAATTTCCCAATTCTGAATATGGCAAGTCCTGAAGATTCTTAAAATTTCAAAACAAGCATTCAAACTGAACTGAAAATTGGCAAGTGGAACTAATAACAAGAAGGCAATACGGAAAAGAGACTAAGATAAATCAAAATCAATAAAAACAATCTCCTAAGAAGATTTAGTATCACCAATAATATTCGTCATATCGATGATAGTATCGAACCATATATTATTAATAAAATAAGAAAAATAAAGCTGACAGATTCATAAATTCATGAGAAATGTTAAACAATCTCATATACACGATGACACTTAACGTTTTAACAAGAGCAAGGGGAAAGGAAAACAGGAAATTATCAATTATTCAACAATTCTTGAATTGTTTTGAAATAGACGATACCATGTTGTAGAAATTGCTAAAAAATAACTTCAAAATTGGATTAAAACGTAATATATATTTGTATATAAAAAGTGAAATATTAAAACATTCAGATTGTTCACATAATGCAATTTCAGTTTCTATCATATATATATATATATATATATATATATATATATATATATATATATATATATATATATATCAGATTTAAGAAACAGCAGATATTTTTATATATAGTGCTCATTATTAAAATAATATTAAAAATAGTGTGCTAATAATATTATATGAAAAGATTGCTTGAATTTAATATCAATTTTTATCCCGGCATCTATGTTCCTTGGTAAAATTTCTTGGTAAAATTTCCAATCTTCAGGGCTTGTGGTTTTAAACGTTATTTCCAATTTCTTTCCAGTTTTTTTTCACTTTGTTCCGCGTCTTTTTCAATCCGCTTTGTAACTGCGTTTTCTACACGTGCCTATTCATGAATTTAACGTTCTTCTCCACGGACACGTTCCTGAAATTGAAACAAAAGCACAATTCCATGAACATGTGCGTGTCAGAGAACGCTAAATTCATAAATACATAAACATACAAGGTATATCAAAAATACTTTTGCAAACTTTGGGGGAGGGTGCCTCACAGCAAAACAAGGTAAAATGTCCATATAAACATATGTCCAAAAGCCCATCGTTGTATCTCAACAGAGCAACTAATAACAAATGTTCAAAATATTCTACGTTTGCTTCTACATACGCATGCACCCGTCGGATCATTGACTGGCGGACCTTTTCAAATGGTTTCGCAGGCCCCCATGACATGTTGATGAAGTGTCTCTGCATTCTTAATGTCTGCAGCATACCAATTGTTTTAGGCGGTTCTACAGATAAAAATGCAAAGGATTGAGGTCGGGAAACGTGCAGATCATAGAACTGGTCCTCTCCTACCTATCCATCTTTCAGCTCCTGTAAGACGTACTTGTAAATTATTTTCGATGCACCCTGTATATATATATATATATATATATATATATATATATATATATATATGTGTGTGTGTGTGTGTGTGTGTGTGAGAGAGAGAGAGAGAGAGAGAGAGAGAGAGAGAGAGAGAGAGATATTTTTATATATCATGAACAGTATTGAAAAAAATGTATGATAGTAAAAATGTTTTCTTGTGACACGTTTCATCCTTTAGGAGTTCATGGGACCTATGAAGTCCTAAATGACGAAACGCGTCACAAGAAAACATTTTCAAGTTTGTCATACATTTTACTCAGTATATACATATATATATATATATATATATATATATATATATATATATATATATATATATATATATATATATATATATATATATATGTGTGTGTGTGTGTGATAAGGATAAGGAACAAAATAAGAAACGTTTATGAATATAACAAGTTTTGTTTATATTAAAGTTTTATCAGAAAAGGAAATATAAAATAAGGAGGAGAAAGAAAAGATTTGGATATTTTAAATTTTTGGCGTTACATGCTTTCCTTTGCTTAAGTAGACCTCTTGTGCATTTTTTTCTTCGGCAGCGGTCGTGTGTATAATCCATGTATGTATATCATAATTATATGCCTGAATAGCTTCATAACGTATCTACGTGTGCGTTTAGTGGGCATTTTTATTTCTGTCTGGTAAAAAGTCCATGTTGATTTGGGAAGGTTTATGTGGGATTGAAAAAAACTCAGGTTACACCTGTTATGGTTGTAGGTAAAGTAACCTTAGATTCTATAAGTATGGTGTTTATAAAAGTTGCTGATATAATAAAATGTGTTTGGCGTGTGTTTTATTGATGGGCTGACATTTATTAGGATTCCTTCTAAGTAATTTCTACACAATAAATGTTCAATACGGCTATGTTTAATATTCTCATTTAATATATTAAATGTCCATCGTTTCAAAACTGAAATATAGTCGTAGTTTATTAATACATTCAGAGATAATTATTCATTGATATTTTCCTGAAAAATGTATCAACTTTCTTTCTGGATTATTCAATAAATGAATGAATATTAGTCTTTTTCTGCAATATATTTTTTATCAGTATCATCCAAATCAAGTTAGAAATTCTACTAAGACACATAGGGTTAATTGGTGTACAAGTATTAGGAATAGAAACATTAATAATGAGCGAGAAGAGGAAAGAGTAATCAGCATATAGCGATTGACACTTCATTTAAATTTTTGCAGATTAAAGTTGGCTCCAAAGCATGGATCTGGAACGGGGTTCCACATACGAGATTTTGACTGCGAACAGAGGTCGTCGCTTTTTAGAGGGAAAGTCTCATAAGTTTAATAACTCAAGAATAATTTTAATTTTTCTATATTGCCCTTGGCCTTGTATCATATGATTTTGACTGATACATTTTTATGTTCAAAAATATTTTTCTGTTGGTGAGAATAAGGTTAGTATAAAAAATAAACCAGTGTTTATTATAAAAAACAGAAAAGGCTATTTATATCTTCTGTAATATCTAATGATAAGAATGCAAACAATTACCAGATTATTTTTCATATTAATATCGGGAAAACTGGCTGCTGCAATGAAAATGGCCTCAAATCAGTGGTTAACTGGGGCAGGAAATGGCTTGTAAATTCCTTCAAACAAAGTTGCTCTCCTTTAACCACTATATAGAAACTTTTTTGCCTGACATCACCATGGCTGATGTTAGACTCGTGGATAGCAATACATTCCGGACTTTTGACCACACGGTTTCAAGTGACTCGAAATGGAGTGATTACACCGAATCAAGAGCTTCGAGGAAATTCAGGCCACTGCGTCGTACCAAAATAATTTCTCGTCAGAGTCCATCTTGCACATTTACAAATCAATACTAGTGCCATATCTGCTCCTACTATTCATGTTGAGATTTTTGACAAAATCCAAAGAAGGAACTGCAATGTAATCGATCCTTACTTGGCATCTCGATTTCAGTCATTTTCCCACAGACGTGACGTGGCTTCCCTCTGTCTTTTCTACAAATATTATCATGGCAACTGCTCTGAAGTGATCCCCCCCCACTGGTTCCCCGACTACATGAATTTAAGTGTGCTACTAGATTTGCTTCTAGATCCCACAAAGTTTACTTTTGAAATAGTTAATTGCAACCGCCACTTCTACTCCAACAATTTATTTTCTCGCACCTTCCTTTTCCTCAGTCCTCCCTATACTCATTCTTTTCTCCCCCTTTCACTCTCTGTAACCCCCCCGGCATACTAGTGGCATTCACGTCTTGCTTGATGTGAAATGATTGAAACATATTTTGAGGGCAATATTATCGTTTATTTCGTTTTCAGATTTTTAAGGAAAGAAAATGTCCTTCATCTCCAGATTAAGTTTTGCATTATTATACAAGAATTAGTGTTATTTAGTATTATTTCGTTGGCTTCATTTTTATTACAAAACTTGAGAAGAGTCGGCTATGGATATCACTTTAGCATTAAAAATGTTTTATGGTATTTTGTCTTTATTATCAATGTATGCAGTTTTTATGCATAGTACCGGTTCCAGAGAATTTGTTTTTGTCACTCTCAGTGTTTAACAAAAGGATTAAACATTACTAAATTAATTTTATTTTTATCCTTTTAATTATTTGAAAAACACAGTCCTTAAATGCCTTCGCAAGCACATGAATATCGTTTATGGCTATTGTCATTTAAAATAGAGGACGTACTTCACTGTCCAGTTTTGCTAAATAAAGGCAAAAAAAATATCTCTGTCAAAAGTACAATTAAAGTTGACAAAATACAATTGGATAATGTCTAATGGGTTTGAAACAAACCAAAAGGGTAGTAACAACAAAGATTAATAAAATGAACGCAGCAATAATACAAGTGTCATTAATGATATTAAATGAACATGTGTTTCTTTTAAGAAGCTCTACACATTAAAGCTGAAAATGACATTGATTGCAGAGAATAATCAAGCATAGAGTTTCAGAGCATTTCCTGGGCAATTAATTATAAACTTTGGAGATACTAGGTGTTGCTGAATATTTAATTTCTCATTTCAGAAATTCAGGTAGAAAGTTTTCTTCATCTTGTCATTCACAGTGATTTCGACTTGACTTTTTAGACCTATCTCTATTCCTGGTGTTGCAAAATTTTTCCTTATATCTACACGTCGGAATTATCAGTAGGTTATATCAGAGTAACGGCGCGAGTCTTTATTTGAACAGGCAATGATAAATGTAAGCGTTCATTGGCATAAACTGGTTGCTGCCAGAGATAAAAAAAACTGTCTATCACCTATAAGAATTCTTACTAACTCTGATAAGAGATTTACTGCTTGATCTCTTCTTGCGTTAGAAAATGCGGTTCTATATCCTTTACAGATAGTTAAAAACTCTTTTCGCTTTTGTTATTGATAATTGGAATAAAATAAAATAAAAAATATCAATTGGCTAGATTAAATTTATGTTTCGTTTCCGAATTATTTCTCTCAGTTTGTTCTGATTTCAATCATTCTGTTGAGGATATCATAACATTTCTTAAAGCCAAAGCAAGAAACTATTTTTCCATCGTCTTTATTATAAAACGTTACCTACATTGTTTTAGTCATAATGTATGAAAAGATGAAATACGAAAGCGATAAAAAAGACATGTTCATACATATAAATGTATGATGCATGAAAATACCGACTACGTAAGGTCGATCAATATATATATATATATATATATATATATATATATATATATATATATAAAAATATATATATATATATATATATATATATATATATATATATATATATATATATATATATATATATATATATATATATGCACATTTCATTAAAAACGACTGACAAGGTGCTTTTATTTAGTTTTTTATATAATTTCTCGTGCGATCTAATAAAGTTTTTTTTTTCAGAGGATAAATTATATAAAAACTATCCGAATGTTCTTTTTATCCGAGCGCTTTCGGAGGATGAATGTAGAATTAATAACATTATAAAAAATGCATAGCACCAGTTGATAATAGCAAAAAAATTAGATTAATTATTTATTATAAAAAATTTCAAACTTCTAACCTTATAGTTAAAAATAATAATTCACCTCCTAGAACAAAATTAAATAGAGCAAATATTATTTACGAATTCAAATGCCCATTAAGGAATTGTATTCCTCAAGAATCAACTTTCGTAAATAATTATATAGGCCAGACTACAAATCGTTTAACACGCAGATTAACCCTACACCTTTCTGACAATAGCTCAATTAGATCTCATTTAAATATTCATGGAGACCTACCGGACACTATTCGGAACATACTTGTCGACAACACTAATATAATAGCATCACCCACTTGCAAAAAAAGGCTAAAAATAATGGAAGCCATACCAATAAAAACAAACAAACCAACACTTAATAATATTAACTTTGAACATGGACATAATATCTTGACCGTGTTTTGAAACAAAAAAAATGAATCACTTTATAAAACATACATATAACAAACTATTTCTATTTCTAAATCTAACAGTTGAAATATAATCCTTGAAAATGGCTAAATGTATAGCCGAAAGCGCTCGGATAAAAAGAACATTCGGACAGTTTTTATATAATTTATCCTCTGAAAAGAAAAACTTTATTAGATCGCACGAGAAATTATATAAAAAACTAAATAAAAGCACCTTGTCAGTCGTTTTTAATGAAATGTGCATGAAAGAAGGATTGCTGGGTAAATACACAAATTTTAAATATATATATATATATATATATATATATATATATATATATATATATATATATATATATATGTGGTGGTGGGGAGTACGGCCCAGAATGAGAAACTGAAGAGGTGAGTTTAAATTCAGTAGACTTCGTGACATACAATATGCTTCAGAAAGTTATTATTCCATCGCTTCTCCCCCCCCCCACAACTATGAGTAAAATAATAGGACAGACTGTTTGGGGACCTCGTGCTACACTGTGCACCAGGTCTCTGTATTCAGTTCTTCCGAAAAGAGTGAATGCATAAGCCGTCACCATTATAATCAAAACACATGTGCCAGTGGTCTGAAGAGCTGAATTGTTGGCTCCTCATCCGTCGAAGACGACGGGACAGTTCGTGTGTCTTTGTGTGTGTCTATGTCTATACAAGTATATATATATCCAGGTAAGATGAGAACGAATATAGCACAATGCCAACTTTTGTGACATTTAATTTAAAAGAGGGCTCAATACACAGTAGATCAATATTCTTTATTTTAGGATATTACATCGAAAACATTTTGAAATTGAAAAAATGTTGAAATGCAATGTCCTAAAATAAAGTATATATATATATATATATATATATATATATATATATATATATATATATATGTGTGTGTGTGTGTGTGTGTGTGTGTGTGTGTGCGTGTGTGTGTGTGTGTTTGTGTGTGTATTTAGGCAACATATTCTCTTTTAGGCATGTCTGATTGAAAAATTACAAACAATATGTCTGCTTATTTTTATTATAATTCATTCCTAATCACGAATATTTTTCGTATATTACAATTGAATGAGGATATACGACAACTACATCATCATGACGTCATACTCTACACATGTATGACCATTCATCCATTGCGAGACATTTACACCAACATTCCACAGTCCACATTTACATTATAGATAAATACTGATTGATAACACAACATTCCTACACCAAGAAAATAGATTAAAACTACAGATCCTCGAAGCAATCTACATTAAAAAATTAAAGCCGACGCCGAGTAAAATCAGCTACGAATACTGTAATAATATTCTAAAATGCCTATAAAAAGAATAATTTTCACGCTTTAATACGCGCTCGACCATGACATTCCAACATAAAAGAAAAAATTCCGTAATGGATATCTTTTCATGTTGTAATGAACGCTAAAGCATAACTGTCAGCCATTGTATTTAAAAGCAAAAGAAAAAAAATCCGTAATGGATAGCTACACATAGTTTTGCCTTAACCGTTGCACCCCTTATAATGATCTCAGAAAGCGAGGGAAAGTACTTGGGAAATAAAAGTGATTTTTACTGTTACAGTGCATTTCTTTCCTCATTCAATTGTAATATACAAAAATATACTTTTAAAGTAGGCTAGTTTATGAAAATATAGGTTTTAACATATATTTACGGGTAAAAGTGCTTCCTATCAGAGATAGAGCGTATGTAAAATATAAAAGTAAACACTGAGGTCAACACCAAACGGTGACAGTCTGTTTTATGGTACATCGCTTTCTGGACATGATACCAGGGTTCGAATCTCGCCATGGTCGATTTTTCAGAGAGGTGACTTCTTGAATAATATCGGGCTGCGGAGACGCACATAAACTTTGGGATGTTCTGATAAATCATGCCACAGATTTCCTCAAGACTTTTCAGTGAAAATGGGGAGAGGGAACGGTTTGGAAAACCGTCGATTTTTGCACTAGCGCGAAGTTACAAGTCATTGTGACCGAGGGATTGAGAGTACTGGCTTTGTTCACTCCCAGAAACTGTAACTAATGTCCACTGAAATTAGCTGCAGTATAAACCACAGTAGACTCTGTTGTTTGAACGTTGCGTATGCAATAGTGATTTGCTAGCCGCCCTGGCAGACGGGTAGGTTCGGGTAAGAGTAGCCATTATCTCTCTCTTTCTCTCTCTCTCTCTCTCTTTCTCTCTCTCTCTCTATATATATATATATATATATACACACACACACACACACACACACACACATATATATATATATATATATATATATATATATATATATATATATATATATATAGACACACATTTAATATGATATTAATACAATAGAAAATTTCGCGTATCATCCATACATCATACACGCATATAATTAATTCAATGTAGACATTTTAATATTTACTGTGTCAAACGCTGTTGCTTTCACGGTATATATCATAAAGTAATTTTGCTTGTCACTCCCATTGTTAATTCCTTAGTTCGCACGACCGTTACGCCCTGTCAATATCTCATAAATCCTGGGCTATTCCGTTTTGATCACGACGAAAAATAAAAGCTTTATCAGAGACGTTACTTGGTTTCAGTAGAAAAAAAAGAAAGATAGATTTGTTTAACCTCTCCTGTTAATACCTCATGGATAATGGACTATTCCGTTTTGACGGCGCAAGACATACGCAATATCAAAGTCACTAATTAATTTCAGTGAGAAAATGAAAGAAAGAATGGAAAATTAATGTTTAATGTCTGTTTCAGTGAAATGGAAAAAGTTGTCAATTCAAATCTTTTCCCATATAAAACTCATTATTTCTTAAATTAACGATAAACACATATTTCTGATTGTTATTGCAATATTTTGTTAAAGTTGTTAAGCTCAAATATTTAATGATGCGATAGAGGAATTTCTACAGATATTTTATTGTAGTAGAACTCGCTATGAACTCATTCAATCATTAACTGATGAATTCAGATTCATCAGTAATTTAAAATAGGTAAACAGTGGAATGTTAACGGGTTAAACCTAGTATTATTTGTGGTAAAATATGTTTTGTTCTGTGCAAATCCTTCGTGATGGTTTTCTTTTAGGATGCGACCTCCACTACTTCTTTTGTTGTCCTTCGTAATTGGAATGCTGGATGTATTATTGTACATCTAAAATTACTAATAATTTTTTGCGTCTTGGGAAAGAATAGTGCACTTAAAAAAAACATTGCAGGTAACTTCTCTCTCATCAATTTAAACAGCACCATCAGATGCTCAATTACGATTAACAATGATAACAAAAATATCAATGAAATAATAATAAGATGAAATTGTCTAATCGGATAAATATTCCGATACTAGCGAGAAGGTGACAGTGGTACCAGTCGTTTTCAACGTACTTGGAACAATTCTGAAGACACTGGCACAAAGTTTTTAGGAACTAGAAATCGGGGGAAAATCGGGACCTTCTAGACAGCAACTCTGCTAAAATCAAACTCACTATTGAGGCAGTTTGTTCTCAGTTTGATGCCAGAGAAAAACATCAGTACGACCCCTGAAAACGAAATGAATGAAAATAATAATCTGATGCTGTCAGGTGTGTCACACGTAAGAAGCGGTAATAACAGTTCCCAATAATCCGAGGAAGAGGCTACAGGGATTGGAAATTATGGCAGAATCCAGATGAAAGCTTCATTAACATCAACTAGAACACTGTGTAAAATACTAGAGTATAAACGAAATTGAAATTGCAACGATAAAACGAAAACAAACAAACGATGAAATGGACGAAAAAATGCAAAGAAAAACTTCTTTCTCTTTCGTGTGCTATGTGCCTTCAGGACGTAGGCGATCATGGCCCTCCTCCACATCTTCCTGTCTCTTATAAGTCTTGTGTTTTTGCTATTTCTCCCATACCCTGTTCTACCACCCATTTACTCAAGCCCATCGTGTATGTTACGCGCTGTTTTACCATTGTCCCGATTTCCCTTTCTGTCCCGTGAGTATCAGATTTTTCAATCCGTCTTTCCTCCTTAAAGAAAAACTCAGTTATGTGCCATGCGTGATACACGATTTGGTGATCATGTATCTTTCGATAGATTACTGACATGACCGCAGTAGGTTGCCATTTCTTTCTGATGTAGACCAGTTGCCATCCAAGGCTACAGAACACGGTCTGTCCGGCTATTTACTCATATCTTTAGAAGAATAGTATTTATCCCTTTGCTTAAGTAAAGTATAAGCACGTAAGTGAATGTAATGTATTCGACTGGAATTCGATCACGGCTCTCCGGTTCCTCAATCCGAGCCGCTATCCATTACTCCACCTCCACCTAATTTACAAAGGCAACTATAAATGAGTCACTGCTATGACCTGGACGTGGATCTATTGCGGCTTTGTAAAACTGAAATAGAACGATAATTGAAGCAGAGAATATATTGATTAAATCCAATTAAATGAACGCAGAAGGCTTTTTACGTATAGAGTGAAATTAAATTCAAGCGTAAATATATTTTTTTTAAAAATAATCTGCGACTTTGGGACTGGAACAGATGACCTGCTGCAAGAAAAAAAAGCTTGTATTTTGTTGAAAAGGAGAAAGAGGAACATTGATTACAGATAAAAGGAAGTGAAGAAAGAAAAAATATCAGAACTTTGCTCGAGAAATGAGGAAGCTCTGAAACATGAGAGCGTTGTTTGTGTCCATGGTGCACTAGAAAAAGATCCAAAGACTATAATGAAATAAAACTGGTTAAAGTTCGTAATAATATTTGTTCGTCGTAGCATTTTATTATAAATTGCCGGATCAAAAACTCATAATCTTTTAACGTGAAGTTGAGAAAAAGAAATTCTTCTGGAGATCTGACATTTCATTTGCCATGCAAATGGAAGGATGAAATTGTGACCGTAGATTTATGTTTCGAAACAACAATTTGTTAAGGCGGAAGCCATAAAAATCGAATTTCCTGTAGATGGTTTTCTTGAAAGCCAATTCTTTACATCAAATTCATATTAGTTGAAAGGGATTCTGTTGTTATCAAAAGCAAAATTAAGAGGAATAAGAAATATAAAAATATTCCTCCATAGAGTTAAAGTAATACATCTTTACTCTTTGCTATACTTTGTCTTTATAATTATACATACGCACACAAAATAAAACGACGTGTCGTCGTCAGCGCCATCTCGCATCGGGATCGTCATCCTTTCTCCCTAATTCACTTTCTTCCCCGTGGTGGCGGTAACGGAGATGGCTGTGAATCAGAGTCTGATGAGGACATTCCCGTGAATTTGATTTTGGTTGACAACTTCTTCGCGATGGACAAGCCCACACACTTCGCGGTTCAAGGGGGATTGAGATAGGATTGAGATAGCAAACCTGGTTGCATTGGATTGTCGGATGCTTGGTCTGGCAAAGACGTGTATTAATAAGTGAAATCAAGAAATACATTTAGATTAGGTTCTTGAAATCTGCTCCAACAATTTCATTTCAAGTTATATTTGAAATTAAAGGCGAGAGAATTTATTCAAAATTATTCAGTGACCATGGAATTCAGTGGATATATAAATAACAATAACACAAAATAGCTAATAATTTTTTCGACTTTATTATTGCATTATATTTCAATATATGATTCATTTTGTATTTTCTGTTGAAACTTATCAACCACAGATAATTAAAACTGTCACCAGAAAGTCGTTTTAACTTAAAAGTCTTTGCAAGCGGCAAAAAATGAGCAACCAGATTTGATATTTCCACAAAGTTAAAAATAAGAAAACTTCTTCCTCAATTCTGTAGATATGTTTTTGTCGGTAGCCTTCCGGATGTGCGCCTAGATCAGTGGTTATAGATGTGAAAAAAAGGATCGTTATGCTGAGTTAAAATTAGGCTGTTGCGTTCATTTTCGCACATCTTTTGAAATGTATATGTTCATTTATTCTTCCCCCCAGATACGGGTTAAATATCAACTCAAAATGTGCTCTCTAGTCTTGGCTGCCAATTTAGGAGAAGGATAATTGAATTCAAGACCGGTTGCCCGTGGGGTTGGCAAATGATATAATGAAATGTCTACTTGTTAAGGAAACTGTATCAACAATACCTGGCGTAGTTTACATGTGTCCTTATATTCTGCATGGTGTGAGAAATACCCATTTTTTATCTTTCTCTTGTGATTACCACTACAAAACTGTGAAACAAAACCTGAAAGTGAAACGGCTGCGTACACGTCATATCTTGTTTATTTTTAATTTTAATAGTATTTCAAAAACTATTTACGTCACTTTTAATTCTCACAACCAGTCTGTCATTTTTTAACATGTATGATTTCGTTATGACGAGAAAAATTTTAAAAATCTAATTCTCATGGTTCTGTAGGAAAGAGGAAACCGTCCTACTGGTGGGAAATTTAGAAACGTTCTCTTCCACCCAGGCCATCGCAAGGAGTGCACATGGAATCGAACAGCTTCAGAAATGAAAACCACAGCTAAGTCACCTTAAACAAATATCACTTTCCCACGTTTAATATTGCATTTTTTGCTGATAGACTTGTCACTTGCAAATAATTTATTCATTCACAAACACAAACACAAACCAGAAACATTTACTAACAACCGCATTACAAGAACATTCATAAGTCTACCGAACTTATACAAGAAAATCGTTCTGATAATAAATCCTTCTGGTTACATATACATTTATAAATGTCTAACTTTGTTGTTATGATAAATATATGTTATATTTTTACTAACCAAAAACGGGTGTCAAGCAACGCCCGTCATAACATATCTGCAATCCACTTCGCCATTTCAAGTGTAAAAAATAAATGTTGAAATAAGCAGGAGGATATTAATCGTTTATTGTCATTAACTTGCCATTTGTTACCAATCAATTCACTAGCGTTATTCACTCCCCTATTATTGCTAGCGTAATACATTTTAAACACAAAATACAACAACATAAATCTACTTTCTTTAATTACTATGTTTTTTCGGTGTATAAATTGAGTTTCTTCCGATTAACGCTCACAAAAAAAAGCGAAGGCTTGAGAGCAGACATAAATAAAATAGCAAAGAATGCGGACTGATTCAATATGGAAGCATTATTTCTCTACATTTATTATCCTGCGAAGCAATCCGTTGTAATGAGAGAAAAAATATTGTACGTGTCTCATACGCAGAGAGAATACATGTCGCCAAGATGTAAATATGAATATACATAAATGAATAATAGAGTGAGTTTTTTAACATAACAACAAACGACAGTGTCAATGGTCAGTTTTTATCCTGGCAAGGTTTCATATATCCCGATAGGCGTTCCACAAGGAAATATTACGCTTTGCTATCGTTCTACATATCCGTTATTCTTACTCATATACATTGGACACTATATCAATATATTCATAAATTCCGAGAAATAAATATAAAACACTCTATCAAAAAATATGCTCTTAATTCTGAAATGAGCAAAAAGAAAAGAAACAGTGAAAAGTTGACAGACTGATAGTTTAAAATATATGCCTTCGACATTACCAGAAAACAAAAGACGAATGACACACTTCTATCCAAACGTTTTCTATTTTCCACTTGTAAAATCTCAGGTGTTCAAATAATATTAGCGACAAAGGCAAATATTGATAAATTGCTTTCACAAAGGTAATACTTTGCCGTTTATATGGTTTTCACTTTATTGGTGTATAAAAAGGAATAAGTTAAGTTTTTAATCTTAGAAGAAAGGAACCCATTTATGACGATACTGAACATTTCTAATGAGTTCAGAGTCAAAAGAGACCATGTTCTTCATCTGATATTCTTTCTCAGGATTTCGGTCACTAGCTTTTAATTTAATCCCATTTCTATACCAGACATTCGACCGCAACAAAAATTAAGCCAGTTCTTTAAATTCTCTCTCAGTTTATAAATCTTTGATGTGTCATGTATAAAAATAATACTACTTTGTTATAAAAAGTATTTACTGGATAGCTTTTATCAGACACCAATTTTAAATAGAGAATATTTCTCATTGTAACAATTATTGTTATATTTTTATATTAATGTTAATAATCTAGTTTTATCATTAGTATAATTATTAATATTGTTTCCAGTCGTTAGTAGTAGTTGAAGCTGAAATATAGATTCATGGAGAATGCGTACCAATTCATAGAAGACACTGCCTTATTAATAAAGGGAAATTTATCTGAAACAACACCGAATACATTTACTTGGATTCAGGATTTTGCATATTCTCTTTATATATACAGAAATAATATTTTCAAAAAAAGTATTTCCCAAAACAGGCACTGTACACCTGTTAATTGAGAATTAATGCAGGTAAAGACAAATATTACAACAAAACAAATTCTTTTTAGAGCTGAACACCATTTATAGCTGTTCAAAACTTTAGTTGATAATTTTCAGTTGAGGTAAATTATTTTTTACGCTATTTTTTGACACTAGACGATGACGTTGATTTATATTCATAATGGATTCTTTTCTGTGTTTTGTGTTTACAGTCCAGTGCTATAATTATTCGTATAACGACACTTAAGACATTCAGTTTGGACGTAGACTATTTGAAGTTCAGTTCAGGTGTCAATCGGGGTTACCAGAGCTTATAACAGAGCATAACGTGTCACATGAAGTAGTTTCTAGCAAAATAAATCGCCATATTGAAAATTCATAAAATATTCAATTACGACATTAGCTATTAGAGATTGTCGTCGGACATCATTGGAGCGCATCAGAAGTTATCAAAGAGCAGAGAAGGTCATTTCTCGCTAACTGAAGCAATTTCTATGGAATGCAAATATCGAAACGGTGTTTCTGGTATGATGAAGGAATTTTTTGACCTCATAAATGTTTAAAGCCAAAATTCAAATTCAACTTTCGAAGACTCTCAATATCATTGAAAGTAGACTTATTTTAAACAGAATTTTGAGAGGGACAATGGAAAACAGCGCGTAACATAGATGATGGGCTTGAGTAAATGGGTGGTAGAACCGGATATGGGAGAAATAGCAAAAACACAAGACTTATAAGAGACAGGAAGAAGAATGAAAAGATAAGTGACATTGATTCCCAGGATTAATTGAGGTAATCAGTTCCAGCTGAACAAAAGTCATTAACATGCAAAAAAATAAGATTTCTGTTTTTGTAAAACGTTGTTTAACCTTGAAAATCATTTCAGACAAAACTTCTAACATGTTCAGGATTAAACTTGGTTTTAGGTGCTCAGAATGTTGAAAATCCGAAAAATTCTGAATAAGTCAAAACCCAATCGAATTTCACGAATCATTTGAAATGAATGGTGTACCTCCCGACAAGCTTCAAATATAATTTGGGACGTCCATTATGTTCATAAAATCTCGACCTGTGAGATATAGTTCTACAGAATGATGCTGAGAATACCTCGGACGAAGTATCTGGGTTACAAGGAAATTTTAAGAACAAATGCAACAATAAGAAGACTTACACTTAGAATCAGAAAGAGACAGTTAAAGTATCTAGGAGACACACTGAGGAAAGTGGGTTTCACGAATCTGGTCCTGACAGAAGATACTGAAGACAAGAGGGGAAAAGGGAAACAGCGATTAAAATAATTCACGTGCTTGTGTAAATGGTTGGTAGAACATGGAATGGGAGGGGTAATAATGGAGGCAAACACTGCTTCGAGCTACAAAGGATAGAAAGTGTGGAGGGTCGTGATCAACTACATCCTGAAGGGACACTGAACGTAGACATATCTGAATGACCGAAACGCACACACACACACACACACACACACACACACACATACATGCACAAAGAGAAAGAGAGAGAGGGACAGGGAGAGAGATACAGAGAAACAAAGAGAGGAGCAAAGACAAAGAGAATATATGCGTGTACTTGCGTATCTAAATTTAATTTATTACTTTCTCCATTATTTAATATATGAAACCAGATTCTCAGATTTTAAAATTATGGAATTTCAAAAAATAAAAATAAATAAAAACAAAAGCCATGATTATTTGTAATCGATTTTATTATGATCAATTTCCATCTCCAGTTGATGATTTATCAAAGACTATCCGGTAAATAAAAACTGATTTAACTTATGTTGTATCAGTGGTCGGTTGGTTGTTTTTGCTTAGTATTGTATCAATACCTCTTTAGCTTATTTAATACCAAAATCTAAATACATTGTACGTAATTTTATTCTATTTAGTTTTGGAGATAATGGATTAAAGATGCAACTCTTACTAATTAAACCATAACCGGGTGGATTATAGGTGGAGTCACACCTTTCCCAAGGGTATTTGCGCGTAAGGGAATACAACGAATACAGCTGAAATTGGAACCCGGCTCTTCGGTGATCGTACAAGAACCAGTGTTCAACCAGTGTTTTCAACTGTATCATTCGTAACGAATTATTAAATAATGTCGCGCAGAAGCATCAGTTTAAGCAAGCCATTAAACTCCGTTTATCTGATCAACAAAATACGTAATAACACTAAATTCTTTTTCTGAAAGTAAGAAATAAAAAACGGGAATAACAATACCGCAATTCATTGATAAGCCAAATCATTGGCTTCGTTTTCTGATACCAGTTTCAACTTTTATCATCTTGCTGATTGACATGGGTTTTAACTTGATTTTCTATAATTAAAATCGAATGGAACATCTTTAGAGATTGTTCATCGGGAAAATTGGAAAAGTATGAAGGATTATTATTGCACCCAGGAATAAACCGGCTCACATTAAACTGCATTATATTAATATGTTTAAATATCCCGATCACACATATTACTATGTTACACAGAATAGCGACACCTTACTGAGTTCCATTGATATAATCACGCTTTTTTATGCATTAGAGAGAAAATAACATTCTGTTTGATCGTGTTGAGAGAGAGAGAGAGAGAGAGAGAGAGAGAGAGAGAGAGAGAGAGAGAGAGAGACTACAACTTGAAGTACATTCATTTTTAATTAACGCTTATTTAACTGTCGATATATCCAAGTGATCTCTTATCGTCATTACAATTTTACCAGAAACACGCATGCTCACAATAATATTATTTGCATGTTTCATCTTACGTGAATATAGTGAAATATAGGTTGTGCACTGTTATCTCACGAAATTACACTCCCATTCCGATACAACGCTGACTTGACATATAAGTGCGGAGCAGCCAAACCATATCTGTTACTCGCAAAGAAGTCGAATCATCTGTATAAATTACAGCTTATTGCTGTACAATAGAATACAGTGAGCTGAAAATTCAACATTTTCAAACAAAACATTTTTTCACATCAGAATGGCCAAATCATATGCCCTTTGTCTAACTTTCTGGGACTTATTCTGTTTTCTTTATTTTCTGACAGAGCCTGTCAATTTAGTTCAACTTAAATCGTCTGCTGTATCGAGAAATGTAAACTGACTAAGAGAACAATTGTGTTCTGTCAGCAACTGTGGAGGTTGACACAAGAAACGATTATTTCTGAATATATTTAAATAGTAGAAAAGAAGTGCAGAGGGAAATAAATTGCTGACAAAAACTGAAAAGTTTTGGCAGGTAGGTTGCTTTGAAAATAGGTGCAGAGGCATTCAGGAAAATGAGTGAAAAATTGGCGTCTAGTCAAAAATAGAATAACTATCTAGGTGTGAATATGAAACTAGGTATGTATACATAACATTGTTTAAATAAAAGCATATATGAGACAGGTTAGGATTATTATTAAGCGTAATAAAATAGAACATATTTTGACTTTTAATGGAATTAGCAAAAGACCAAGAAGGATGACGTTAACAGAAATTGGCATTTCTATAAGAAACGCAAAAGAAAGATCGAAATCCAAAAACGATCAGCGGAATAGAAATGAACATTTATGCTCTAGTTATTTGATTCTGTAATATGTTTACCTTTTTACTCTGCTGCGATTTTTCATGATTCGAAAATATTGTTACATAGATTATGATAGGAAAATTAAGAAAATCGGGCGATTATTTCGTGAAATCAGTCAGAAGTGTCGGCGGCGATTTTGTATACTCTTCACTTGGTTTTGAAAATCAAATTATATGAAAGGAGGCGAAAAAGTATTTCTTAGGCAAATTAATACGCTTGTTTATTCCGGTCCGTGATGTCAAAAGAGAAGACGCAATCATAGTTGACATATTCTAAAAAAATCTGAATAAAATTTCAGCGATAATATTGTCATTGTAAAATAGGCTAAGACATTTCATTTTAAAGAAAGCATTGAACATAATTCATTGTTTCTCGAACATTCTACAACCATGAAGACACTTCAAAACATACGGATAAATGTGTTTGGCAAATCTTGCTTATTTAAGTGAAAATGCATTCTTAACTGATTATCTTCTTAATTATCGATCTCACGATAATATTCATGCTAACTTTGGTTATTATGCAAAATTCTGTGTGCTACAAATTGATCCATCTCAAAGGAAATCTCATTATTAGATTAAATGAAAGTACCATCTTATTTAATTAGTAAAGGAAGTTGGGTTTCTTTGAAGATGATATGTTTTGGAATTGCTTTTGGCACAATAGAATGTTTGGAAAATTGAAATTAGTAGATTCTGAAAAAAAACAACAGACGCTTAAGCATAGATACGAACATCCATCCTCACACATACATAAGGATAGGCATAAACAGACCCCAAAAGAAAACGTATGTATACGCATAGGTATTTTGTTTTTGTTAAAAGTTTTCTCTGATTAGTTTTTGACAAGTATTTTTTACTTAACTGTGTCGGTGAAATAATTATGGCAAGGCTAAGTTTTTTCCGCGCATATTGTTTCTAGAAAATTAATATGGTGCATTTTTAGAAGGAAAGATTTAGAGATTGCATTAACAGAATTATTTTAATACCAATATTTTATAAAAGAAAACCACGTAAGAGACTTTAGAAATGAATCGATTGCAAAAGTCCATTGGCTGTACGAAAGTTACATAAATAGCCAAGTATCGAGCAGATTTCGTTTTTTTTCTTTAAACATAGAAGAACGTGTCGGTGAATTTCGAGTACTTTCGAAACAAATTTGCTAAATAGTTTTCACACAGAAAATAACAAATTGTAGAGTAGAATATCCGGATTTTTTCTAAACACGAATCGACAAAGTTGAGAAATATGTTTACTACGAAGTTGAATCGCAATGTTATTACTTTTCACAAATTACAGTTTTGCTGTCATATGTGATCAACAAGTAGATAAGAACCCTGGTCCATTTCACCAGGAAATATTAAGAAATTAATCGATCGGACTTGAACAGATTATTCTTAATTGTAAACTCGTGCCAAAAAATTAATAAAAAATAAATCAAACTTTGATTTAAAATTTATAATTTCTTGGGGCGAATTAATATTTGCGATAATTGACTTTACACGATTTGGGGTGAATTAACGGAAAAGATGCGAATAAGTTGTTAGATATTAAATATAATCAATGCAGCAGTAAATATTCAGCGGAGATCAGATTAGATTTTGTCAATTTGATTGGTTTCAATTTTTCATTCGATTTATTCTTGACATTTCGACATCATCTTTTGATAGGAAAACGATTTAATGTTGATTATGTATTATTTATAGTAAACCAAGCGCGCGCGCACACACACACACACACACACACACACACGCACACGCACACACACACACACACACACACACACACACACACACACACACACGTCAATTACTGTCTGAGGAAACACTAGAGAGTGCTCTTTTGTCTTGGTCATTGTAGAAACCTTCGCTGATGCCAGTCAGATCTACAAAAACAATCATAAATACACAAAAAAGCTGTAAGTCGTCAGTTTGATTGCTGGCGATTTTTGCAAATTAATAGAATTCAATTCCAAATCACAGTTTTATCTTGTTTGATTTATACTTTGGTAATGTATCCATAACTTTTTCGTCTTAGTGTTGTATCTTAAATAAATTTTGTGTGCAGCTGGTAAAGATTACTTCATTTCTCCTTCTACATGACACATCACACTTATTGGCAATATTTTGGGGTTAGTGTCAATAATAGAAATTATCATTTTCTTAAACAGACCCGCGTCGGATACTTATGCATATCATTGGGTAACATGACACTTGAAATGTATCAGAATAAAAGCAAGTGTTACTAAGCTGTAGAACATTTTAAGTCTCAATTTTTAACGTACTTGCAGAAAAGAATATATTGTGCAATATGTATTCTAAGAACACACCCATCTATAATACATAGTGTATTATATATTGGAAAGAACTGGGGAGAGAGATAGAGGTAAATAGAGACAGATAGATATAGAGAAAGAGAGAAGGAGAGAAAAGAGTGGAGGAGGAGAAAGAAATGGGAAAGAGCTCAAACATTTTTATTATTGAATATGCCAGAAACTGAGTGCTATAATTTGAGTTCAAACCAGAAAATGTTACAGATTCTTGGGCGAGGTTACTGACGAATCAAAGGGAGATTTCTTGTTAGCCATCTACTGCTATTACTATTGTTGCTTCCTAAAAGAAATAAAATAAAATGGTATTCATATATTTGTGAATTATCCGCATATCTTTTTCTTTCAATGTCAGTGGCAAGTGCAACCCCCAAACTTCTGATACATTTTTATTTAAAGTTTCAGAAAATGTTTCCATTGTTTCCAGAAGGCTTCGTAATAACTGAATCACGCATTCTCCTTGTAATATTGCGACTTTCACTGTTTCCACACAGACACGCATATAGAAACTTATACCCGGCTTTTAACACATTGTATTGACAAAAAATAGCTGAAAAAAACCATTACATTTGATTGGTTACTTTTACGGCATATCAGCACTTGTGTTATTTCAAATTTAATTTTTATATGGGGCACCCAGTGAGGATAGAATCATTCTTCATCTACACAAGCCTCGCTAACAACTCAAGTCGAGACGATCTAAATACAAATGATTATCAATAGAATGTATATGTCAAAGTGTTGCGGACCCGATAGCGGTGCAGATCTGGCTTACGAAAATAAGGCCTTGTGCCAGACGCTACACACTACTACCGAATCCACAAACAAAGTAAAAAAAAAGAAAATATAAAGACGTGCTCTTTCCACCGTACAAACGTACAAAGTGAAAAGAAGTAGACAGGCAAAACAACGAAAGGTTAAGAACAAACATAAATTTTATTAGAGTTTAACAAGTAAATTTGTCTTCTGTGAAGACCTTCAGTAAATGTACTGGAAAATGTAGTTGAAGAAGAGGCCAAGTAGATTGTCTTCAGTAAGGTTACTGGAAATGTTGTAGAGAATGAAATTTAATTGACTTGAGTGAAGACCTTCAGTAAGTTACTGGAAATGTGGTAGTTGACAAGATAAAGTTACGCGCCAAAATTTAAATCCAAGATGGCTATGGCGGGAAAAATGTTCTTCAGGAAGAAGGTCAGAAAGTCAGTTGTAATGCATAGTAACATACGGCAAGGAAAAATACTCACTGCGAGAGTTTAGAATTGTGAGTGTATGTAATTCTTTTTAAAGTAACTGGTTCTGAGAGTACAGTTCGAAGAATGTGAAAAATGCTTGTTCATCAGGTTGGAAGTTTTTTGAAAGTTCCTGGGAGTTGAGCGGCTCGCTAAAAGATGTTAGCCTCGGGACAAGAAATTTGTCATCGCAAGGTGACGACCGTGTCATATGCGTTAAGATACCGAGACGAGCCATGAGGTCTAGGCAAGGCTTTGCCGAATAAAATTCTCTGCCAGTATCTATGGGTTCACCGGCGAGAGGATAAGGTGAGCCAACCCGTGCCGATGGTTAGACGACCACGGGGGCGACTGACTTTGAAAAGCCAAATTTGCCGTGACGTCAACGCAAAAGCGCGCGAAAAAACGAATTCTTCCTCATCTTCGGCTAAGAACGGTTTACTACTATGACTGACCGAACGTGAGAGGAAGGGGTGAAAATGTCGCGCGTGCGTCAAAATGAAGGTGGGGGTAGCGTGAATCCCACAAAAGCTTCTCCGTCATTTTAGAATCAATTTTCAGAAACAACATACTAATGATTTTTTTATGTTTTCAGTAGCCCCAAAATGTGCTGCTACGAATCAGATGCAGAGAAAGCAAACAGGATGATATACTGTTTACAAAGAATATTAACATGAAAATGTTTCAGTCATCGGCCATTTGAAGTTTCTGACCGTTAATTATATCGGAGACGAACAGTTGAGGTTGCTTGGCAGTAAACCTTAATTTTTAGATACCAAGAATAACGGTAAAAACGTGGGAATATGGATAATTATTGTTCGTAAGCTGTCCATAGGTTCGAAGTACACTGGCGTGACAAAAATTAAGGAATATATGAATAGGTAATGGCGCTACTGTACCTTGACGTCATGGAAATGTCCAGGTTTATATTAGTTTTGCTTTAACATCTGGTGAGCCATTGTGGATGTGAGATAAGTTTCTCATGAGAATTCGACATGGATACTCAGACGGGACGTGAGGGTAGCAGTAAGACGTATGGGACATTACAATTCTAAAAGTGTGGAGAACTTGATATCCCACGATTTGTGAAGTTACGTGTGTACCGAGAATTCTAATAAAAACATTGCCGTTCACTGTAGAGGGCGCAATAGCCGACCACGGGTCTTAAATGATTGTAGAAATGTCTAGAATAATAGCGAAGCGATATTGGCTCAAATCATGCCCACATTCAATACAGAAGGCATCAGATAATATCCAGTATGTCAGTTCAGCCTTCTTTAGCCCCCCATGCAATGTGGTAGCAGAAGTACTACCAGAGTGGACCTCTTAACATTATAGTACCTGACACATTCGCTTGACCTGGACTCGTTGGAGGACTGTCAACCTCTGTCGACAACTGATGAAGCACGGTTCTGGTTGTTTCGACCTGATTGTAGGGTTAAAGTTTGGCACAAACTCCATAAGAACACGGGCACCAGTTAATGCATACGGTGTGTTCACACGACATGTGTTTGATTCACTGATCCAACTTACCTTGAAATTGACTGAATATTTGCACACATTCATGAAATCAATGTGCTTGAACAACAACGGATTATTCTAAGTAAACACCGGGTAATCATTCCCAATTTGATTCAGAATTGGTTTTAGAAACCTTTTTGACGGCAGATAACGAATAATGGAGCCATCAGTGTTCGCCTAAAATTAACCCAACTGAGAATTTATGGTACCTGGTAGAAAGTTTTATTCGTTCGTAAGATGTTGTACATGCAAATATCAGAAAATAGCGAACAGATATCGAGGCCCGATAGCTCTACATCTCTCCAGAGTGATGTCGCTGCCACCTTGAGTTGCTTCACTTTGCCTGGCTAGAATGTATTCTACACTTTACTATGCACATATCTAATGATTCTTGATGCGTCAGTGGTTAGGGTTTCAATAAAAATAAGCATTTTAACCCCTCTTTATTATTATCACTTGACTAATAAATCAGCGATGATATTCGCCCTGCCAAAAGAGAAACATAAATGTTTCAAAGGAATTATGAACCATTACGACGAAAGCATGATATAGTGGAGAAATTAAAATGTTTTCATCAACAAATTTCATTCTTGAACTCAATCTTTAGGCCTGAAAAAGACTGTCGCCACTCGATTTTGATATTACTGTCGACTCTTATATTTACACAAGCTCTGTTATAGATATTGAGCACTTTTACCCATAAATATACCATACCTTAATATATATATATATATATATATATATATATATATATATATATATATATATATATATATACAGGGTGTCCATAAAGTTTGTGTGCACTTTAAAAAATTATAACTTAAAATGCACACGAACTTTATGGACACCCTGAAAATGAAACAGAACTAGTGCTTTTAATTTAATTGTATAATCGAATTTGAAGTTGTTAGTTTCTGTTCTTGAAACATGGTAATTCCTGTGTATCGATGCAACCATATTTTAAATCAGTTAATTTATAATATTTATATTCGGTAAATTTATATTGAGCACTGTTTTGTAAAAATAAAAAATATCAATAAGAACACCGGGTTATATATCTTACTGTTCTTTCTTTTTTTTCATATATATATATATATATATATATATATATATATATATATAATGATAATAATGGGCTTTCCCATCGGTTTGGATGTATGAGGATATATATACATATATATATATATATATATATATATATATATATATATATATATATATATATATATATATATATATATATAATTTAAATAAAAATAAAACCAGGCCACTTTACGGTCCCATGTAATAGATTATTTCACCACAGCCCTTTTAAAGGACCGCAGATCATCAGACTTTACTTCCAAAGGTTGAAACGAAAAATGAAAAGAAATTTACACATTTTTGACGGGCAGTACTAAGCATATGTAAATTAACGAAGTGTGGAAGTGAGGGGGGGAGAGAGATGATTGAGTTAGATGTAAAATAGTAAATTTCCTTTCATTTTTCGTTTGAACCTTTTGGAAGTAAAGTCTGATGATCCGCAAAAAATTCTAGAATGGATCACCAGCCAAATTAAAAAACGGCTCGGATTAACACTCTGGAGGAATACCAAAGAAGTCATCAACTGGTTTACCAACATCGACAATAAGCCTGATTGCACCCTAATTCAGTTCAATATTGTGGATTACTACCAGTCAATATCGAAGGACCTCTTCACAACTGCCCTGGGGTTTGCTACAGTATATTCTGACTTAACTAAGGAAGAAACAAACATAATCCTTAGTGCCAAGAAATCTGTCCTCATTCATAATGGGGACCAGTGGATTAAAAACACTACTGACAATTTTGACATCACCATGGGAGCTCTGGACTCTGCAGAATCTTCGGACCTTGTCGGTCTATTTATACTGTACAATCTAACCGCGCACAGTGAATTAAACATTAAGAACATCGGGCTATACAGAGATGACGGGCTCATGGTAGTGAGGAGCTCCACAAATTTTAAAACAGATAAGATTAGAAAGATAATTTATAGTGAATTCGGAAAACTAGATCTAAAAACTATAGTAAACACTAAATTAAAAAGGGTAAACTTCCTCGGCGTAACTCTAGACTTAATAAACAACAATTACATACCCTACAGAAAACCTAACACTAACCCCTTATATGTGCACCCTAAGTCAAACCACCCTCCATCTATAATTAAGCATATACCCACATCAATAGAGAAAAGAATAAGCATGAACTCCGCAAATAAGGAAATATTCCGACAACACAGTAATTTTTACAACACAGCCCTGAAAAATAGCGGATACAAAAGCGCTGACATAAGCTATACAAACAATAGTACCAATAGTAAGAAAAACAGGAAAAGAAAGATCATATGGTATACCCCTCCGTTCAACCAAATGGTCAGTACTAAACTTGGGCATAAGTTCCTAGCTTTAATTGGAAAACACTTTCCCACAAATAGCAAACTTAGCGAGACCTTTAATAAAATCACCTTAAAATTAAGTTACAGCTGCACTGAAAATCTGGAAAGAATCATAAAAAAATATAATAATAAAATCCTGGAAAAACACGCATGCCAAAACAGTATTAATAAAACTCCTAAACTGCAATTAGACAAAAATAATGAAAAATTATGTGATTGTAGAAACCCTAATGACTGCCCGTTAGAAAACAAATGCTTCACTAAATCCGTGGTATACCAATGCACCATCTCATCCATTGAGAGTCCTAACACTGACAGGATATACATTGGGTCAACGAAGAATAAATTTAAAATTAGATGGAGACAACACAAGAGCTCCTTCAACAATATCCAAAATAGAAATCAGACATCTCTATCCCAATACTACTGGCATTTAAAAGAAACGAATAAAACACCGAAAGTAAAATGGAAAATAATAAATAGAACAAGAACTTGTAAAACCTGGGATGACCCATCCCCTTTATGCCTACATGAAAAACTACACATCATTAAGTTTCTAAATAATGAAAAGTTATTAAACCATAGACAGGAGTTAACGGTTTTTTGCCGACATCAACAAATTTTCGCATTAAATAATTAACAAAAAAAAAAACAAACAAACAAAAAAAAACGACAATATATAAACAAATAAATTCTATAGTTTAATAAAAGCCTTAAAATCTCAGCCCAATGATTAAATAGAAAAACCCTTTGTGGAGTCGTCAAAAAAACAAATTGTAAGCCATTTCAACACGTTTGTAAAAGAAAATAGCCATTTGAATAAACAAATAAATAAAGAGATTAATAGACAGATAATAATGAAACAGAATTCTCTCGACACTTAACGACCTGCCGCAAGGCTATAAAATGCCTCTTTAGACCAACTAGACGGCGACTGCTACTATCAGACTTGAAATAGGGACCCCAACATAACCTGACATAAACTTTCCGAAGGGGACTGGTCTGTAGATAAAAATTAATTCTTAACTCTTCGACCACCTAACCAATATGGTCGACCCTAGCCGTTTCCATAGTAACTAATGTTGCAAGAGACCACGCGCAAACCACAAGATAGCTTATTCCCAAATTCTCGCTTGACGAGGAAGCGAGACCAGACACCTTAATTCAACTTAATTTAAAAAATTATATTGAGGGTCTCGGCTCTCGCTTTTGAAACAAGAGAACTCTTATGTAGCGAAGGAATCATTTTTTTTTAAATATTATAATATAAGCTCTACTTCTGTATGGAGCATTGTCTTTTTAAAAATAAAAGCAAAAATATTAAGGAACTCCGGATTATTTACCTAACGTGTTCTTTCCTATTTTTCTGCATACCTGCACACACACATACACACACTCACACACACACACACACACACACACACACACACACACACACACACATATATATATATATATATATATATATATATATATAGTTCTAAAACGTATATATGCTAATATAGTTATTTCACTGTGTCGAGCTAAAAAACTTTTTCTCGACACTTTCTATCTTACATATTACTAAGTCTACCATTCGTCCATACTTCGAATATTGCACCTGCTATATATTTAGAGATACTTGATAAAATCAAAAGAATCAGCATATTATTGGTCTTGATCAGACTTCAGTCATTTTCCCACCGCTGTAATGTAGCTTCCCTGGGCCTTTTTTATAAATACTTTCATTGTAATTGTTCGGATTAACTGTCCGATATGGTACATAGATTTTACGAATTTAAGCGCTATACTAGATTGGCAACAAGGTCTCATCAATTTACAATTTAATTGGCTAGATGTAACCGTAGGTTCTACGCTGACAGTTTATTTTCTCGCTTGTGGAACTTTCTTTCGGCTCCATGCTTTCCAGCCAACTTTAATTTGCAAAAATTTAAATGCAATGTCAATCGATAGCTACAGTCTTCCTGATTACTCTTCTTCTATTGTTAGCGCCCCATCATAATTTTTTTTACCTTTTTCTTATTCTTTCAAACTCAGTAACATCTTGTGTCTTAGTGGCTTTACTGCCTTGCTTGGTGTGAAATGATTAAAAAACATGTATATAACGGTAGGGTCATTATTCCATTCCCTATCATATTTTTTTTCAAATGTACAAACATCATTAGATAAATGAAGAAAACAAAAAACAAAAAGAGCAATAACAAAGTGAAACGCTGTAATGCTAAAAGATTTCACTAAATGAATATACGTTTAAGAAGATAGTGAGGATTTATTTTCTAATATATATATTTATTTCTAATATATATATATATATATATATATATATATATATATATATATATATATAGAGAGAGAGAGAGAGAGAGAGAGAGATAGAGAGAGAGATACTAACACAGTATAGTTCAACGTCTCAACCGTCATCAATAAAGAAGCAAAAATTTAAAAACATTTGAGGAGGGATAACTAACTGCAAAGTAGAAAAATAACGATAAGATTTACAGCATGAAAAATCGTTCCGTTCCATTAACAAATCTCAAATTTTCTTCCCACGTGAAAACATTTACATTTCTAATTTGATTGCTTGAAAATTATTTAAATATCGATTCATGACATACTAATAAGACATGACACATAAAAGTTATCTTAACCTTAAACAATAGTCACAGCTTCCACAAGTATATACATAATGTTTCACAGTGAGTTTATTAGTATAGAAACATTAAAATTTTCACGTCATATTTCAATTCTCCATTTCCACTGTTCGTGAAGATTTGATAATATCCAAAGATACCAGTATATATTCTTGAGTTAATAATGTGAATGAACCATAAAGCAATATCAAATTGAAAAATGAGATTTTAATTTATTTTATACTTAGTACAGATAAAAGTATGTGCTACTCTCCTGTCACTAATCACTAATCGTGTATCTCGATATATTCGCTTAAATGCAACTTTCAAGTGTTTGCACTCGATATCAAGTCCCTTCCTATTTATCGAACTATTTGCTAATGCTAATTATCATTAAGCTTTTTTAATATTAAATTAGTGAATTAGTTTAAGAATTGTCGTACTTTTGCCACTGTTACTGATGATTGAGAATGCAGATGGGTTAAAATTTGTCCTGTTTATTTTGTTATAATGAAAACAAAAGAAATAAATCTGTAATTAGTTTTTAATAGACAAACATATCTCGATTGGGGAGAAATTTGATTTTCAATTTCTGATTAAATGGTTTAATAGGAGTGAAAGTTGTTCTCAATGTTTGAGAAAGTTAAGGATATCGTTAAAATCCCATATATACAGTTTTGTGCTATTATCATAAACACAAAATCACTCGAAAATACAGAAATTGAATCATTATGATATAGATTATAGCCAGAGTCAAGCCTATATAGACGTATTTATTTGAAGTTCAGACAGAAAGAATATTCTTATAGATTTTGTTCTAGATTATTGATGTAGATATCTTGAACATAACGTTTAATGCCAAATCTATCTGCGGATATATTGACTTCGAAATGAGTCTTTAAATATTTTTTAGTCAGAGCAAATAAATATAGGTTTCAACTCATCAACCGATGAATTTTATTTCGAAAAGTTTTTATACTTTTTGTCGTCTCTTCGGTATTATTTGTGTTGAAGAAAATTATTTGTGTTGAAGAAAATTGATTGCTCTGAAAGGAACCTAACTACAAACAAACGAATATTCCTCATCATTTCTACTATGAGAAAAATATCCATAACGTTTTCTTGCAACAGGGGAATATAAAGAACAATCTTTTATCGCCTAGAATCATCATTAGATCTTGAAATTGTCAAAAAAATGTAATTCGCAAACTTTGATAGCATTACCGAATAAGGAAATCAAAAATATTTGGTCAGTGCAAAAATTGTTCGGAAATAACATAGACAGTTTATATAAATTTGTCGCAAGTCACTGTGTTTTCGAATGTTTATAATCACACACTTTGTCATTTGAAGTTGTCAGATTTGCTTTAATGTCTTTACTGGTTTGAAATTGATGAAGCAAGTTTCCATAGCACCCATTATACGATGTATTTTTATGTTGTGTTATAGAGTTTGCATTGCTAGACGATCAAACAATCCTTTTTTTTTTTAGTTTTGTAGATATCGTTTTTATTGAACAAACCCTTAAAAGTAGTTTACAAGGAAGACGGTAACCACCACAAAGACCTTCCCCCCCCCCAAAAAAACAAGAATAATTTTCTTAGAAGAGAAAATAATTTAATATTTTTAAAGAAAAGATGCTCTAATTATCTTCATTGCATATTCTTTAGTTGGAATAGATTATCTTCTAATCCAACTTTAATTATCTGCTTGACATTTACCTATTTAAAAATAACATGTACACATACAAGGTTGATATTTAATATTCGGAATGGCCTTGTAAAAGCAAAATTTGCTTACCTGGTAACTATTGGTTGCAGACAACGACATAGTACTTCCCCTGTGAAATGATGTATTTCGTAAAACTAGAGTACCATTGCTGGAAAATTCTCGGAACATGTTTTCCGGAATAACTTTCAGTCATATAGTCATGTCTTGTTGGATGTCAGAGATTGCAGCAAATCTTTGTTCTCTTATGTAATTTTACAACCTTATAAATAGCCCTTAAAGAGTCCTACGTTTGGTTAATAAGGTGAACAACCTGATTTGTAATGAACTTCTCTAGGCAAGATTTTGGAAACGCAAGATGCGCATGTCGTGGTGGAGATTCCACTCCGAGCATATTCTCATAACACCTTCAGAACTTGTAATACGCAAGTTGATTGACATTTTGCCAGTGTGCTATGAATTCAAAGTAGCTTGTACCTTGTTATTAGAGAAACTGACATGATATTAAATTCTGAGCAAGACATGCCTGCTTTTTTAGTCTGAAGTTAATTCTTTGTTTTACTTCGCAAGCGCTTATGTTTTATGTCAGAATCATATTGAAAACACCGTTCCATAACCTGTAATGACTCTCGCAAATATATCTGCATTATTCAAAGATTTGTTTAATCTCATTACTCAAGACGGGAGGCAAAATCTTTGATGATGTTTTTCTCATTTCCAAATCCTTTGTTAGAATCTATTAATTTGCTTCCTTAGGCATATTAACTTCTTTTCTTGTCAACATCATTATCCATCTGAGCGTATAAAATTTACTACTTTATTCACATTTTCATTTGCTTTTGTTTTGGGATATTTTCTGCAGCATTTTACACCTATTTTTGTCTCTCTTGACCAGTCAACAAAAACACTCAATATCTACATAGCATGTTCAGTATAAGACATTTTTCAAAGGGCTAATGTTTCACTCGCAATTTCACCAATCCCCACGAAAAACTTGAGGTTAATCCGATGCTCCTGATTGCTTTCTCTCATTTTGGCAAACAGTATAACATGAACACGTACCATCTACTCTACTACTCAGTAACAAATGACACATCTAGTCTGTTTCCCAAGAAAGCAAAGACATGTTCAGGAGCAAATCTTTGCCTAAAGCTTAAAGAGACACTCTGCGGCCATTGCTGGAATTAAGTTGTTATACCGCGTATATAAATATATATTTAAAATTTAAAAGAAAAGCAGATATTTTCATATTTATTTTGTCGTATTTTCTCTTCGACTTTCTGTATAGTCGTCCGTTTTTTTGTTTTGTATTGTTCTCTCTCGTTCTCTCTTTCTCTCTCTCGCTATATATATATATATATATATATATATATATATATATATATATATATATATATATATATATATATATAGTTTAGGAAAAACTAGGTAATCCGTATGGGTAGACCCAATGAGGATAGAATCCAGAGAGCTCAATGTAAATCAGACTGTCCTTTGGAAGGGCTGTGGTGAAATAATTTATTATATGGAACCTTAAAGTGGTCTGTTTTTATTTAAATTATTAAAAATTAAGTTAATCAATAAAATATCCTTCCGGAAGAAACACAACCCATTCCAATACAAACTTAAGAAAGACATCACTAATATCAAAAACTCAAATAAACTATGGATCAGAGCTGATAAATCTAAAAATATTTACAAAATTCAGACGGATTGTCTGACTACAACCATCTGATTCAAGATAAAGTCTCTAGTTCTTATAAAAAAGATAATAACTCCAAACACTTATCCTCCATACACAGAGAAGCTGCGAAATTCGCATTTAAATATAATATTGCTGATAGAATGGGTACAACTCATTTAAAAGACGCCTACCTACTGTTTAAAGACCATAAACCTAACTTTCAGAATAATCTACAGTCTAGACTAATAAATCCCTCCAAATCAGAGTTAGGAATAATTTCTAAAAATATCCTAAAAAGAATAAACGCATCTATATTAGAAGAATACCCCTTAAACCTTTGGAAAGATTCATCTGACGCCATTAACTGGTTCCAAAACATAAAATCTAAAAATAAAACTACTTTTATCCAATTAGATATCATCGACTTCTACCCCTCCATTTCTAAAGAATTACTAGAAAATAGCTTGAATTTTGCGAAAAATTACACTGAAATTACCGACGAAGAAATAAAAATAATAATGGACGCTAGACAATCTATACTTAGACTTAATAACACGACTTGGATTAAAAGTAATAACGACAACTTCGATGTACCAATGGGTGCATTTGATTCAGCTCAAATAGCCGATTTAATAGGGATATATATTTTAGATATCCTAAGTAGATTCCTTGATCCTCAAAACGTAGGACTATACAGAGATGATGGGCTAGTTGCTGTATCTGATACCAATGGCCCTTTAACATCCCGACTACAAAAGAAAATAATTAAGGCCTTCAAATTTCTAGGTTTTAAAATAGAAATTTCTTCCAACCTAAAAATAGTTAACTTCCTAGACGTTACATTTAACCTCAACAATAGCACTTATAAACCCTTCCAAAAGGAAAACCAATCACCCATATATATAAATATCTACTCTAACCACCCGAAATCAATAATTAAGCAAATTCCAAATACAGTAAACACAAGAATAAATAAACTCTCCTCTAGTAAAACCATTTTTAACCAAAATAAGTCTAAATATGATCAAGCCCTATTAAAAAGTAAATTTAAACAGACACTAAGCTATATAGATAGGTCAGATAATAAAACACCCACTAAATCCAAAAATAGGAAAAGAAAAATTATATGGTTCAATCCACCTTTCTGTAACCTTTCTAACATTAATATAGGAAAGTACTTCATGAAGCTAATTGATAAAAATTTTAGCCAAAATCAACTTTTAAAAAAGATATTTAACAAAATGAACTTAAAGATCAGTTACTCTTGCATGCACAGTATAGAAAGAATTATTAGCTCACATAACACTAACATTTTGAAAAATCTTCATAAAAACTAAGTAAAGACTGATAGTAATACATCCAAAATGAGATCATCAACATGCAATTGCAGAACAAGATCAAATTGCCCAGTTGAAGGACAGTGCTTGGCGGAAAATGTGATATATGAAGCAACTATTTTCCCCAAAGAAAATATGGAGCAAAAGAAGAATTACATAGGGATATCGGCGGGTAGTTGGAAGAACCGATTCTATAACCACCGCCAGTCCTTCAAAAATAGACATAAGAAGAACCAAACGGCACTGTCAAAACATTATTGGAATTTGTTGGAGAGTGGCTTAACCCCACAAATAACGTGGAAGTTCATCTCGAGAGCCAGAACTCCAATAAATTTCAGAGACAGATGCGATCTGTGTCTAAAAGAAAAGATCTTCATTATAAGGCATAAAGATCCGGATGTATTACTGAACAGTCATAGTGAATTAATTTTTAAATGTCGGCATAAGAACAATCTAAACCTAACAAAATATATTACCTGATCTTTATTTTTGCTCTTCAAATATTGTTATTCACATGTGAATATGAACACATAACTGTATGCATGCCGAAATATGTTTTTTGGACTGAAACAGTCATACGTTTTTTACATGTATGTGTATATTTGTTTATATAGAAAAATAGGAATACATCTGTATAGTTGTGTATTGTGAAAAAATATATTTGTGTTTGGCCAATATGAAGATTGATATGTATGTATAGATACGGGTAGGTATATAGATAGGATATATAGGTGTATATGTGTATGTATATGTGTATATATGTGTGTGTACATGTGTATATGTATGTATGTGTAGAGATACATGTATAAATGTGGACATGTGGGGATACAGATATGTATGTATGTATATATATATATATATATATATATATATGTATATATGGATAGATAGATGTATAGGTGTGTGTATATGTGTATGAGGGGATGTGTGTGTGCGTGTGTGTGTGTGTGTGTGTGTGTAAATATGTGCCTATGTGTGCATATATATGTGTGTATATGTGTTGGACGTATGTAAAAATGTTTAAAAGAAAAAAGACTTACAAGTATTTATTGATTTTTTACCCCACTTACAATATTGTTTTCTTAAATGAATTACGTTTTAATAATCATTATTAATGATAAAATATTTAGATTTTTGATAATTAAATACTAAAGTCATCACCTAATTTCTTTCGTAGAGAAGTTTCTTTAGGAAATTCTAGTTGCACCCCTATATATATATACACATATATGTAAGTATACGGAAACATCTAAGAAGATATATGAAATTACCCATGTATATCAGTACACGTGTACCTGTATAAGTGACTGCAGATGTGAAAGATCGTATGTGTATGAAATTCACATAGATGTGTTTACAATATATGATGGAGCATGATCTCTAATATTGCGTTAAAATGCCACTCCATATTAAATTAATACTAAATTTTAAATAATAGAATTTACCAATGTAAAAGTAGTCCCTAATCAATCTCATAAATAAAATTCAAACTGATAAAGATATCATCTTAATAATCACTTACTACTAGATGTAAACTTATATTTGAGAAAAGATTTCTAGTGTTTTAATGTAAACTCTACATACCTCTTAATCGACTATTTCACATTAAATCACCAAAATGTCCGTAATAAGGTTTTTAAAAAAACTTTAACATATAATTAAATGGCTTAGACTGTTTAAAGTGAAAAATTTACGAAATCTCAAAGTTAAAAAAAACAAAAAAAAAACAAAAAAAAAACGCATATTCCAATAGAAGTTAATGACACTTGTTTACAACCTCTTTCTCTTTTTTTCTTTCTTTTTCCTTTTCTCTTTTTTCAATATAGATTTCTCTCCATCCCACTTCCTAATCAAGATATAACTTCCGTTAACAGATTTAAAGTGTCAATGTCTAGATTTCAGCGAATATTTAAATTTGAAACAATAGAAATGTTACATCTAACTCAACGCTGTCTCTCTACCTCCCTACACAGCCCCACTTCGTGAGTTTCCTTATTATTGCCCGTCATAAATGTGTAAATATATTTTCATTTTTTCATTTCAACATTTGGAAATAAATCTGATGATCCGCTGTCCTTTGGAAGGGCTGTGGTGAAATAATTTATTATATGGAACCTTAAAGTGGTCTGTTTTTATTTAAAATATATATATATATATATATATATATATATATATATATATATATATATATATATATATATATATATATATATATAGTCATAAATATGGATTAAATCCAAGAAAATGGTATGATAAAAGAAAGGAGGAGGAATAAATCTGCGTTGAAGCATGAAGGAGACTATCGCCGCTCGGTGTTAACCTCAGTATATACATACGCTATATCTCTGATATTGAGCACTTTTAGTTATAAATATAACATAACTTAAACTATATTATATTATATTATATTATATATATATATATAGAACGAAGAAGCTGGTGTCTGTCCTGCTTCTCATCTATACAAAGGTTTGAGCCAGGTCGACTTGAACATCGGGATCAACTACATACAAACAGAATGTTGGCAGTATGTTGCTCCTCTCAATGATAGCCTTACCCACTACTGTGGTTTTGTCGCACGTACTAAAGTAGACCTTGCCGTAAACTAGCGGAAACATGTGGTATTTGATCCTCAAAGATTTGGACGAAAAGTCTCACCCACATCTATTTAAAAGTTTGCAACATACCTGCGCGCCTTGTGAGACACATGCATGTCCATAAAGGTTGAGAAACTCTTTATTTTACTGAGCCCTTATTTGTCGTTCACGACGAGAGAGTCCACCGTATATAAGCATATTTCTTACATGTTTATATCCCTCTCATACAAACACTTACATTCAGATAAAAAACAATGTGCGATGAATCGTCTAAATTACGCAAAATTGCAAATAACAGGCATCTCATTTTAACAGATATATTTACCACAATTACACAAAAGTATCTTGAAGTACTAAAGAGTAAATTCATTCAATAAATTCGCCATTGGCTTCAACCACAGCTTCTAGACGACTACGAAATCTCCTGCAACTGTTCTTGACGGTCTCCTTGTTTGTTGGGGAATACTGCCATAATTCTTGCTTTCAGTTCATCTTTGGTGTTACAAGGAGTTTTGGTCTCTCACTAAATTATGCCCCACACATGATAATCAAGGGGGTGCAATCTGGGGAGTTATGTAGCCAGATGTAAAAAATCATGTGATCACAGAAATTGCCTGACAGCAATGATTAGGTTCTCCTGTTTGTGTGGTATGGTGCAGAGTCCTGTTGGTAGACACAGGGTCTTCCAGCAACCACCCCTTGACTCAGGGAAGCTCTACTTCCCCAAGTTATTTGATTTAGGCGTCTGTGTTGAAACTGAGGTACTCATCAACGGGCATTGTTTTCTTATCAGAATGATCAGAGTGAGTTTTCCGAGCTGCTGTACCTTCGTAATCCAACTCTTTCCGAATCGTCTACACTGTCCTCAGATTGACACCTAAACAATTTGAAATGTTCATATTGGAGATTCTAGCCCAAACACCACGCAGTACAGCATGACGCTTCCAAATTTCTGGAGGAGTGAATTGCGTCATGGTGCTCATTTTCTCACAGACGGTGCACAACTGACCCTACTATACTGTGCAGTCGACAAAATCAAAAACAAACAACGCGCATGCGCGAAATTAAAAAATATAAATATGGTGACATTTTACACATTGCACCCTGTTTATATTTGCATCCTTGTGAATATGTATATATGTAACATGTATGTATATATATATTCTTCTAATATTTTAGCATAATTTTCTGATTGAAAAAAAAAAGTAACGTTTTAGCAATGTAGCATTTTATCCAAATTCTACACGTTCTCCTTCTGGAAGATGAGATGCTCAACTGAAATTCGAAAAGTTCTAAATTATTACCATCAAATTTTTCCTTACCAAAAGTATTTTGTTATCTGATGACAGTATTACTCATTGCTCACAGCGATTTTCATCAGTTAAGTTGAAGTATTGACAGAGAACGTCTTGTGTGAGCAAATAAAGCCACTTATATTAAGGAACATCATGTAGCCTGGCAACCTTTCTATATCAGTTTATTTTTCTACTCAAATCCACCCTATTCATAACGCCACATTAATTCACTTAAGCGATTTTGTTACAGCAGTTACTCGTTACAATGAACACAGTGTCAATCTCCGAGGACGAATGTATATCGTAATGGTCGTAAGTTAATATGGCCTCTGTAAGTTTGGGCTGGTTAACAGTCAGTATCGTATAACATGTAATGGAAAAGAAAACCGTTTACATTTCTTCTGGCATCACTGATGGGAAAGGTGATTATTATATGACGTAAGTTACGCAGTTCTTGAAATTAACTTTAAGATCACTAGTAGATAAAGTAAGCTTTTCAAAATGTCTAAATTCATTAAAAGAAGGCAGGATGTTTGTGTCCACTCATACAGGTCTTCGATTATCCACACTATTTATAAATTTAATTTTTAAACGTTTTATGTACAGTTCCCTTTCAGTTAAAGAACAATTTCCCGTCTTATTTTCTGAGAGGAATCTCAAATGAAAAAAGATGGTAAAAATAATGAATTCCATTTTATACAACAAGAAAGTTAAGTCGAAGCTATTCTGGTGTGGATATGCATCGGACTTGATTATTTTAAAAAGGCTAAAATTTAAATTTCCCTTTCCTTCATACGTATATCTCTCTCTATGTATCCCTATATATCTACATATACATGTGTGTAAATTTGTGAAGTGAGTATCTGTATTTATTCAAAGTAAAATTCTTATATTCCTTTATATCCTTCAAGTATTGTTTAACACAATAATAAATGGCTGTTTGCAAGTACGTATTTCAAAACATTATAACTCAAACACAACTATAAGTAAGTATCATTAGAATGGAAAAAATGTGGTCAAAGGTTCGGAAGTCAGTTTTTATCCTATCACGATAACAATTGGGGTTAAGGCAGTTGACAAACTTCTGAAAATAAATTCCTACTTTGTCTCCATTCGGATTCTTTTACTGACGCTTATATGTCTTTAAGATTCGAATAAGTGATTGTCGTTATTGAATATGAACAGTGGAGAAGGACGCTGATTTCCATCAATTTTCGCAAGAAGTATTAGGTTATGTGATATCTTCCACTCTGATTGATCCTTTTCTCTTCACCAATTTTTACCAAATCTTTGCAACTTTTAAGGCACCACTTCTAAAAAATCAGTAATACGCTGCCTGGATATTCGAACCCGGTTATAATAAACTTTGGGGTGTTGACGGTTGAATCAAATTTGTCAAGCTGAGAAAGAGTCAGTTTTTTACATCGAGCATCCTTTGTGTATTTCAATTTTCCCATTCGTGCTAGATGTCTTCCGACTATTGAAGAGACTACCTTAAATTCTGTCATTAACGACCGGATGTTTGTTTCTGGACGACGCTTCACAGCTGCTCTCATTTTTTCATTATCAAGCGCGACTAGGAACAGACTCATCTTGGACATCCACATTACTACAACGAATATTTTGGAACCAAGTGTGTGCGTTTTGTTTTGTTTGAAGCTGACTGCATTCGACAAATACTGTCGATGTTGTGGGTGACTTCGTTAGCGCAATGGCAGAGTTTGAACTCGTGAAGCGCAGCATATCGTATTTATTCATCTTTGCTTTGATAAAGACAAAACATAAATGTAATCTAACGATCCAAGCAACAACTAACTGTGGAGTTACATATAATGAAAATATTAATGTACACATAAAGAAAAAGTAATGACACTTCGACGTAATGATTAGCAAACTTGTTTCGCTCGATCAATTACGACTGAGTAGTGATTACGATCATCACTAGGTGTTCCACACTTTCTGCTTTGTGCCATATCTAAGCTACGTTTAGAGAATTACCATAAAGGGAAACGAACAATGTGTGTGCAGTATCAATATGAATGATATTCTTGTGCTGTTTCCAGTACTTCAGTTCCACCAATCAGATTTGCTGATTGTTGACATTTAAACTCAGATAAAATGCACATTAGTTTAAGTGACTGATATATAAATTTTATTGATTACAAATCTCTCATGACGCTACAAACTTTTATCAGGTAAATCTTAAAACAAGTTCCAATTATTGTCTATATTTCTGAAATGAAGTATTGTAACTATTACATTATTTGCTTTGTTAGGGCTGTTGTCCTCATCTTTATTGTTATATTAACGATGTTCTGGACGTTGTACTCTCCGGCCTTCTTTGGGTATCATACCTTGTTATTTCGAACCCAAGGACACATGGTCCGCTGGATAAAAGCGTTGGTTGAAGTAATCCAAAATTGGCTTGACCGAAAGAGTTGTGAGTTTAATATCTGGCCACAGCATAGGTGAATAAATATTTGGAGTGCCTAATTACTAAATAGAATTAACTGAAACTGTGATATCCAGAAAAGGCATGACATGTGGAACTAGAACAATCTACTTCCGTGGACTAAATAGAGAGTTCGGTTCGAAATTACAATATGTATCACCCGAAGAAGACCGGAGCGTACAACGGCCGAAACGTTGTGAATATGACAATAAAGATGAGGACATCGGCCCAAACTATGTAAATAGTATAAATAATTTTTAATATATTTTGACCTCACCAAAAACTGAGTAATTACAAGTGTAATGTATGAGATCAGAATTAAAATTTATGAAAGCAAGTGTCTTAATATGCCTAGCAAAACCTCCCACGCAAGCAGAGGAAGCAAAGGCGGGAAATACCAGTCTCTTTTACTGATGATTATTTCTCGTTACCCCCTATTGGGCTGCAGCGGAAAATTCTTCGAGTGCTGTTCCTATAATATTTTTTACTTCATTAAAATCAAGCCATCACGAAATTTTAAAACGTCAGCAAAAGTAAATTTTCTTCAGTGAATAAACACCTGCATATATCAACAAAAGGGAAATTGTTAATAATAATAAATAATACTCATCATTATTCCTGGCACGGATAAACATTTATTTTAAATTATTACATTAAATTACAATTATTACATTAGAGTAAAGAATACGTTAAATATACCTAACTTATTGATTAATTAGGTATATTTTAACACTTGTATAGCTATGAGAGAAGGAAAAACAGGATAGGTTGCAGGATAAGTTGTACGTTTGTCTAATATCGTAAGTTTCTACAAAAGAAAAATATTAACCTAAAACCTTGAGCCTAGACAGCCTAGTTACATCTTGACCCTCATGAATGCCATGCAGAAAACATGTAAACTACCATGTATATACAAGTATTTGCTTATGAAATAAAAAAAAATGTTTTCAATCTAATGAACCCTTTAGATCTTCGTCAGACCGTATAGACTAGCTCTAAAAAAAGATTTTTCTCAAATAATAAAAATCGCATCACTGAAACAGTTCCAACAGCAAAAATATTACCTTAAACAAAAGTTTAGGAATGACGCTTCCATTAGTATTAGAAAGCGCAATAACTGTTGGTAAGCTTGAGAATGTAATTACCTGAAAAACTGTTTTAAAAAACAAAAGCAAAAAAAAGACACTAACGTTGTTCGGTTAATGTATGCCGAATATCTCTTATATGAAAACGGTTTTCTTACCGTTATCTACAAGAATACAAGAAACTGAATAGAGACCAAAAAGCCATTCCAAAAAGAAATGTTGAAATTTTCGCAATCCCTACATTAAAATGCTCTGTTTTTATCTGTGTTTGTAAACTCGCATCCGGCTGATGAGCTTTCCATTTACTCCGGTGTAGACCGGCTTGGCTGCTTTGGCGGGTTTCCGAATGTTTCTGAATGTCCATGTCACTGAACGCATCCATGAGCAGCAACAATCCGATATCCCCAGAATCGACGAATCGGGGCATTAATGCGAGTTTGTGGTACCATTAACTTTATGCATGAGACAATGCCGTTGAAAATCGTTGCCGAAATCATTGAATACTTCAATGAGTATCAACAATGCCCTGTTTTATCGCGTTCCAGCATCCTAGTCACCGATGTCCGAACTCAGCTTCTTTCAGTTTACGGTTGCATTTTCTAAGCAAGCAATACTTCACAACTGAGTTAACTGGTTTGCACTAAATGTCTAATCTAATGTGCTAACATCAGTGAGAAGTGACAGTTGTAATAACTGAACGAAATGAAGATTCAAGAGAATCATCCTCATTGGATCGGTAATAGTTAAATATTATGAAACAATTGTCTATTCCAATTCTTTTTTTTTTCAAGGTCATGTTTAGTATGCGATTTCCAGAAAATAATAAAATTCATTGTCATAACTTCTATATTATGACACACTGTATCATTTCTCTAACAACTGATACTGTTTGGTCTCTAAACTTAGCATCTTATCACACACTTCGCTTAATTTAGAAAATAACATTTTGAAAAATATATTATTTGAACTGTCTCTTGATTCTAGTTGAGAAATGGAATTAGCGTAAGATCAGTCAACCAGAATAAGAGTTATTGTCAGTTATAATAATAATAATAATAATAATAATAATAATAATAATAATAATAATAATAATAATAATAATAGTTATTATTCCTTTCAAATCAATGACAAATTGATTACGTCCAAAGTGAATAATAAGGATAATAATTCTTTATTGTATTAATATCCCTATTAAATGAAATAACAAATTCTCTGGCTATAAGATATATGATAAATTAGTTAATAATTTATTCTACATAGAAGACTGTTTTCATAAGGTGATAATTAATTAATTAGACGACAAAAGAATACATATATGATGAAATCGTCATGTCAAGGAAATTCTGTTATGGCAAGATTCAAAGCTAGTACTAGAATTAATATGAAATTTGGCAAAGGAATTCTGATTCGTGAACAAGAAAAATTAAATAAATATCTTGGTACAAATGTAGAACAAGAAATCCACCATTTAAAAATGAAAGAAAAATTTAAGAAGAATCTTTTAGGCGATTAATGTTGACAAATAAAACTAAATTAAATGCAAATTGAAGATATCCATACTATATTATTACATACATTTTAAACGTGATAATCTAGAATAGATAGGCAGAATATATAGAAGCATTAGAAAATTCCTTACCATATATAACAGATTCACTGTAAATTCATAAGGCAAACTAGTACACGCATTAAAGACTACAACCATAGGTCGAAAAAGATATCTTGAATTAACTAATAATTGGGAAACAAGATTTAGCATCCATCAAAATCGTGTTTATCAGTATGAATCCAACAAAAGGCTAGATTCCATAATGAAAGAAAGCAAATTCAAAGAGAATTTAAATTCATGCACGCAAGACGATGGTACCAAATGTAGAGGCCAAAAACATCAAAATTCAAAATGTAAGTATCTGACCAATCAGAGAACCAAATGGAAAAAACAGCCCTTTGTCCCGCGTGCGACAAATGAAATAAGATAAAGAAAGACAAATGGTATGACAGAAAGACCAACTGAGTCTTATACTAAACAACAAAAAATGGTTTTATTATAATTTTAGTTGTTATAGTCAGGGGCTAAAAAGGAAAACAAGGCTTATTGGTAATAAGTTAGAAATACCTAAAATAACTTCAATCGGGTGTTGTTGGATTTTTTTGTAGCATAGTTTACTTATCAGGTGAGAGAAGAGTAGTTAACGAACTAAAACGGACTGCATTTAAGCTGATTTTGGCAACAACTGACTTTGCCATTCAACACTCTTAATTTTGGCGCCAACCAATTCCTGGATGAAAGACATTCATTTTAAGGTCATTCGACCACATCAAATGACCCAGAACTCGGAGAGGTGTCATTCACAAAAAAGATTCTCTTAACACTTTCCTTTATCGATACCAACTGCGAGTAGAAGACACCGATATAGACAAAAAATCTGAACTAATTGTGATTGTAGAGGTCTGGGTTGAAACCTGGAACAATTCATCCAGGCTGCTTAAAATGAAAACGTGCCAACAACGCATGCGTTTTAATGAATGGAACTAATCCAAAGCGTCACTTTATTACAAACTCTGAAGAACCTGTTGACCATATAAGTGCTCTACCTTATCCCAAAATGAATTTAAATATAGATATGATAGGTTGATTGATTTTATCGGCTTATCAACCTTATATAGGTTATTTAAAGCCAGAAATTGTTCTAGATTACAGGAATGTTTTTAGATAATAATAATTTACTGATACAAGTCCTACTAATTCTCATAACTGGGGGATAATCGGTGTATTTATTCTATTCTGAACGGCATTCGCGGCTAAGTTAATATAACGAACTCGACTAGCGCTGGAATCCGACATTCGAATTTCCAGTTCCGAGTCGGTTATCAATCACATCTCCCGCACATCCAGGCATACATCATCTGGTATTCCCAAGCGGTCACCCATCTACCTACTGACCAGGCTCGACGTTGCTTAACTTCAGTGATCGTACGAGAACGGTTATTTCAACGTGATATGACCGTAAGCCTAAATATAGGAATGAAAGGGGATAGCTGATACAGAAAGAAATCTAGAAAAACTCCTACAGAATGTAGCGAAGGAAAGTGAGAAGAAAGGATTAAACATCGACTGCAAGAAGACAGAAGGTATGATTGTTAACAAAGGTATGAACCCAAAGTGCGGATTGCGAATCGAGGGTTCCAAAATAATAAAACAGGTGCGGAAATTTAAATTTAATAGGGGACGGGAAGTGTGGCAGTGAAATCTGAAATCATCTTGGGATAGCCAAGGAGGCATTCCAAGAGCTAATCATAATATTAAGAAACAGAAAAAGTTCGCTAGAAACAAGGAAAAGAGTATTAAACTGTTACGGGATATCTGTCTTCCTGCATGGCAATGAGTGCTGGGTGATCTCCTCAAAGATGAAGTAGAGACTTGAAGCAACAGAAATCTGGTTCAACAGAATGGTGGTGAGGATACCGTGGACCGAACGTGTGAGTAACAATGTAGTTTCAGAGAAAATGGAAGCAAAAAGGAAGCTACTACTTAACATTGGGAAGAGACACTTGTGGTTTGAGAAAAGAGGGCTGGAAAATCTAATACTTACGGGACAGATTGAAGGCAAAAGGAATAGAGGAAAACAACGCATAACATATTGAGTAAATGGATGTCGGAACAGGGCTTAGTAGAAATAACGAAAAGGCAGGATTTTTACAGGAGAACCATGAGAGTCTACCTTTTGAGGGGACACGGCACATACAGAAGAAGTGTAAGGGAATACTTACGTTGGAAAATATGCGAACTTCATAACCTTCCTTATACCGAAAAATGGTATGAATCCAAAAGACTGCTCGTGTTGAAAGCTGAAAATATTACAGTTCCCTATATATGTCGGCCGACTTATACAAGGCAACAGTTCAGATATGATAATAACAGATTTCAAAAGCAACTTCTATCTTGTAGACATGGTTATCCTTTGTGATGGATAAACATATCTGCAAAAGAATTTGAAAAAAATCTCAAAATATAAAGAACTGGAAGTAGAAATTGCAATAATGTGGCCGTTAAACAAAACCAAAATTCCAATAATATGAGAACTAGGAACCATTAAAACGAACACTGAAACATACATTAAGAATTTCACAGGAAGTCCATCACTATTTCAGATAGTGCCTATGAGCTTGCTCACTTAGAAAAACTCAATAAAATATGGCGCTGGGACTTTCTAAAATACCTTCCTTCACCTCAGTTCTCAGGTAATAGATGTGGTGAAGGACTGTCTCAAAACATAATGGTGATAGCTGGAAAAATATAATAATAATTGCCTTTCCATCCATTGTACTCATGAACAAGAAAAATCTTTGTCTTCAGCTCAAAGATTTGATGAATGATGATATTAAACCAGATCTTAATAATCACTTGGAAAATAAGTCACTGAATTAATGGTAATTTTCTTATTCTGTCGACTAAAGTTATTGTTGCTTCTCCAGTCCAAGATATCTATGTTATAAACGTCATCAGACTTATGACTGCTTCAATCCCCAGGGGTGGCTGAGGGGAGAAGAAACAGACTTCGATACTCCTTACTTAGGATCTTTTCGGTGACCTTTCAGACAGCTTGGCGGCGCCCATCTTCCCTTTAAGCTCTTGACCAACAACCGAAGATCACGGAATATGGTCTGGATCGGCCTTGGAAGATCACAGAAGAAGGTCTGGGTTGCATTAGGCCCACAGGTTTTGAATTGAGTTGTCCTCCTCATAGCACAGTTGCCACACGAGGCTATAGGAAACAGTCTGTATTGCTATTTTCCCCATAGCTGGAGTGGGGCGAGAGAAAAATGGATTTATATCTATATAGTGACTGTCAGAATACAATTGTCATCGGACAGTGGACTTGTCTGCATCAACAATTTGCTCAACAGTTTCTTCCGTTGTCAACTTCAAAAGGTGGAGATACAACCATATCCGCTCTCATGCCAAAGTTGCTTTAATAACCCGTTATCAATGTGCAACTATTTATTGAATAACATTTCTGGCTGACCTGCAGAAATGTTTCTTTTCTTATTACTGCATCCAGTTTACTAACAGTGATACAGTTATCCCATTCGTTCCTCACGCTGTGCCACGTTTGGGAGCAGGAGAACAACGGAACATTTATGAACTCTGTCTTCAGTAAGAATACACAGTACATCGTTATTTGACCCTGTAAATGCAATCGGAATGGAAAATGCATTAAGAAATGAAGATATGTAAAACTTAAGTAGACACACGTAAATTCTGTTCATTATACATTATAGTATATATGACGTACACAATTTTATCGTACATATATTGCATATTAATTGATTTCAAATACACACACATATGTATGCGTTTATTACATGAGTTTGTATTGATGTATTCTTATATACGTGCATATAAACACGTATTTCTATGAAAATGTCATTGTAAATATACGACATTGTTAAATATTTTGACAGCTATATTTATTTTCAGCGCTCTCGTTGAAGATAAAGAGATACAACTTTTATGAAAGACTTATTGGTACGTTGTCAAATAAGGATTTTGTTTTATAATCCTTTCAGTAAAGCCACTAACATATTACTGAGTGTAAAAAATATGGAAAAAACTAAAACATTATTAATGAAAGAGAAGAATAAAAGAACAGGAATTAAGAATATAACAATTAACATTGCATTTAAACATTGCAGATACTTATTTTGATTTTATCAAGAATCTCTAAATGCATGTCATAATCACCAAAGCAGACCTAACAGCAATATTCAAATGCAAGAATGGTTGATACAAATGCCTAAGATAGATTCAGGCGAGAAAAATTGTCTAGCACGACACAGTGAACCAAGATTCCTAGCAATAGACCTAGTAGTTGATTCAGTAGAATCTTTCTACGTCATGTCAGAAGAAAACGTTAGTCCGAGAAGGAGAAATGAGTCACTTTCCTACAGGTTAGCATCAGTCATGCCGATGGAAGGTAAAAAATGTTCTCTCAGACGATTAAGAGAGTAATTTTGTCTTGGAGATGTTAAAATTAACAAGACATTTCTTGTCCCAATTAACTTTAAAAAACAGGGATAAATAGTTGTACCATCAGCATAGATGTTGAATCAAGAACTAATGCCATCAAGAAGGTCGTTGATGAGAATTAGGAACAACTTATGCCCAAGGATATAACCCCAGGGAGCACCTGCATTAATTCAAAAAGATCTAGAAGAGTGGCCGTTCAAGCAACTTTCATTTCATGATTTAATTAAAAACAAAAGAAAAACTGGATCACATCAAAAAGTCGCCCAGAAGTACCATAACCTTTCAATTTGTGAAGCAGGTCAAAATACCAAACCCTACCAAACGCCTTCGAAGTATCCAAAGCAACAGCTCGTGCTTTATTCTTATCTGAGGTTTGGTAGAACTCTTTCAGCAATAATCGTTGATACTTCAGCAGTTGACTTAGAGAAGCAGTTATATGTAATTAGGTTAATATTAGTAACAACAGAACACGCAGATTGGATTTAATTATATTTAAAAGGTAACTAGAAAAGCATTTAATATACAGAAGTAAAACTTATGCATTTTTATATTGCAGTCGCGGTCCTTTGATATTTGCGTAAACACAGATACTACGAATTACGGCAGATCGATATTGGACTCAATTAACCAGTTGAGGTTCAACATGCTAAATAGTGAGACAAAATATATATTTTGTTTTTTTCAGGAAAATGTGTTTAAAGTCCAAGTTTAGGTTAAAAAATGTAGCGTTGGGATTTTATTCCGGTGATCCGAAAAAGCCTTATAGCATGGCATTATATAACTTATAATTTACTGTTGCTTTACAAATTTCACAAGAAGCACGACACAAGAACATTATTACTAAATCATTATGCCATCAAATAAGCACTTTATTTGCCTCAAAGAGAAATTATACTGAACAATTTAGTTATATTATGATGTAATATGCTATGCAGTGCAGTGGATTTAATGTGCTTTTCAATAAACAATGTAAATTTTAAAATATTTTGTCTTATGCGTACTCTAACACTTTCACCCCAGTCCCTCAACCTCCGACGTCTTACTCTCTTGGTTGAGGTGTCTACTCGGTCTTAACCGAACTTAAGAAAGTGACCGTAGGTCCCCTGGGTATCCGATAAAAAACCGATAAAAAATTATCTCGATCATCTTCCATTGTCTTCCTAATGATCTAATTCCAAATGGGCTAGATCAGATTCCCACCAGTAAACAAAATTGTTCTGATCTAATTTCGCTGTCCAAATCTACTCCAATTTTAATTAAAAATATATATATATATGTGTGTGTGTGTTTGTGTGTGGTTCCCAAACTCTCTGTTACATTTCCTCCCCTACCCATCTGTCATTTACTAGTAAATGACACACAAGTCCTTCCACGACAATCGTGAACTCTTCTTCAGTATCAGTTAGGGGTCCCGATGCACTCAGGTCGAACCTACCTCGGTAAAGTGCACTAACTGGAATCCCACCTTCGCTCATGCACTCCCGTGCCAGTTTATTCTGCCAGGTCGACAACACCGCACGCCTCTTCAACCACCACCAAACTAGCAAGGCCACGACTATCATTAGTATAATTCCCACAACGGTCGGCCAGGATATTATAGCAACCAAATTCTCTTTCCAGTGCGAATTCGGCGTACCTATCTTATCTAACTCCGACTTCAACCGTCCAAGATCAATCTTATCGATTGGCCTTAACAACGCCGGCATCTTTTCTAGCGACATCTTAGGAATCTCCCTTACAATGGGTTCCCACAATTCCGTCCATCCACAAGTATTCGTTCCTACCATCTCTAACAAAGCGTCATTCTCTTCGAACTTCTCTTCTGCTTGGTAGTAGGGAGGTAAAGAGATAGATGGACCATGAGCTCCACAACCAATGGGTAGCTCTACAAAAAACAAAGGGGAAGTAACTCTTATCGTAGTGGTGAGCTTCCTTTCACACACCTTAGATAATTCGATCTCTTCTTGTGTGGCCACCGCCCAAATTCCGTCAGAGACACTGGTTGCTTTAGGTAACATTACACTAGCCAACACCTCTACCTGACAATGATCTCTAATTGCCTTCTTATTTTTCTTAAATAAATCCAGTACACACAGATTGTGACTACCTGTCACGTAAATTGGACTTACAGACCCACAGGTACCTAAGGCATCATTCTTGCATTTTTCTGCTTCTCCCTTTGTTAATAGCATAAACTCTGTCCTGGCTACGTTTAGGGCAACAAATTACGTCTTTACCTTGTACCTAGCCACCGCTCCTATCTTCGGCCTTAGTTTGGGATAGGGAAGGGGAAGATTCATCACCTGATAAATTTCAAAGGTACTATCTTTGTCCAGTAATGGAACCGGCACTAGCCTAGCAATTTGTCATCTTCCAACAAGGTAGTACATCCCAAAGCGCTATAATACCTCCATAACTGCTGGGTGGGGTCTACACGTAATCTAAGGTGATGGGGTAGTTTGGCTTGTATCTCCAGTAGTACTTCCCTTAATCGTTCCAGAGTTATTATACTCGGAGACAGGTGTCCCGGAGACAGGTGTCCCAGCGACAGCATGTCTAATTGTGCTCTCACATGCTCTAACAACACCGTTAAAGAGTGACTTGTTTGACTCATTATAGCTAATAATTGAAAATACCTTTGCAAAAACCCCTCTCATTTCTGTAATTCGGTTGTTACAGACGTGGTTACCTTTATCACTTCCTTTCTAAAAATCCGTAGGTGAGTAATCAACCAACTGATGCTCCCTCTATTCTTAGCCAATTCCAGCCTAGTAACATTGAGTATAGATGCGCTCTCCCTAACCGACTGAGCCATTGCTTGTCTCTGTTCTACCGCCTTTAATTTCCACTTAATTACTCTCACTTCGGAGATTGTACCAAACAACACGTTTAATGCCTTTCCCACTATAGGTAATACTAGCCTCTTTTGCCTGGTCCGTAACAACTTTATTCCTTTCAAATAGTAACTCATATCCTTCCATTGTCTCTCAAGTATTAGGGATTCCTGAGCTAAGGGGTATAATATACGGTGGTATTCCGGAATCTGTAAATAGTCTCCGGCGACTTGGGTCCTTGCTGTATCTAGTTTGTCCACTTCAGTCTTCAACTGACCCAGTAACTTCTCATACAGCTGCAAATCTATCACCAAAATTATCAACCACTTTGATCTAGTTATAATCACTGCGCTAGTCTTCTTAAATACAGTATTCTTACTGTGTTCCCAGGTATTAGCTACCACAACTAGCATCGTCAGTACCACGAGCCTCCTCTCGTCCATGTCTTCAATAATTCATCTTAATCAATCATTCTCTTATTGTTTTTAGCGGGTGGTTACATCTTAGAGCGATACCTCAAGCACCGACCCACATCACCACCAGCGCCGTGCGGCCACACAGTTCACCAGCACTGATGATAAATGCGCAGTTAGACCCAAACCGTCACTCGTTCACCGCAGCCACTGTACTGGTTTCACTTAATCCTTGGGCTCGGGCTGCACCGCTCCCCTCAATCGCCGTTTTAGTGGTAATTCCTCATTAATACTAGGTGCTTTTTCAATCCGCAATTTACTCTGCAATTGAGCTAACGAAATTTCATCCTCTTCTTCCCATTGACACAGTTCTTCTTCCCTAAGGTTAGGCTCGATCTCTGCTTCCTCAGAATGTCCCGCTGGGGTCCGACTTACCTCCCTCAGCCTTCGAAGAGTAGTTGGGCTAATTTCGATCTCCTCACTCCCTTCACTTTCACTCTCAGTCTCTAACCCTTCAGGTTCTACCAACGTAGTTTTCCCCAGTCATTTTTGTTGAGTTTTTGTTTCGGATCCTTTCCATTCTCCTATTTCAGCTAGCTTTATATGATTCGCATGCACTCTCTTTACCTGTCCGGTCAATAGGTCCCAGATCACAAAGGAAACCAGACCCGTCTGCTCCACGATCCTATAGTATGAACTCCATCTCTGGTCCAATTTACCTTCTCTCATGTGTATTTTATAATACACTGGATCACCTATCTGGAAGGAAACTTCTCTATTTTATTTACCCTATCGCTTCGCCTCTTCTGGGTTCTTTCAATCCTCCTCCTCACCTGCGTAAAACTTTTATACTGTTGTTCCGAAACTATTTGGTGATGATCCTCTCCTAAATACTTCCTCCTAGGTCGTAACAGATTGTCTATAGGTAAGACTACATATATGCCATATATCAAGTAATAAGGGGAAAATGTTGTCGTCTCGTTCATCGAGAATCTCACAGCTACTAACGCTTGGGTTACGAATAAATCCCAGTTTTATCTATTATCCTCTGTTAGTTTAGCTAACACATCAGCGAGGGTTTTATGAAATCTCTCTACCTTAGCGTTACTTTGGGGGTGATATGGAGAGGTGGTTATGTGCTGAATGTTTAATTCTCCCAACGTCTCTCTCATAATCTGATTCACATTCTCCGATCCATTATCGGTAACCAACTGTTCGGGGGCCCCATACCTAGGGAATATTTTGTTCAGTATTATATCTGACACCGTTTGTGCCTTCTTATCCGGTGTGGCAAATGCCTCAGGCCAATTCGTCAGCCAGTCTACAAAACTCACTATGTAAAGATTACCTCTGTATTTCTCCATAGGGCCCGGAAATATCCATGCTTACTTTCTGAAATGGATAATTCGGAAAACCCGTTTCTAATACTGGGGCAACCCTACTCCTTCGACTCTGTACTTGGCACGTTACACATTTTTTTACATGGTTCACAACATCATTAAACAACTTAGGGCAGTAATAATTTCTCATTATTAATCCATGCGTCTTATAAATCCCCAGGTGTCCTAACCTCCTATGGCACTGGTCTAGAATTTCAGCTCTCAACTTCTCAGGTATCAAAATTTTAAAACTTACTTCCTCATCTCTTCCTGAAAAGTAATACAACACTCCATCGTGCACCATATATTTGGAGGTACGCCCTGCCTCTACCCTGGACCTGATAGTTGCTATCTCGCAATCCTCTTGGCTTTGCCTAATAATATCTCTCCAATGGGGGTCGGAAATATTCTCCGTTTCACTCGTTTCCTGATTTTCCCAACCAAGTCTCTCCTTCAACGCCTGTGAATTGATCACATTAATTTGGAATGCTTTATCATCCACACCCGGTTCCAACCTGACATATTCGGTCTCTAATGGTTTCAGAATCCTCGATAACAGGTCAGCACAGGTATTATCCTTCCTTGCCAAATATTCTATTCTGCAGTTATACCCGCTTAACTTCAATGCCCAGTGTTGTATCTTCTTATTCGTCCACTCCGCCTCTAACAAATATTTGAGGGGTTAGTGGTCTGTTTTAATGGTAAACACAGCCCCACTGAAATAATAATCTAATTTCTGCACAGCTTACAGAATGGCGAACGCTTCTTTTTCTATTACTGTCCACCTTTGCTGAGTCTCGGAGAACCGATGAGGCAGAAAATAGATCGGCACTTTCTCAGGCAAACCCGGTACTGGTCCATCCTTATCGGGACATGGTTGTGCAAGAACCGCCCCGATACACGTATCGCTAGCATCGGTGTACAGCACCATGGGTTTACTCAGGTCTGGGTAGGCCAACAGAAGTACAGCTGTCAGCTTGTCCTTTAGAGCCTCGGATGCACGCTGACAATCCTCGGTCCACTTAAACCAAGCATGCTTCTTAGAGCTATTAGAGGGCCAGCTAGCAGACTAAATTCTGGTATGAATCTCCGGTAATATCCGATGGCTCCAATAATCTCCTAATCTCTCTTACGGTCTTCGGTGCGGGCATGGGTCTTATAACCACAACTTTGTCTAAATCCGTTTTTATTCCTTCTTTGTTTATGATAAACCCTAAGTACTTTGTCTCTTCTTTCATAAACTGACACTTCGATAATTTTAACTTTAACTTAACCTATCGAACACCTTCTGCAGATGTTCAAAATGCTCCTCCGGTGATTTTGAAAAGATCATGATGTCATCTAGATACGCCATGGTAAATGCCTCAGTGCCATTCAATACGATGGATATTAACTGACTAAATACACCCGGGGCATTTGCCAGCCCAAACGGCATAACTAAAATTGAAGAGGGCCATGTGGCAGGTAAAAGCTGTTTTTCCTGATCCTTTTTGCTAAGTGCTACCTGCCAATATCCCGACCTCAAATCCAAGGTGGAAAAACATTTAGACTTTCCTAAAAGAGCTAGAATATCATCAATCAAGGGGAGGGCCACTGCCAGCGGTTTCGTAATGGCATTTAATTGACGAAAATCCACACAAAACCTATGCCATCCATCTTTATTTTCAACAATCACTATTGGAAAACACCAGGGAGATTTGGATCTTTCGATTATCCCTGATTCCATCATTTCATTCACTGCGTCCTCTACTAATTTTCTATTGTGGACTGGAGTCCTATACGGTCTTAACTTAATAGATGGGTGATTACCCGTGTCTATCTTCATTTCGACTGTCTCCGTCTGTCCCAGTTCCTTATCAGTAATGGCTATTACCTCCCGATTACCGTTCAGCAACCCCCTCAATTTCCTCCTATAACGCTCACGGGCTGTTATATCTTCATCCCTTATTTCATCGCTACCTGTCTTATTCCCAGGCCTATTCTCATTCCATACTCTCACCTGTTCGACTTCTGTCACTGGGCACGCCTGTCCCAGATTCTCTCCCTGCTTTATTTTAATAGATTTATTGGCAGTATTGGTTAACAGTAAGGGAACGGTCCCCGACCTCTTCACCAACGAATCACAAACGGTTATTTCCCCTTCACTATTATCATACCTATCAGTAGGGACCACTTAGTACAGGTCACTGTTCAGCAATCCTGTTATAATCTTGCCCTTCCCAGATACAGTAGTCCTAGGGGGAAGTCTTTATATCACTGGCAATTGTTCATAATTATCCTCTCCCAACAGTAGCCACGTAATACCCTCTATCTTTATCCTGCTACTATCAGCCTGACTTATTAGTAGATCGACGGGACTAAGCTTCGTTTTCAGTCCCAACTGTCTAAAAACCTAATAACGCAGGTCCAGACTCTCCTATTGGGAACTGCCTCAGCCTCCCAGTCCTCTTCCACCTCTTCTTTCGGGTCCCGTATCTGGATCTGCTCCCGGTCCTTCTTTTTCATCACTACTTTGCCCCCCCCCCCCAGGCTTCCTACCTACACCGCCTCTTATTCTCTCCCAGAGTCGTTCGCTTGTCAGAGCCAATTCTATGGCTGCGGCCAGGCTGACCGGTACCCCCTTCAGAACATCGCCCCTCAGGTCCCTGTCACTCAGCGCGTCCACATACACATCGGCCAACAAGGCCTGAATAGGACCACTGTCCCGAGTCGCCAACTCCGGAAAAGCTAACGCCACTAGTCCCGCGATTCTTTCCCCTAATTCCTCATTAGTCTCTCCTTCTTGTTGCTGCAGCCGGAATAATTTCCTGACCGCCTCAATGGCCATACGCTCACTTGCGTATTGCCGCACCAGAGCGGATTTAAGTTCGGTCCACGCCGGTTTTCTCTGTATCACCCCTATGAATTTCGACACCTTCCCCGCAGCGGCGTCGTAAGCTAGGATCACCATTTCTTGGTCCGAGGGGCCATAGATTACCTGCTTCTTCTGAATGGACAGAATCAATTCGTGTAATTCCGCAGGGTTTCCTTTATAAGTAGGTAGCTTCATGCTACTTATCAGCCTCAGGAAACCCATCGATATTTCGGAGACTCCCACGTCCCCAAGGTTATCTCTGGCGTCTGATCCTGCTACACTCATCCTAGCGTCTTGTCAACAACCACTTTCAACGACAGAACAAAAGGAAAAATACTTAACACGGTGGTGGCGCTTCAACTGCGTACAACGTCGACAAAGTCAAAACAGGATCAACAATATTACTGGCAGATCTAAGTGCAATGAGCAAACAAAGGAAACCAAAAAGTGACTTACCTGAGGTCCGCCGCTCCGTGTTTTGTTCATGCTTCCTTCTCTTTTCCTCCTTATGTCCCTTTTAGACCAATATAGTTGGAAGACTAGAGTCCTTTCTGGTCTTACTTGGTCCCGACTGGACAAAACAAATGCAACCTTCTCTTCTGTTTCAGACGGCCGTGGTAATTCCCACGGGGCTATCCTGGTCACGACCACCAGTCTGACACTTTCGCCCCAGCCCCTCAACCTCTGACGTCTTACTCTCTGGGTTGAGGTGTCTACTCGGTCTTAACCGAACTTAAGAAAGTGACCGTAGGTCCTCTGAGCATCCGTAGATCATTCGACTGGTCCACTGGTTTAATCCTGCTTCCTGCCCACGTTGTGTTTGGTTTGATCCAGAAAGCAGAAGTGATGTTCATCCATTCACGGTCGACTGAAGATGTAGACACGGCTGGAGAGTCTGTGCTAAGAAATTTAGAATGCACCAAAAAAAAAAAAATATATATCTGCAGAAAGCCGGACAAACAACTATTCAATGGTTGAATTGTTAATGTCTTTCATATAGCAGAAAAGAATAGTATAGAAAAGAAACGGGTTACAGAAAAGAAAATAATTGACGTAAAACTCATACACTGGATTCTAGACACAGACATAGTTGGTTGTGATTAGTTCGTTGTGAAATCATCTCAGAACGATATACGACTCTTGCGATGGAGAGATAAAGATTTCTGTGCGCGCTTGAAGTTTATAGTTGTGTTCCTCCTCGGCGGTAGTAACAGTAGTAGTAATCTTCGTGGTAGCAGAACCATCGGTACTTATATTAACAGTACATGTTAGCAGGGGTTTTGTTCTAAATCCCTGATGTCGCTTCCAGTCTCCGATATCTCTCCACCCAGCTCGACTGCATTCAACAACAGACGAGCCCCAAAACAACCTTTTGATTATTGTAGCTTGTTCGACGTTTCCGTTTCCAGTAGTAGTAATAATAGTAGCAGTAGCAGTCTTAGATCGTTGGAGGAGTAATTCGCTTCTTCGTACTTATATCAACAAAATATGTTAGCGGGCGTTTGGTTCCAATCTCTGATGTTACTTCCAGTCTCCGACCTCTCTCTACCCGGCTCGACTGCCCTCGACGGCAAACGAGCCAACCACTCTGTCAACAGATTTCTGTGCGCGTTTATATAGATAAACCTGGCTGATCATAAATCGACACTTGGCCCGCACGCAATTATCACGTGTGCTGCCTTCAACCCAAAATCATGTGAATTTCAAAGTTCCTCATAGCCTTAGTAAGCTCTATTTCAAATTTTAAAAAATTATCTCGATCATCTTCCATTGTCTTCCTAATGACCCAATTCCAAATGGGCTAGATCAGATTCCCATCAGTAAACAAAATTGTTCTGATCGAATTTCGCTGTTCAAATCTACTCCAATTTCAATAAAAAAAATTATATGTGTGTGTGTGTGTTTGTGTGTGGTTCCCAAACTCTCTCTGTTACAGTACACAATAGTATTATGGTGTTATATACACTTTTATCTATTTTTTGTTTTTATTAATTATGATCTAATAAATGATCTAACAATTTTTTTCATTGAATAGCCTTTTACGTAATCTTCTACAATTTTTTACACAGTTTATACTCATCGAAACAATTGCATATTTTGCACGTTGTGATTCATAAATAGAATTTTAGTTTGAATATATTTTCCATGCAATGTATGTAATATAAAAGATATCAACTTCATTTGGATTTATTCTTGAAATAGTAAAATTTTATAGCAATAATCTCCGGAAATTAGTTATTTTTGTACATTTTTCAGATGATCTTTAAACGTAAATGCTTAAAAATTGATAAAAGATATGAATCAAATTTTAACATCTCAAACCCCAGTTTTCACACCGAGTGCGATTTTGATTTTCTAAATAAAGTAAAAGTCAACCTCACCGATCTACGCATACATTACACAAGAACACGCCTAGAAATATGTTATGACGATTCTTTGTGTAAAACATGAATATTTTGAATGCATACATAATTCTTAAAGTTGGGATTAAATATTTTTGAATTATGTAAATAAATGGCTAAGATGAAAGAGAAATTTTAATCTTTACTCTTTACTCATACAAAGGTTCATCGATGTCGTCTAGCAACACTTTTCATTACAGCAAATGAAATCTCTTAGTGGGTTGGCCTTAATGAAAAGACGACAGTACGGCAAGTAAAATATTTTATTTTAATCTTGAAAAAATCTAATTTGGAACATGTGCAGCCTGAAGGAGAAAAATGTTTATTTAAATTATAAATCTATAATCAATACGTGATTTTTATCTTAATCCTTATGAGTAATCCGGGAGTTTACAATAGACATAATATGCTTTAAAAAGCGTCTGTGAAATGAAAATGAAAATCGACCACATTACATGAAGTGTTGCTTAGAAGAAACGTCGCGTCTGTAAACTTATTTTTATTCTGGTCAGTTTATGTTAATATATTAGATGGAATCATTAGCCGGAGTTGCTTGAAAGTAAATATTAAGCCATGTGTTTTATGAACTGGCGACTAGACTTAACAACTTATAGCACAGAAACGATATTTCAAGGAGGTTAAGTCTGATGAGATGCTTAAGGTAACATTTTCAACTCATAAATTTAAAATCATCGTTGAATAAGCGACAAATTTAAAGTTAATAAAGTACATTAGTTCAGGTAAAATGATTCTTACATCTTCAAATATGTAAATCTATTTAAAGAAATCAACTATCAAACAATACAATATAAAATTTAAGTTACAACTTTAACATTCAACAAACTCCTACAATCAACGGGTTCATTAACTTCTGACAATTTTTCTATTTATTTTATTCTTACCGAAGATATTGCTCAATTACACATAATGAGGATATTTGATTTACATATTCACTTTTTTCAAACTGCGATGTTCACGAGGTTGCGTGTGTATATCTCGGCATGAAATTCGGAAGTCATTTAAAAATTTATCCCGTCAGTGGGTGCATGCGTCTAAGGATATATGAAAATCTATAATAATAATAATAATAATAATAATAATAATAAGTGGTTATGAATAAAAAAAAATGTAAATAGTTATAAACATGTCAAAATTATGAAATAATTCACACAGAGCCATGTAATTATACGAATATATCAAGTAATTTGACTACGTGTTCTCGTTCGACCATATGTAAAAACATGATTTTATAAAATCTATCTATCTATCTATCTATCTATCTATCAAATGTACGAGAACTTTTGTGAGAATCAGAAACTAAATCAGTGTCTCTAATCCACTGGCATTGGAAATTTCCACTGTAGGCTGTATTCCAGTCGATTTCTAGAGTATTAACCTTTATAAAAACAATGTAGCGCTTTCTTTTTTTGCATTCAGAAAAGAGTTAAGACTGAAACGTTTGCTAAAATGTTACACTTTGATAATTGACTTGATATAGTTTTGTAAAGAATTTGGTAATAAGTAGAAATTTAATAGGGAAGGATTTTACTATAAGTAATTTCGAATGACTTGATGAAGTACACGTTACCTTAATTCTAAAAAAATCATAATTTATTCATGAATATTAGCTGAAATTTTGCCTGAGGTCTTATTAATATTTTGATGAATCATATACTTTCATAGCTATAATTTAATATAAACTGCTTGTTTAAGATATTTTATTATGATGAAAATGAATGTCACATTTTTCTGTCATTCAAAAGTTATCAAACACTTTCTACAAGAGTAGCGCCATATAGTGACTTCAGCATCTAACATTCTGTGATTAATTAAATCCATCCGTGTTTGTAATAATCTTGTGTTTTCTAACCTTGGCAAGAATTGATTTCTCTAAGATTCATCCGTTTTTTTCAAATTGTAATCCAAGAATATTTCTGTCCCGAAAAATTAAATATTATTTTATAACTGTTATTGTTATAAAATAATATTAAATAATTATAATAAAATAATATAAAATGAAATTTTATTAAAAGTCTTTATTTCGCTTGGTTTGGATAATCTTATTGTGCGTTTGTCATATTTTTCATCGAATAATTAGTTGCTATATTAACATCGTCGGAAAATTTACGTAGGATTTTGATACTTTTTATTTAGTCATACAAAATGCCTAGTCGATGAAATTATATTGCTACGGAATATCATTTACTCTTAAATAGTTTGTATATGCACCTCTTATATAGAACAACGTCGTCTTGGCTTGACTTTGCGAACAAAGATATCAAAAGGGTGTAGTCCGGTGACTAATCAGTCCAAGACGAGACATAAATTTATGTCCAAAACGGCTGTAGGGGATAGTTTCGTTCAGTATTGACACAGTTGACATAATCTTTTCTCTTATTCCTAAGGTCATCCCTGCATTCATTCGTGAAGGAAGGGACGACACGACGGACGTTACATCTCCCGGTCTGAGGCAGGGTCAGGCGACTGATAAACTGATAAGTGACGATTGTTTCCTCAGAGAGCCATTATATCTCTTTTGGGGAGACCAATTGTCACGCTGTCCAGTAGTCATAGGTGCAAAACAATCTTGGGCAGCGGTCGTCGTTCATTCTGAAGTTATGTCCCGCCCGGAGTTGTTGAATTTTTAATAGCATGTCCTCAATGCTATTGACCTCCGCCCATACCAGAACTTCAGCTTTGGTGACAAAGTCCCACTAAAGAATGCTGGGGATTTTGCAGAATAGAATCGCAAATGATGTAGATAAGTGACCACAACCGTAGAAGAGGGTGGCCAGCAAAATGGCTCGGTACGAACTGAACTTAGGGGTTGTTTTTAGATTGTTGTTATTCTAAACTCACTTGTATAACACGCTAAAAGCCTTGCATACGTACGTCTATTACCGATCGCTCAGTATAGAACAAATAGTAACAACTTATCTAAAGAAAGAAGTGGGGGATAGGGTGAGAGATAAGAAAGGAGAGCGACAGAGATAGGAGTGAGAGAAAGAAAGAGTGGATAGAGGGAGAGGAAAAAGAGAATGTGAATTTATTCATCTCTTGGAAACTCATCCAAAAAAGAGCATTTATTTGTCTCAGTAATGAAATGAATGAATCAACAGAACATCCAATATCTACAATTGATTTACGTTTCTAAATTATATAAGCTTTATCTTATTTTCTTGAATTATTTTCAAAATATATTTTTCATATCACAAATGTTAATTTAATGTTTATTTTATTTATGTTATTGAGAGTGAATATTCAATATTTTTGGTATTTAGTCATATTTTAAAATTCGCTTATCGTACTAAGGACTAAACACTTTCCAGCTGTTCTCTGAGAGTTACGATGTTATTTACAGCTGTCTACTTAAGCTCGTCTATTCGGAATTTCCTCCAGCACTTTTTAAATTCGAACAATTTCTTATTTTGTTACATTTTCTTAAAGATGGGCTGCAAATTCGTCTTTAAAGTCTGATTTAATGCACTATTTTCTAAATAAAATATTTGTTCTCACATGAAAAATATTTAAATGAAAGGATAACTATACCATATTGAATAACACTGATATATCAATCAGTGTAACTGCCTCTACAAAAATGTGTTAATTTTCGAATACTTTAAAAAGTGTGCTTAGTGAATTTCTCTCGATAAACTTGTTTTGCAGAAATGATGTCGTGAAAGATATAGTACAATTGTGTTGGCTTGACTCAAGAAATATTTTGCGTTTACTTTTTCTTGTATATTTGCCTTATATGGAAGTCGAAGTCAATAAAAATAGTTCCAAATTTGTCCATAGTCATAATGATTTTCATATGAAATGACGTTAACGTTGTACTAATTGTAAGCCAATGACTATAGTTACAAAAAAGATATGTAAAAGAGTATTTAAATTTTTCGCTCACTTAGGTAATTAAATTGTCTGAATAATCATAATGATAGTGAAGAAACCTTTTAAATGAAGCCAATTTATACATTCATACATAAATTCTAGATTTGGTGTCCATAGCCTCTAAGATGACTCATGAGACCATCATGCGATTTCAAAGGGATCATGCATATGTGACAGATAAACTATTTATGCTTGATTGGGGTGACTGGATCTGCATGCTCGACAACTTTCCTGTGTACGACCATGTTCCTTCTCAGTCCAGATGATGATCTGTAAACAACACAGGTGTATTGCTGGCAGGGCCATCGGGCAGGTTGGCTTCTGGTTGTTATGATGACCTTTCAGATGTTTTACAAAATCTGCCATCGAAGAAGAATGTGCACACCACATATCCAAAACTGCATATTAGTTGTCAAATCAGAGTGAGTGAAAACAGATCGCGTATGTCTGAGACATTCAACCTTAAAGGCATTGCATCGATCACTTATAGAGTGCCTCCACTCTGCATGATTTAAACTCATACATAGATACATATGCATACATATATAGAAGCTTGGTTGTTGGCTAAAGATAATTCTTTTTTAAAATTACATGGCTCAGTGGTTACTGATTGTAATAACTGTTCAAAATCAAGATCCAAAACTTTAATGGTTGCGGACACAAATTCAGATGATGGTGGCATTAATTACTTTTAATCATCAATATTAATTCATAGATTATGAAAACATGATACGCGTATGTTAAATCTTTGTATATGAAACTTATGTTCAGAAGACATTATGTTCTCAAAAACATATGCATGAATGGATAAATACAGGGGTTGGACAAAATAATTGAAACACTTGTTAAATTCAAAGAACATTTATTTAATATGGAGTTGGTCCTCCTTTAGCCTCACATACAGCTTTAATACGTCTAGGAATTGAGTCATACAGCTTCCTAACTTGACCCAGGGGTATTTTCAGCGATTCTTCGATTAATACCTGCTCCAGCTCTTTAAGACACGACGGTGGAGGATAGCGACTCCTAACTTGTCGCTCCAAAATGCACCACAAATGTTCAATAATATTGATATCTGGAGATTGGGGAGGCCACTGCATGTGTTCTATCTCACTTTCATGCTCTTCATACCAAATCTTAACCACTCGAGCGATATGTACTGGAGCATTATCGTCTTAGAAGGTGCAGTCACCATCAGGGAATAAAGTCTGGGCCATTGGATGAATATGATTTCCCAAAATGTTCAGGTAATCTTTGCTGTTGATTCTACCATGCAGGGCAACTATTGGACCGAGGCATTTCCATGATATCACTGATCCACCTCCATGCTTCACTGTTGGAAGAAGACAGTCAGGGTTGTAAACTTCTTTGGGCTGCCTCCACATATAAACTCGTCCTGAAGTTGGAAAAAGAGAAAAACTGAACTCGTCAGAGAATATGACTTGCTTCCATTAGTCTGCAGATCAGGCATTGTGATCTCTGCACCACTTCAACCTCTTTTGAATGTTGCGAGTGGAGAGAAGAGGTTTCCTTATGGCGACTCTTCCATGATATGCAGCCTTATGGAGCTCACAACGAACAGTTTAACTAGAAACTGGACTATTCAGATGATTATTCAACTCAGCAGTCACTTTGGCCGCATTAGTCCGATGATTTTTTGCCACATTGCGTTTAAATGCACGTCGGTCCCTACCAGTCCGTTTGCAAGTCCGGCCTGAATTGCTACGGTTGCTAGAGGTTTTGCTCTGTTTCTCGAATTGCGTCATAGTTCTTGATATGGTAGCTCTTGAAAAACCAAACAGTCCAGCAACCTTAGTGATCGAGGCTCCTGCCATGCGAGCTCCAACAATTTGCCCTTCTTCGAACTCGGAGAGGTCACGCATTTAGCTCAAATTTTACTAAATTCTAAAAATAAATAAGACGAAGAGAGTAAATTACATAAATAATCGTATTTACAATAGATATAACCTGCAATTACAAAGTTCTTAATATAATAGGTCTTTGCAATATAGGAATGTAATTTGCACCTGTTCCAATTATTTTGTCTAACCCCTACATACAAACGTTTTTATGCTTCTTACAACATATTCGACAACTAACGAAGATTATTGTTGAACTCATTATTTTACATGAACAATCACGAGACACTTTCGATGTGAGAATAAACGTAAAAAATATAATTCTGCATTAACCTTTACGAACACGAAAACACACACATACACAAATATATATATATATATATTTCTTCCAGTGACAATCTGTCATAAAAAGGTAGCGCCTATACGAAGTTAAAGTTTATGAAGTTTCTCTTTTGAAAATGACAGAACGAAAAGGTTTTGAGCTTTGGTCATTGATTCTGTCAAGTCCATTAATTTTCCTATGTTAGACAATGTTTAGTTATAAGGTGTAGAAGCTAAGTGCTGATATTTTTCTCCTTATATAGAAGTAATGTAAAAGAAATAATTTTTTTGTATTTGGACTTTTGCTTATCTATTTATCTTTATATTCGATTACATTAAAATTTTAACGGCTTGTCCCGGAGCCTCACTGACCCTTTCTTCTTTGAACTTCTCACTATTGTAGAACCCAATATGACACGATATAATGAAGTGATTTTAAAGCTTCTTTTGGCAGTTAGTCAATGAATTCAAAATTGTAATTAATTCATGATGGATAAACAGTCTACATTTGAATATCATTCACTTTAATTCAATTTGTGAACAAATGGTTTGATATCGACCTTTTGCCAGATGACCTTTTGCCAGATGACCTTTTGCCAAATAACATTTTACTAAATGACATTTTATCAAGTGACCTTTTACTATATGACCTTTTGCGTGCGGTCAACATTTTATGGCATGAATTTAATACAGGAGTTTAACTTTGTTTTTTTTCCCTTATAATCTGAGTGCGCCTCACCGGTCAATATGAAATGAACTTTAAATTTCATGTGCTTTCCTTATATTTACCCTTTTAATCTAAGCACCCCAGACCGGTCAATATAAAATAATACATTTCACCCATTTCAACATCATTCAATTTGTTTTTATCATCCTGCAGTATAAATTCTTTTCATGGGCGTAGGTTGCTCATTGAAGTGCAAACGTGCAGGTAGAGTGAACACTAAACTGTAAATGACCTGGTAGACCTTACCCTAAAGTAGCCCGCTCAAAGTCATTTCACAGGATAGACGACGGGAACTGCGGTTGGCTGCACGCTAAAGTAGTTTTCATCATTTGTAGCAGAATTTTGTATTTGGATTCAGTTAGGATATCGGTGGAACTAATTTAATCTGTTTGAGGAAATATCAATATTACAAAGAAAATCCAGGAGATTTTTTTTATATAAACCTCAGTTCTCTTCTTTTATGTGTCGTATCCATTCAGGACGTGAACGACCATAGACTCCAGAACTTCCTATCCGTTGTAGCTCTTAGCAATATTTTTACTGTCCTTCCTACGCTTCGTTCTGTCATCCATTTACACCAGCTTTTTAGCCAGGTGACACGCTGTTTTCCTCTTAATCTCTTGACTTCACTCATGTCATAAGCGTGTCAAAATCCCGCTTTCTTAGTATGAGTCCAACTTCTGCTTTTGATTCTAAGTATAAGTGTTCGTTTGGTTTTCATCTTTCTTAAAACTTCTTTCTTGCTGATATACTTCATTCAAATTAATCTCAACGTTCTTCTGTAGAGCCACATCTATTTTGGCTCAAGTCTCTTTTTTATCTGTGAGCAAATTTTCCGGAATTCACTACCATATGGAAGGATTGATATTACATAACAGTTGAACATTCTTTTCTTTGTTTTTAACGTAATGTTCTTGTTTCTTAGTAGTTTGTTTAGCTTTTGGAATGCACCCTTCCTTATTCCAAGGCACTGTCAGTGTCTTATTTTCCGTTTATTTCTCAGATATTTAAGTTCCTGTACTTGTCTGATTTTGACAACTTAGATTTATATCTCATATGGGATTTTCCTCTTGCTGACAACCATATATTATGTATTCTTATAATTGATAATTAGTAGTTTAAGCCAGCTTTCTTTTACAACCCTCTCTCAGGGGCCCTGTAGTTTTGTTAATGTTTCTGCTAGCCACACCGTGACATCTGCGTATCTTATGTGGCTAAGATTGTTTCCATCCTTAATAAATCTCTTGTAAAAATTATCGTTCTCTTTATCGCTTTGATGTAAATGTTAAATTAATCCGGTGAGAAATATCACCCCCTTTTCTATATTAAGTACTTAATCTGTAGGTAGGCGGTTTGCTCTCACTACATATCCTGAGTTATTCTAATGATTTCCCAAATAACTCAAGTTTGGAAGCAAACCCTTTATTCCATCCAACGGATATATTGTTCTCTTTATGCTTTTCGTGCTTGGAGGATATATCGCATCAATTAACAGTTTCCAGGTTATTTTGCCTGTGGTGCGGCTTATCTCTTTCTTCCACTTAACCAGAATATAACTTTTCTTCGCTACTCGATCCAGGGATTGAATTCACAACTTCCGGAAAACCAGACATGTTTTAACTAGAGTTTTAATCCACATGGTCATATGTCTCTTGGACAATCCAATTGTGAAATTTTGGAGCCTTAAATCTAATATATATATTCAGGTGTTCAAATATGAATTTCCTTTCTTTCTTAATTAGACGCGTCTTTCTTAATACTTTGCTCAGCAATTGAAGGGCATCTTTTGCTGTCCTAACGCGCTTTCGGATTTCCGTGTCACACTTCCCTTCCTCTGTTAATCTGCTTCCCAGAGATCTAACTTGCTACACAATGTTTGATTTCGGTGTCCCCAATCTGTAATTTGTATGTTGGGCTGTCCATTTTGCTAACAATCATACATTCAGTCTTGCAATTGTTGTGTAGTCATTTCTTTTCACCTTCATTCACTACGCTCTCAAAGAGCTCTTGTAATTTCCTTTCTGTGCCTGCTATCGGCACTGTGATCTATATATCTTCTGTTTTTAAGATTATGGCCGCCAATAATGAATCCTAGGATGACTTCTAATTCTCTCAGAATGGTCTCGCATTATAAGTTGAATAAGTCTGGTGAGAAGACACCTCTTTTTATTTTTGAATATTTACTGAACTCATTTTCTATCTGTATGCAGGCGGTTTCCTGTAAGTTACATTACGAAAATCCAAAATGACAATAAAATTAAAAAGAAAAAATCCTCGCTCAGTAGCTCAGAATTAATGTGTTCACACATTATTCGTACAACAATATAGGCATTTTTCTAACTTTACATTTATTAATGAAGTTTATAACATCGTTGTTTCAGTTCTTTGCACTTTATATGGTTATGTACGAAATCGTATCTATTCTTAAACGGCCTTTATATTAGTTAATTTGAACTTGCAGAAACAACAAAGAGATAGTAAATAAGTCATTTATCGTAATAAAATTAGAAAAATGAATCTTTTATATTTTCAGGTTATACTTTCGGAAGAAAGAATTCCACATGGATCTGATGAAAACAGAAAGATAGTATACTACATCTTTTAGACAAATTTCTTTTAACTTGCTTATCTTTTTAAACGATTTTACTATTGAAACAGTGTATTGGTTTATTTTAAGTTAATCACTATGCATGCATGTATTTATTAGTGTGCATATATCTTTTCGTAAATGTATGTTTTCGACAACCTCATAGTGTATTTAGATATATATTATTATATATTTGTAATAAATACGCAATAATTATGAGCTGGGAAAATGTGAACGTTTTACATCTGATCATCTTTTTCTTTGGAGCAGAGAATCACCGTCAATGACATTTTACTCCAGAAATATTACCGATTCACGTAGTTTTTTTCAAATGCCTTGCATTATTATTTATTATATAAATTATTTTAAATCAGCATTTCTGTTTGGTCATCATCAACGATACGAGGCCAGCCGGAACGTTTTAGGGCTTCAGATAAAACTTTCTGCTTCTGAAACACCTGAAAACGATACTGTCAACTATGCCACCATTCCCACAAACGTATACATCATTTTGCTGTTTCTACACAGTTTACATACTGAAAATAAATGGGCATCAAATGTCGAAAGTGTATCTAATTTTCTTCCATTTTGACTTCTAAAAGAAAGTTTAAATTCATAACAGACACATGTCACATTTCAGAATATATCATACAGGCCAAATTGTAGTGATATGTGAAACGGAATTGAGTGATCTAATGTCAGCTGTTGAAAAACCTTACGATCTCTAGCTTCAACCCAATATTATATATTAGCAAGCAGATATATATATATGTATATATATATATATATATATATATATATATATATATATATATATATATATATATATATATATATATATATATATATTTTAGAATTGGACATAGTCCGACAATTTATTTAAAGACATTTATATTATGTTTAACGTTCTTTTTATAGATACAAGTATTTAAGCAAATACTGTTTATTATAAAACAGAGCATTTGCTTAAATACTTGCATCTATAAAAAGAACGTTAAACATAATATATATATATATATATATATATATATATATATATATATATATATATATATATATATATATATATATATATATATATATGTATATATATATGTATATATAAATAAAAAGAAAGAACAGTAAGATATAAAATCCGGTTTTCTTATAGATATTTTTATTTTTACGCAATAGTGCTCAATGTAAATTTACAGAGCATTAATATTATAAATTAATTGATTTAAAATATAGTTTTTTCGCTACACAGTGATAACCATGTTTCAAAAATGGAAGCTAAAGCCCTTGAATTTAATTTTGTTATTAAACCAAAGACATTTAGTACCATTTCCTCGTCAAGCGAATTTTGGAGTAACTTATTTAAAAAAAATTACGGTTGTTAAAGGCACGGCAAAGATTCATAATTGAGGGTTTCCAAGGATACCGAGAAATCCATTCATATAGACAAGGGGTGGTGGGGGTTCAATTTCAAATTGTATCAGTTAATAGTTACATTCGAAAGCGGAGTTATGTTTAGGGATGGGTAGGGATGTATTTTTCAACAAATTCTGACATCCGCTAAATTCAGGTCGTCTGGGTTTTTTTTTTTTTTTTTTTTAATTTTATTTTTAACGGCAAAAATACTTACGGTATTTTTTCTATTTGTATATTTAAAGATTTTGGGGGGCTGTTTAGGCTAGAATATGTTTTAACCACATTTCTAAAAAAAAATTATTTTTAATATTTAATATACTATACTTCTTTTTAAAACCAAGTAAATGTATTAGAATTACTTACAGTATGTAAAATTATTTTTTCTTATCGAGTATAAATAAATATGTATTTTTTTTTATGTAAACTTTATGACAATGACGGCAAAGATAGCTAAATTATTTCACTAATTCAGTAAACTTTTATTTTTTATAAATTTAGTAATATAAATTTTCCCATGTATGTACAAATATATGTTCAATATATTCTAACTTATTAATTTAATTTGACTTTAGGTGTTCTATTGGATTCTTTTAAGTGTTTGAATTGCTTCGAGAGAGGTGTTAAGGTTAGAGTACGTTTTATTTAATTACAATTGTAAAATATGTTTAGGTTAGAATCCGTTTTATTTAATTATAATTTTAAAACCAATTTTTAAAAATTCTACTTTTAAATTTAACTTTTAAATTTAATCGGCTATATTTTTTATAAAACAAGTAAATATATACATATATATATATATATGTTTGTGTGTGTGTGTGTGTGTGTGTGTGTGTGTGTGTTTCTTCTAACAGAATCACAATAATTTAACTATCTGTACTTTTTAGTAATCCATTGTGAGGGTGCTGGTTTGGCAGTTTGCTGGCTGATGCTCCCGAATGGTCGTTAAAATCCGAACTTTTTGGTAGCACTTACAGATGCTGCTTTGATCAAAAGTCGCATAATATCGGGGAAACTGTAGCCAACTTGCGCATGGGTAGGTGTCCCTTCATGTATTCCGATGGGCAACCCTAAGGCCACATTATGCATTGGCTGGTCCGTACTGCATTTGACGACAGATAGTGACAATTATGGTGTTTTTTTTTCTCACTCCTCAAAACATATCTTATGGAAATCACAACAAAATGAAATAAAACTAAACCAGCTAAAAAACAAAAAAACAAAAAAAAATCCTCTACCATCCTTAATCTTTCTTTCTCCAATATTCGTGGTATCCGTTCCAACTTCTGCAGCGTAGAATCTTTTCTCTTGAAACGGTCGCAAGATATCTTTGCCCTTTGTGAAACCAATTTGAATTCTTCCAGTGCTACTAATGAATTCTTGGTTCCAGGGTAGCTTCTCCTTTGATGAAAAGATTCCAGTATTCACATGCATGGCCTTAGTGTTTACATCCAGGATAATCTTTCCATGGCCAGGGAAATGTCTGTCGAGGTCTCCGTCTTCACTTTCATGTGTTTCAGTCTTTCGCTGCTAAACTCTGTCATCTATCTCTTTAACGTTTATCTGCCCCCGTCTTCTCAAGACTGCAGTGTATTAGACGCAATAACTGACAGTATAGAAAAGGTACTTTATCTCCATCCTTCAGTGAACATCTTTGTCTTCGGTGACTTTAAGGCTCACGACGACACGTGTCTGAAACATTCCAAAGGTTCTGATGTTGCCAATATACAGGGATTACTTTTTTCCATATGCATGTCTAATTCCTCACTTAAATCGTGAACTTCCCTACTCGTCTCCCTAATGAAACCGAGTAACAGTTTTCTCTACTGGATCTATTTCTTACCTCCTCTCCTTGTTCTTGTTAGCTTCGCAATACTGCCCTCTAGGAAACTCGGACCACTCTGTGGTAGCTATTAATATCTTCTTCCATGCATCCATTAAACAGGAACCCCCATCCATAAGACCTCTTTCAGTTACCAGCACGCTGACTCGGACTCATTCCAGAATTTTCTTCGTGACGCCCCTTGGACTGATATCTTCAACCTCTCAAATGATAATTTCGTCATTGAGGTTTCTTCTTGGGTCAAAGCCGGCATGGACGCTTTCATCCCTTATCGGAAATACCAAGTGAAACCGCAGTCCACTACATGGTTCACACCAGCATGCTCGGCTGCCATAGCACACAGGAACCACTATTTCCGGCTAAAGCAGCGTGACAGCTTTCTTCATAACAGGTGCCTATTTGCAAATGTAAGAAAGTCCTAGAAGGAGGAACTAAGTCCATGTTTGCTGAGAGAATGAGATACTGCATAGGTTCTAAAATGTTTGGCTCTCGTGATTACTGGCGTCTCTGTAATATGATACTAGATAAGTTACATGCCTCTATTTCCGACTCGTCAAACGATTTGAGGTGTTATCATCCTCTGCTGATAACGCTGAATGCTTTGTCAAATAAATTCTCCTCAAACTCTACTCTTGACTTATCTGGAGTATCCATGCCTAACTTTTCACTTACAACCAATTCTCTGCTGATTGATATGTATATAACCCTTTCCACGGTCTCTGGTGGACCCGATCGTATCTCTATTATTGTCATTAAGGAGCGCGCTTCCGAACTGACACCTGTTCTCTATAAGCTGTATTATAAATATCTTACTGCCTCTTGCTTTCCTGTCAGTTGGGAGTCATCATATGTTTTTCCAGTTGTTAGGAATTGTGAACCGCCCGACCCTTCCAACTATCAGCCTATTATCCTTCTACCTCCTTTGGGGAAACTATCAGAGGCCCTAATCAATGCTGAATTGGTTCATCATCACTCATCGCAGTACGCAAAACGGTTTTTGTTTTTCCATTCTCTTATGGTATCCTCGGGCACATTTTTCTGCTGATGCAGTCGTTCCTATGAAATCCTGTAATGAAAGTTGACCTGCACGGCCAGTCGTCTACATCCTTTCGTATTAACGTGGGTGTCCCCATGACTCCAACCTTGCTTCTACGATGATTTTAATCTTCATTAACGATTTTACTGATGACATCAGCTCTCCACCTGGCATCTACTCTGATGGCACTACCATTTACACCTGCCTCGACACTAAGGCTGATCTATCCGACAAGATCAAAATGGCAGCTGATGTATAAAACAACCTCAAAACCGTCGTTAACTCTGGAAAAAGGGGGCCTATCAATTTTAACGCCTCCAAAGATAAACTTCTCTCTATTAATCATCTGAGAGACCCCTCTCTGCCATCCATCAGCATTGCTGATACTGTCCAGGAAAGTGTCCCATTGCGCCCTCTCGGGCTAACGTTCTCAGCTGATATGAAATGAAAGACTATATTGAATCTATTCCTAGGTTAGGTGCTTAGAAAGTCGGTTCATGGTGTCGGTCCAGACAATTCTTCCCTCCTGAATCTATCTTATTTATCTATAAGTCTGTCATTCATCCATGCTTATTGATGCCATATATGGTCTGGCCCTCCTGAGATTTACCTTGAGCTCCAAAGAAGAATAAGCAATATTATTGTTTCTTATCTGTCAACTCGGCTTCAGTCACCTGCCCATCCCCCTAAGGTTTCCTCTCTATGCTTTTTTTAATAAATACTTTCGTGGTAATTTTCGGATGAGCTCTTTGCTATAGTACCTATACTCTATGAATTTAAGTACAATACTAGACTGGCGGCGAGCTCTCATCAATTTACATTTGACCTAGATAGACATTGCCGTAACTTCTACGCTAGCAGTTTCTTTTCTCGAACCGCTTGCTTGTGCAATTCCCTTCCGATTGCATGCTTTCCAGCCAACTTTAATCTGTAAAATTTAAATTCAGTGCCAATCGCTATCTACTTTCCTCCAGGTTGCTCTTTTTTCTTTCTAGTCATTATTAATGTTTCTGTTCCTAATTCCCCCACACCCCGTAAACCCTTTGCGTGTTAGTCGCCGTACTGCCTTGTTTGGAGTGACACCGATTATATATATATATATATATATATATATATATATATATATATATATATATATATATATATATATATATAAATGAAAAAGACAAAAAGAAATATTTTCTTTATCTGGGCTTTTCGTTCGTGGCAATTGTTGACAAATAAAATTGTTGTATTTAACTTGATGAAGTCCACCAGAGGAAGAAACGCGACGGTAAAAATTTTTTTTACTTTTGTCTGTAATCATATTGTCTGTTTTTATATATATGTGATGTTTTGCACACATACACACACATATATATTATATATGCATATATAAGAAAGAATTCAATTGATATTACGCGATTTGTACGATCGATACGTTTATATAGAAGCAGAAAAGGATGAAAGGTCATGTCATTGGCAATTAATTCGGCTCGGTTGACTCTATTGTGAAGAAAATGAAAAGTCAAGAGAAAGAGAAAAATCGAAAAGGAAAACTGTAAAAGGAAAGGCTGATATGAAAAGAATATACAAATTCAAAGCTATGTAGTAATGACTGATATAGATATATATATGCGTGTGTGTCTTTATCTATGTTTGGCTAACAATTCCTTATATTTACATGGCATGTAAACCTTTTTCCACAGACTTTTTCGTAAAACATTATTACTACATGTAATCTTTCTTTCATATTAGGTAAAAAATTAAAATGAATCTATTTTGGACGTTTTGAAACTTTCTGTTGTCTGACTCAATTTAATAAATTGTCGTCATAATGTATCAGGTAATTCCGACGGATAAGATATGAAAAGAGTTTTGCCAACCAGTGGAATTTTAAGTTAGAACTTTAGTCAAAGGATTGCATTAAAAAGAGATAAAATACACATGAATTTCAAGAGAGAGAGAGAAAGAGAGAGAGAGAGAGAAAAGAGAGAGAGAGAGAGAAAAAAGAGAGAGAGAATACGTGTGTGTGTTAGAGAGAGATAATGGAAAAAAGAAAAAGAAAAAAGAGAGAGAAATATAGACTGAAGGAAAGTGCAAGTTATAAAAATGCAAAATACGACGCCAGGTATTTTAACTTTTTACATGTTTTCCGAATCATCGAGAATCACTGAAGCACAGAATTCACGAGATTAAACTAATTGTAGAAACTTTGTACTTTTTGTTCAAATAGGAAAAATGCGTGGTCGGTAATAAAGACACTGTAATACGTCAAAATTTTGGCTAGAAAAAAGCCACACGAAAATAAATATCACAATTAAAGGTGGCTGGTAATAAAATCATCTGGTTTCTGTCGGCACTTCACGAGTTTATGGGTCCGTGCAAAAGAAATTCATAGGAAAAATAAAATTTAAATGTGAATCGATTCAGCCTTTAAAAACGTTTTCTAACAATGCTACGGTCTTATATTCGATATATTTCATAGTTAGGGAGACCTAGTATCCCATAAGATCCGATTTATGTGGGAAAAAATATCAACTTAACATTACAATTTGAATTAAATGTTCCTTAAATTTTCAATTTATTTATGAGACTGAGATTTTGCCCACATTTGGTATAAGAGGCTGGGGTTTGTCCGCTGGCTTTTTATTCTCCGTGCGCTAACATTGTTCTGCTTCTTTTTTAACTTTTTCTTCTGACATTTTATCTGTTATTTTTTTTTACTTCGTTAGAAAAATGATGTATAAGACGCGTCTTTTATAATGAATTTTTACAAATAATTTCTACATAGTTTAAATGTATGTAGGAAATAATTTTGAATTCATACATTCTATAAATCGAATGAAAATCTCTTCCACTTTCAAGATAAAGACTATCAAATGAGAGTGACTTGCTTTATCTTTTACCAAATCATGTCCAAAGAGAAGTCCTTTGAACATTCATCTATTTGCTATTATTGCTCTATTTCCCAATATCCATCATTTTATTTACGGAAATCTGCTCGTTTCTAAACGCGTTAAACTCCAATAATTTATTGGTCGGCATTTTTGTTAAGCGTTAAAGATCTTTGTTATTATTAATCGCGTATTACTCCAAAATCAGATGATTGATTATTTTATTAAAAGTTCTCCACTATTTAGTTGCCATTCAGTTTGTCCTCATGAAACCGTAAGCCATCGAGCACAGCACAGCATAGAATGGAAGTTTCTCATTTAGATTCTTATTGACACTAACACAATAGAGTATAACTATTACATTTGTCGCCATATTGTCGCTATATTATTTATTTCGGCTGTTATACGCTCTGGAATGTCTAACTGAACCCTTTATTTCGCTCACGTGCCATGTTAATTTTTACCCTCTGAAAGTTCTCTAGTGCCTTAACCGGGTATCCACTGTGCCATGTGTCCTTGAGAACATCCGTGTATGAATTTCTGGGTATTATAAACCTAATGTCTTCAGCAACCATTTTTACCAGCAGTATTTGCTGTTATCATTGCATGTTTTACCAGAGCTCATATTGCAATTTTGTTGTTATTATTGCTTTTCTTTGACACTCCTTATTACTGCTTCCCATATTGTATTTATTTCTATGCTTGGTCGACTCAGGAGATTTTGGTGGCCTAGCATTCCAACCATCTGAAGAAGGCCGGAGCGTACAACGGCCGAAACGTTGTAATAAATATGGCGACAAAGATGAGGACAATAGTCCGAATAATGTAAATAAAGTACATAATACCTCATCTCAGAAATACAGACTGTATAATTGTAAACACGTCTGAAACTTGAATCTCGACGAAGAATATTCCCATTATCCTGTAATATTGGGAAATTATTTCACAGGTTCTCATTATAAGCGATTTCTTTAATTGCATCAATCTTAAATCAAATTCATAATGCAGATGCGCAGTCGGTCTGACTCGTTGAATAGTTAGAATCAGTTCAATATTTAACGCTTCATGTATGAATCTGTATATGAGATTTAATGAATATGAAACTTGTTAAGTTGAAATAAAGTGAATTCGGCTGTACATTGAGTTTTGATTAGTCGATGTCCGCTTGTTAACATTTGTCAACGTAGGGACAATTGTGAGAAGGAAATTGAGGCTGTATTTACTCTACATTGTAAATCAAAAGCAATTACTGATCATGAATTCGAATCTAATGAAGAAAACAATTTTAGAAATGGAAAAGCATATAATCGGTCAGTAGTACTCCTTAGTACGGGGTCCATCTTAGGAAATTAAACATTGATTTGTATCTCAACTTGCTGCATCTATCTATCTATCTATCTATCTACCTACCTACCTACCTACCTACCTACCTACCTAGAGATAGATAGATAGATAGATAGAGAGAGAGAGAGAGAGAGAGAGAGAGAGAGAGAGAGAGAGAGAGAGAGAGCATAGTAGGGAGAAAAATAGAAAATAACTTGATTTGAACGTTTTATATTTTACAATTGTTCTGATTACTTAACCAACTGAACAGCGCAAATCTCCTTGCTTTGATTTTTTCTACAAATGTCACTACTTAATAACTACTGGTAATTAGACGCAAGAATGTGGTGTATAGTCAAGTGAAACTATTTAATTTCAATTTGGCCACATTACTTCCGACATTTAAAAGTCAAATAGATTTCTGTTACAACAATCATATTAATCTATTCTCTCAGTATCACATCGGATATGATTCTTTAATTTTTTATCGACACTTGCGTAATTATTGAAAAGGAAGGTGTAAAAGTGAAATGATTGTTTCGCCTGGTTGATTTGACAAGACATCAACATTTAAATTATTGGCACATGGACTAATTGTTGTTGATTCTCTCAAAGTTTTACGCAGCTATGCTCCGACCGGCCTTCTTCAGATGTCAGTCAATTTGGGGATTTCGAACTGAGCGTCTCCTTTAATCTACGATATTCTTAAACAGAACTATTTTCGATATGAAAATCAAAACAATCCCCGAATAAAAGAGCAGTAATGAAAGTCAGATAATTAATGAAATAAACTTTTTAAAATCAATATGCAAATTAGTTGAACTAGAAGAGTTACTTTGTCTAGAAGCAGATAATATATATTACATATATAGAGGAGTTTCCGAGTAAATTACTTTAAAGTAGAGCCGAGTCTTTTTTAATGTCAGAATTCGTGTGCAAATTATTAGTTTTTATTTAATTATGTTTCTCTAACTTTTCAAATGTTGAATGTATAAGTAACCCTAATTTCTGTTTTTCCATCTTTTACAATATATTAATTTTATCTTATAAACTGTCCGCTGTTCTGTCACCCATGAAATAAAAATAATTGTACAGAAAATAAGGATCTATGTACATCGAATCGTCTTTAAATTTCGTGCCAGCAGAAGAAATGTTGTTGAACTTTTAAAAAGTAAGCTTCAACATTAATTCAATACTTAAATTCCGCGTTTTGAGTTCTTCTGTAGTTTATTGATGCCTATCGCATCTACCCCTCCCTAGCTTTTGTGATGATGGCCGAACCAAGATTCCCCCACAGGAGCTAGCTTAAATGCCGCCCGATAGGACGGCTTTTAAGCTAGCTTATAATTTTAAGCCAGCTGCAATTTTGGATACAATGGTAAAATAGGAGTTACTCCCATTGAACCATGAAAGCAACGATAATGGCTTGTATAATATATTAATATGTATTTTTAACGTCGCATAATCCAGCATACTTGAATCTGAACGCAACGAAAATCGTTCCCTACGCCTAACATTTCTAGAATTTTTGAATGAACTATGAATCATTGAAATCAGTAGGAGTGGAGGAGTTGCTTGGACACGCACAAACACACACACACACACACACACACACACACACACACACACACACACACACACACACACACACACACACACACACACACACACTGTGCTTTATATATAAGATTTTTATATTTTAAAAGCTTAACACTAGGCTTCCATCTCCAAGTCTTTGTCATTTGATATTTTAAAATGGTTGCTAAAATCCTTAATCTTTCAATAATACAATAATAAATAGAACAAATTTAAAATTAAAAGTATTGATGAAAAACGAAACTATGTTTATCACACAAGAAACCATTTAATTTCCCAAAGCACATTAAGCGCATGTTTCACGCAACCATACCTAAACCATACTTAAATATACAATATTACTTACAAAATTTAATTGCATTGTAATGTCTTAAAAATAAATGCTTATTTCAAGTTCCTTCATTATTATTTTTAAATTTCATAACTAATTTTTCTTATTAAATCTATAGTGCACCCCAGAGTTTTACTTATTCTGCAAGTGTGCCCTGTAGTAAAGAAGAACGAAAACACTACTCTAGACAGTCTAAAATCTTAGTTAGACAGCGGTTTTTTAGATTGTTTAACCTTCTTGTATTTCTTTTAACATTTGCATTCTTGATGATTTTAGTGATTTTCAAAGCATAGCTTAGATGTGGCACTAGGCCGAAAGTATGGGACACCCAGTGAGAATCGAACTCACTAATCAGTCGTAATTGTTCTAGCGAGACAAGCTTGCCAACCATTACACCCGAGGTGCCCAATCTTGATGATTTTAGTGTTACTAATGGTAACGATGTACAGTAATGATTTACAGGTAGCGATGCTCTGGTAACGACGTATATCCAGCGCGTATGGAAACACTCAAGTAAATGTAGAAGAAGTCCCTAAATGATTTGGCATCCCATCGATCAGTGATCTTGCAAGCTTTTATTTCTCAAGACATATTTAAAGAGTCTGGTAAAGGCTTTGTTTAGTTCGAGCAGTATATTATAAATCTCTTGATGGAACAACACATATCCCAGAGACAACATATGTAAAAAACTGGATTGCTTTCAGTTCTGTTTAACCAATTTCGATGAAGTGCGTAAGTAATATTCTTATCAAGACGAAAGGTAAAAGAGGATTACAGACCTCTTCAGGCTAAGTCTATGATTTTTACCAAGATACCAATTAACTATGAAATACGTATGTATTTACCCCATATAAGTTTGATTCTAGTTTTAGCAATAATTGTTTAAAAGAAGAGTTACAAAACATCAATAATTATATTCATAAAGTTACTTTTCAGTTCTTACTGATAAAGAAAAATAAATGAGTAACCTTTTCAAAGTTGGATAAAAATCACTGCATGAGGAACAAGGACAACGGCATTGCCAATAGAAACACCCTGATTGGCGACTGAATAGGTTGTGTAATTTTGGAATCGCTACTGATTAAACAAACTTTCGTTAATATAAATTTTCACTCTTCAAGCTCTTCAATAGTTTATCTCTTGATCACATTTGTTGATTTTGTTTAGCGGCATATCAACACCCCTATGAGTCATTTAATGCTGAAATCTAAATAATTTAAACATAATTTTATGGTTTCAACTAAATATATTTTGAAAGCAATTATATACCTACAACTACAGATAGAATGTATTGCTGGTCATTTTGCTTTAAAATGTTTTTTAGCGGCATATATCAACTACTTCAGTCAGTCAGTCATGTGCCTTGCATGATACACGCTTTGATACATGACTGACGAGGCAGATTTTTTCCAGATTTTTTCTTTCTACTGTAGACAGTTTGTCATCCAAGGCTATAGAACACGGTCTGTGCGGCTATTTACCCATAGCTGGGGGGAGAGGAGAAGAGGATTCATACCTTTCCCAAATGTATTAGCAACATAGTGAATGCAATGGATTGAGGAATCCGAACTCGGCTCTCCGATTCCTCAATCCGAGCCACTATCCACCGTGTCTCTGCAACTGCCGAAAATTAATGTTCATGGAAGCAATACAAAAGTATTTTTACAAAAATGTATTGCTGGTATTTTACTATTTAACTGGATTTTAATACTTTCCTAATTGTTTTGACCCCATTTTTTGGGGTTCACTATTTGCCCATACCTGAGACCCTAACAGGTGCTGCCAACCCGGGTCAGGATGAACCTTGGAACAACAGCAGTTAAGTGGTAGTTTCACGCTTCTCAACACGTCCAATCTCCCGATCGGCGGCCTTGCAGCCGGATGTAGTTTATCGTCATACACAGGACCAGTTTCTTGCTCATACTGAAGAACATTGAAAGCTGCGTTGGAACAAGGACTCTGCTTTGATTCACATAATTATCCGTTGAGAAGGAATGTAAAAGTTGGTACCTCACCTGACTTGAGCAAATTGCATTTCCTGGATTATCATAGTGAGGACACCTGCTGGACAGCAAAGCGTGTTCAGGTTATACCAAAGTAAAGCCTTGCCCACAGTATTAGATCGGATTGAAAAAATCAGATCAGTCATACCATGCTCCGCTTTGAAAAAAAAACGCTGCCTCACGGAAAGTTGATCTTGAATTGCAATAATTCTTTTATGGAAGGTCCAGGCAATATTTTTTCAGGTAACGGAATGTTTCTCGTTAGTTTCCTTAGTTCATTAAATCTGCTTTATAGAATACGACTTCCATCTTTCAAAATCTCCTGTAGGATACTGTTAAGATATGTGGCTTTTCAAGACATCAATTCTTTCCGCAATTTATACTAGTTTTAAACTGCAATTTCATTGATTGTTGCGCGATTGTGTTCTTACCATTGTTGCTGCTGCAACTTATCTTATTCCTCTTGTTGTTTTCCGTCTACTTTCTTTCTTCTTTCTATTCATCATAGTTTTTTATTCTTTTTTCTTCTCATTTTGGGTTTTTATTAAATAGGATACACTATTTTCTTTATCAATAAAGAATGAAGATTAACTTTACAAATATACTTCTTGATGCTTTGTAACTCTTCTTCTAAACAATTATTGCTAAAACTAGAAGCAAACTTATATAGGGAACAATACATATGTATTTCATAGTTAATTGGTACCTTGATAAAAATCACTTTAAATGTAGTTATATTAATTTGTAAGCTTCCAGAAAGAATAAATATGGCTATTTGATATTGGCGTAAACAGAGTAACTTTGGGTTAATGTTGAAAGATAATTTTTCCATTCCAACTGTTATAGACTTCATTTTTAAACAATTTCACCTCAAGCGAGGTAGTAAAGCCACTAAAACACAAGGGATTACTGGGTGTATTTTCGTACAATGCAGAATAAAGGTTTCAAAGGGTTTAAATAAATTTGTAATTTATTTCGGAATAAGAAAAATATCTGCAAATTGGATTGTTATAATTACTTTAAAATTGTTTTATTCAATTACATTTGTTAAATCATGAAAAGAACGAAAAACTGAAAATATTTTAAATTAATTTGTTTTAAAGCAAGCAAAGACAGCCGTCATGTTAAATGGGAAGCCAGTTCCTATTTATAAAATGTATATTTTCATGAATAATTAAGGGGGAATATGAGTGAAGCTCAAACTACATTTAAAATGTCAATTTATTTTTACTTTTATACCAATATTAATATAATCACGCTGTTGCCGAGGATTAAGCAATTATTATACACGTATATTTAAAATTTAGAAGCATGAAATGGAGGTAATCTTTATGACAAAAAATAAAAATAAACATATTACATCTTACGTGGAAAAGAGACATTCAGGAAACAGTAATACGTTTATGTTATCAAAAAGAATTCTGTATGAACAATGAAATAAAATATTAAAGTCCTCATTATTTCGTGGGCATCATTCATTCTATGCAGTAAGTATTATACATTTCATTTCTTTTCTTCTTTTAATCCTGAAATTTTATTTTTTAACTTTTGTAAAAAAAAACAAGAATGTAGAAACGGGTTAGGAATAAAGGCCACACTATAATTGTTACACTGATTGAACTAAAATAATTTTTTTATAATTCCTGTTAGAGTATGTCAACATTAATGCTCTAAAAATATCGCCTCATTGAGCACATTTTCAAGTTTTTAACGATAAAAAGTTTGCTTTCTTTAATAAGGTCAGTAAAGATAATAAATGAATCCATAATAAGCTAAGTTACTTTGTTTAATAAAACAAATAAAGTAAATTGTCTTATCACTTTTTATGAATATTAAAAATATACGAATTAAAAATAAACATTTTTGACATTATTTTCTAAATATTCTAATTGCAAAACTGATTCTAATGCGAAGTTAATTACTAATTTTCGGACAGATAAATCTATATTTGAATATCTAAGCAATTTTTAATTGTAAAAGTTAATAACAAAAAGGTGGTTGCTTTTATAATGAAATTGCTTTGATTATTAGTTTTATAATTAACCTGATTACGAAATCACAGATTGAAAATGAATGTAAAAGTACTCTTACTGGCACAATTTAAATTTTAAAGCTGAATATACAAATTAGTTATCTCCATTAAGAAAGAAGCGATATGAAATAAAATTCATGGTACACGTTAGAATTGTTGTTCTTGAGTCGACATATTTTTATATATGTCGACAATTCAACAATTCTAACGTGTACCGCAGTAATTTTGCCGAAACAAATTTATGTAATATGTAAACACACACCCAATTTCGCACGCACGCACGCACGCACGCACACACACACACACACACACACGCTCACACACACACACACACACACACACACACACACACACACAAAAACAAAAAAAAACAAGACAATTATAGTATCCCTAGATGTAGAATAAGAGGCCTGTTTTAGTTGTGATTTAGTTTATCACGGAATAATAACTTTTCTTTATGCAAAATGATTGGAGCAAATTCTTTTGTAGAAAACTTCATTCCGTCTGTTCAGACGTTAATGTTTAACTACTTGAACCGTGGAAATATTTTTTAAGAATAAACTATCAAGTTCAAAATCAGAAGTGGCATTTCTCTCTAAATATCTCGTCCAGCACGAATGAAATCATTGAAAACTAACTCATCCTTTAAAATATTTCTAAAATTCTCGTGTAATGCTAAGTTAGTTTTAATTCTCCGTGGAATTATAATTACGAGGTAAAATTGTAAGTGGCTACGAAATATGAAAAATTGGCAAAGAAATGAAAACGTAAATTTCCTACATCTAAAGAAAACAGATATTCATGGGAAATTTTATGCTGAAAATCTGACACTGAATTCAACTGTGTGGGTGTAATGATTGCTAGAAAGATAACACCAGCACCTATTTCAACGAGCATTTAATTCTAAATGATCAGATAAAAATTAATGGTTATCCGTCAAATGCTGTAAATTTAGTTTTCTAAATTAATTATTGCCAATGAAATCGTCTTAATTTGTCCGTCAGATTAATGTAATCCCTCAAAATCGCCTTAATTTTTTATAAATCCTTTCTGATAATTTTGGAATAACTGTGTGCAAGAACGTATATTAAAAATTTATGATATATAACATACCTTGAAATCTAGATAAAAATAACAATGGTGATAAACGAACTTAAAATCAAATTGCAGAAGTTAACAAATAGTAACGATTAGTTTATATTGGAGATTATGTGACAGCAAGTCCCCTTGTGCGGAAACCATTGTTATAATATTTGTCGTTGCCGCGTTAGAACGGAAGAAAGTTTTGTTAAAACAAGAAAGTGTGATGTGCTGAGAGACATTGAAACGAGAAGGGTTAATGCCAAAAACCCGTGGGAAGAATTGAGGATTTAATTCACACATAAACGACTTGAATTGTATGCCGAGCAGTTTGAACAATGGAAGAATGACCCAGACTTAAGGGGCAATGTTGATCGACACACAGCTGCAAATGCAAGCTGTAAAGCGAAAACTTCATTTTCGTAAACAACGAATTTAGAGTTGATTCTCCTGATATAAAGTGATTCGAGACAGGAAAGGGCGGATAAGCCACCCGCGCTTACTGAGGAGGTTTAATAAGAGATCATGGTACGAAAGATTGGGAGAAGGTAATTCCCCAAAATTATGTCAATAAATACGAATGCGCAAAGCGAATTCGAAAGTAGAAAACGAGTCGGAGCAGAAGAGACAGAGACAGAAGAGAGAAGAGAAGCCCTGTGATTATCTGCCGAAGAGAATCCTCCAAATTTTACCAACAACAACAAACCAGATTTTTGCCAGGTCAATGATAGTATCACTTTAGATTTAGATGTGAGCTAGGCTGATAAATAATTGCATGCGAACTCTAATATAACCAATTATTGTACGGAAGACTGATATAAAAACAGCATTTATATTTTTTCAATTTATTCAAGAGTTATTTTTTTCTCTGTACGTCATCGCTCTGCTTGGACCAGTTCAACACGAAGATATCTGCAACGATTCGGTCTTGGCCTCCGTATGATCAAACTTAAATCACAACATGGGGTAAGGTAGGTCTGATATCGAAGCTATCTTCATCGATTAGCCGCGGTGTTGGACGACCGGCGAAGTTGGTGCACGATTACATAGTCAAATATTCTCAGCTTTTGTGCTCATACATTTATGTGTTTGTGCGGACATAATTACTTAAGGCGGTGGTATGTATGTTTTATGTTGTAGTTTTGTTGTAGTTACATTTTGGAATACAGTTTGATTTGTAGGATTATGAATTAATGTGATGAAAGTGTTTTTTTCATATTTATTTTATTGGTTGAATTGTACAGCTAAAATGTATTGTTAGTCATTTTTCGATAAAATGTGTTGTTAGTCATTTTGCTATAATAGGTATTGTTTATAATTTTACTATAAATAGATATTGTTGGTAACTTTTTTTAATATAAAATGTATTGCTGGTATTTTTACTATAAAAATATTTTTATACTTTCATAGTGTTTTGTTTTTATTTGGGGAGTTCACTATTTGCCCATAGCTGGGACCCTAACAGGTTCTATCACCCAGTGGCAGGATGGACCTTGGTACAAAAGCAATTAAGATGTGGTTATATGCTCCCTAAAACCTCTTATTTCCCGATTAGAGGGCCTGCTGCTGGATACAGTTTATCGTTATATCCAGGACTAACAACAGATAAGGATGTGTGGGTTTCAAATATGAAATATACATCAGCAATCAGTGTGATTAATGCAGTTAACGTTGCTAAGCACCTAATCGATATTTAAATTTTCAAAATAAGGATGAATTTTATAAACTGGTGTCTTATATTCCGAAAATGCGGTATTCATGTTTTCGAACGGTCTTCAATTAATAAACATTTCTCTTGACATTGACATAAAGGTTTTAAAAAGAAACACGCGCACAGAGGAATTCAAGAGATATGATATTTCATTAAATTAAATTAAATGTATTTGGCTGCAAAAATGCTCACCTTTCGAATGTTGAGAAATGTATTTTGAATAACTGAAATACACCTCAGTGAATTAATAACCTAAAATCTTTTTAAAACCTAATGACCGTATACTGAGACAAAGCAGAAAGACAAACCCAGTTTTAAATCTACTAATGGAATATTTCTACAATAATTTAAAATATCCGTGTTTAGAATTTGGTTTAATAAGAAAAGTTGCCGGTCTGACTAATAACAGATTTCATAAGAAATTATGATGTTTGTTCACTTTTAGAGAAATCAGTTGAACTGAGAACTTGTCAGTGATTCCTTATCCAAAGATTACTGGACATACTACCGCTAACAAATATATTCTATGAAGATATAACCCGACAGAAGACACAGTTTACTACTTCGCCTTGTGATAATTACACAGTGAAGTTTTCTCCAATCTTATCATATAACATCATAAGAACATACATTCCAGATGATGTTTGGAATTACAAATCGGAGAGCAGCGTTCGAATTCCGAGCCGGGTTAATTGCATTCACTTACACGCAAATAGCCTTCAGAAAGTTAAGAACCTATCTTCCCAGCGATGGGTTAAATAGAAAGAAATGTATCTAATACAACAATAGTTATTCTAAATAAAAAAAAATTAAAAAAACAAAAAACTCGCAACAAAAGAAAATACTTATTCTTACAATCCAAAATATATTTCGGCTTTAAATAGCCCACAAAGGTTGATAAGCTCTAAAAAAGTCAATCTACCAATCATTTTAGATAAAACGGGCGGATAATAAAATATCATGACAAATTATGATGTCTAATGAATGAACTAGTATTTCATTGATCTTCATTTCAGTCACTTTTTGTTGGAAATGCCAGATCGTCTTTCTCCGGTCGTTATCAGATTGGCGTAGAAATAAAGTATAAGTTTCTTAGAGACGAAAAAAGCACCGTATTTGACGGCATATAAGAGGCACGTGTGTATAAGACGCACCCCAATTTCAGCCGGGAAAATCAGGAAAAATAGCAATTTGTAAAATTATTAGTAAATGTTACAGCCTAAGCTATAGTTATGAGGTATTACTTTGGTTAAACAAACCATGATTACTATTAAACGCAAAATAACAGGAAAAAAAGAACACGAGCCTATAAAAACTTTATTATATCCAAAAATAAGAATACAAAATAAAAATCAAGCAGTCATTACAATTTAACAAAACAGTTACCATTAAAATTTTATTTATCTTCAAATCCATAAAATTTGTCGTCTTCGTTATCAAAACTCGGATACTCATTTTCAGTACTATTATCATCGTCTTTAAATAATGCGTCATCTTCTGTTCCATTGAGAGCATTGTTATTGCCATACTTTTTAAAAGATTTCACAACAATTTCTGCTTTAATATTATCCCAAGCTTGCTTCACCCATTCGAAGACTTGTGCGATGGTGTTTCTTTTTATTCTTCCTGCAAGTGTAAGGTCGTGATCAGGCATTGCCATCCACGTGTTCCATTGCTCCTTCGTATTTAAGTCTAAGCTAATAGGAGTTGCCAGGTAGCTAATTTCGGCTGACTATCACGAATTTTAAACCTACATATGGCATATAAGACGCAGGGGAATTTTGAAAGATATTTTTAATAAAAAAAAGTGCGCCTTATATGCCGTCAAGTAGGATAAATAAAATTCAGATGAAAAAAATAAAAGTGAAGAATTAATGAATGACATTGCTTCATCAACGAATTTACAAACATGATATTAGTAATAATTCTATCAGTCTATAAAGATAAAAGGATAGCAATATATCACAGAGTCGAGGCAAATAAAGAAGAGTTATAGAGTTAGATATTAACAGTTGGCCAGTAGTGTTTGCAGTCTAACCGGTTATTGAGAATAAGTGATAAGAATTCGCATTTCGCTAAAGACTTCTTTTATATTTCCTCTCAGCATACTAACAACCTTATAATAATGGTTTGTGTGACCTGTAATAAAAAACCAACTCAGTTTAAGGTGACAAATAGAAGCTTAACATTAACTACGCTCAACTGAAGAAGAAAATGCGGGCCTGCTTATCACACATTCGAACACCAGTCACAGGTTTCAAACTAAATAATCTGCACAAATAGTTGAATAGAAATATTGAAATAAAGTTCATATTTGTCTGTGTATTAAAAAATATATGGTGTCGTTTCATAACATTTAAATGCTATGAAACAAATTGCTTTAAAATTGTTGCTAAGTGTGATGTGCTATTTTTATTTACTCTTAGGTGTACCGTTGCTCAAAAAAGTTGAGAAACACTGTTTTAAGCAGTAACAAGAGTCACATTCACCATTTGTAACACTTATCACAGAATCAAAACTTTTCGAAATGCGCCCATAAAGCTGGAGTTGTTCCTCTTTCTGTTTTAACATCGCGACAAATAATATTTACTTTTGATTTTAATTTCACATTATGAGGATCTTACAGTTGTATCGTACTGATACAAAGCTTAGCGTGTCGGATTTACAAACTACAATAGTATCGAGCTGAAATCAACTTTCTACATCATTATTTCTAGAGATCACTCGGCGTAAACCCCAGTGTTAGTCGCGTTCACCCAAAGCTGACGGATTTCCAAAGAAAGAGTTACTACTGTAAACGACTAATTATTTTTATGTACGTGATATACTGATTACGTAATCAAACACACACAACATTAAATTAGAGACAGCGTCGGGTTACGCATTTATTGATTTGTCTAATATCCGGTAGAGAGAGAGAGAGAGAGAGAGAGAGATAGATGTAGACACATAGATGGAAAGAGGGATAGGGAGAGGAAGTGGGAAGCCAACTGCAGCTTCCTTTTGCCGGACAAACGGAAATAATCTCGTAATGACTGTTGCTTTGATTACCTGTTAATTGTTAATGGTGACATCAACACAATTAGTGGGAATCGATTGGCTGATCATGGCAAGAAGAAGACTGACTGTGGGGCTAAAGAGGACTGTGTATCAAAATCTACTGTTTAAAAGTAAATGGCTACGTAGTATTAAAACAAAAAAAATTATACAATTTAAAATATACCCTCTGTTTCGTCTTTATATACAGAGATATTTCTCCATCTCTCATATATTTTTTGTCTTTATTCATATATATATATATATTTCTCTCTGTTTCATCTTTATATACAATGAGATATTTCTCTACCTCATATATATATATATATATATATATATATATATATATATATATATATATATATATATATATGAATAAAGACAAAAAGAATACTTATCATAGCCGATGCATCTCGTCCTCTGGTAACTTTATGAAGGCAAATGTAAGGATCCTATATTGTAATAAGTATTTATAAACGAAAGTAAAATCTCATTAATTTTTCAAAATGTTTAAATTTAAGAACGCTCATCAGACTAACTTAAAATGAATCTATAACTAACTAAAATTATATAACAACTAATCTTTCCTAGATATCATGGTACAACTTAATGACAATAGACTTAAAACTCAGTGTCCATTAAAACAACTAATACATATGATCTCATAAATTCTATTCTCACCATAACAAGAGAATAAAATTCGGAATAATCATCGGGTTCTATTTAAGAGCACTCAAAATTTCCAGCTCTCCATATTTATATGAAGAAAAGGAATTCATTGAAAATACTTCTAAGCTCCTACAATACCTTAATTATTTCATATTCAACGTGAAACAAAAAGCTCGTAAAATATTTGAAAATAGAAGAGTGGAACATTTTCAGAAACTCAACGAATCAAAATATATTATTCTACCCACCAACTCTATCAGAATTACAATTGAAAAGAATTTATCTGAACTTAACATGGAATTTAATACAGCAACTGCTAAAACAAAAAAATACTTAATACAAAACAAAATAATAAGTTATAACTTGAAGGAGAAATTTACTCTGTCACCTGTAGTAATTGCCACAATGAATGCATAAGAGAAATTTCAAGGAATGTAAATAACAAATTATATTAGCATAACAAAGGAACTTTACATTACTTAAAAGAGAAGGTTATTTCTTAAGACGAAAATATATAAAAATACCTTTAATCGCCAGATCATCCACAGTAAATTTACTTCCAGTTGGCTGGTTGTTTTTGTTTAACGGCATATCAATCTCTATAGGTCATTTACTCCCGAAATCTAAATTTTATTTTGTTTTGGAGATAATAATGGTTTAGTGATACACGTGTTACTAATTAACCCATAGATGGGGTGAGACGTAGATTCATATCTTTTTTACGCGTAAGTGAATATATCAAACCCAAATGGAATTGAGACTCGGCTCTCCGATTGAGAGCCATTATAGATTACACCATCCACTCATCCAGGCTTACAGCACCCGGTATTCCCAAGCGGTCACTCATCTAGACACTGACAAGGATCAACGTTGCTTAACTTCAGTGATCGTACAGGAGCCGATGTTTCAACGTGATGTAGGCCTAAGCAAATTTACCATCATGTTCTAACAACATTTCAACTTTCTTGACAGATTTCTAATAATTTTTCTGTTATCACAATATGGCGTCTTTCATGAAAAATTAATAAAAACATGAATAATGCACGTATGTATTATTAATTTACCCCAATGAAAGGTGATAATACGACTAAGACACAAAGGGGTGACTGGGAGTGAAACACGATGAAAAATACTTTAGAAGAAACCAGAAAACCAATCCTAAACAGGAAACAAACTCCTGTTCACATGAACGGTGAGTAACCTGAACCGGACGATATGAAAGTTTATATATATATATATATATATATATATATATATATATATATGTATATATATATATATATATATGAGAGATGTTTCATTGAATAATTTAGACAGGTTTGTCTATTTATTTTCAATTGGATCCTTTCATATTCACGAACAAGCTTTTTTAAAGGAAAAGAGATAATTACCGTGTTGATAAATATTATTTTATTCCAATTACATTCGAAATAGCACAATCAGGGTGTTGTTTATTTCGAGACAAATATTGTAGTGGCCATCATTTTCAATTTTCTCTTGTGAAGTGAATATATATATATATATATATATATATATATATATATATATATATAGAGAGAGAGAGAGAGATAGATAGATAGATAGATAGATAGATAGATAGATAGATAGATAGATGTGCACAATGATATCAAATGTCTCCTTAGTGTCATTTAATATATCTCTATTAAACACAAAAATGCTATTCTTACAATGCGAGAAAATTAAAAACAACAATAATAAAAGTAAGTGATAACATGCTGAATTGAATAGGCTAAGTTTAAAATTTGGAACACCACAGTTTAAATAATCGTCTCGTATTTTTTATGTTTGAATATAAACTATAACCAGCGGTTACTGTAGTCTCTCTTTTTGTATATAAGACTGATTGTACCAATAAAACCATTATCAGAAGGTTTATTTTTCAATAAATATATACATGTTCTTTCTGTGTTATATATGAATTAACTCGCAGTTGATCGTAGCTTCACTACATATTTTTAAAAGAAAATAGTTGTAAATATATAAATCAAGACGGTGCCAGTAAACTGGCAATAATTTTAAATACGTATTTAATAAATACTGTGAAACTTGGCTTAGTCGCAGACCATTCAGTGAGGATCGAATTTCTGACACTATTACTGGTCTGGGAGACAAGATTGGTATGCGCTACTTCATGGTGTGGCACTGCAATTTCATTTTGACTGTACCAGCAAAATAAACTTCCAGGTTGCAATTAGTATTTCTCGAGTTCAAAGTCATTATTAAGTGGCATACAAATTTTGTAGCTTACCAAATGCTACCTTCACAACTGGTTATTCTTATTTTCTTTAAATCTTTAAAAGCCAATGTTTCAAAATATTACGTAAAAAGAAATTTATAATGTTTGGCGTGTCTGTGGTTTATATTGTCTAAAACGCGTTTTAAAATTCCTTTTTTGGTTATCCACGAGAAGATAAATCTTAGAGAAATCAACAAGTCGCGAATTGGTGTGAAACGGAAATGGAGTCTGATGATAAAGAAATATTTTCTGGGGGTTTGCAAACAGAATAATTATATTCCATGATTTTTTCCATGAACTTACCGTTTTTATTTACGTTGCAAATGAAAGAATTGATTTGAAAAGAATAAAATCTGAATTCATTTTGCTATGGGCTTTAAGATATATCGCATGTCTCATGTTGAATGAAAATATCCTCTTTCTGCTTTATATTAAAAGTCTTCTTAAAAACATACACAGGTCATTAGTAAATATCTATGTAAATAATACGATAGAGTATAGATCTGTGGACAATTTAAAAAAAAACCTGACCAGAGCTAATTCTTCTGAGTTAATTCATATTAATGGGAGAAGAACAGGCGTGTAACATTGAATACCTACAAAACTGAACTAGAAACATTTCATTACACCGAGCAGAACCTTTATTTCAATTATGACGATGAACGTTTCTACTCTCATGGAAGCATTTTGCTTCGAACGTCTGTTGGGTCTCAAGTTCACTTCCAATCTCAAGTAGATCCTATATATACGAACCTTTGTTAAAGATACTGGTAAAATGGTCGGTTCTTTGGAAACTATATGAATCCCTCTGCCATAATCTTTCTGCTAGCTCAGACGAAAAATAGTGTACTATATATGGGCTGAAGCTCTCCATTCCTAACTTTTTAGTCGCTTTTATAGACGCTTTGGAACTCTGTCAAATTCAAAAGCGTCTATACAACCTTATGGGTGATGAAATATTTTTCATTATATAACCCCTTTTCCCCCAGACAAAATGTCACAAGGCTCTTTCTAATTTATCGCTATTTTCATAGCAGATGTTCTGACGAGCTATATTAATTAGTTTCATCAGCTGTGACCTTCAGAACTAAGAGACGCCATGTCGCATACACTAGGTTGAATCATCCTCATTCCCTTAATATTTCAGTGGTAAGAACGAAGTTCCATTCAGAACCAAGAACCGTGGGATCGGGCATTTGCATTGTCTGCTTTTCTCAGCCGAGTCTCCGTCGGTAGACAGAGTCCCGACTGAGTCGCACTCTACCTGAATACAGATTGTTTGAAAAACTGCGGGTCAGACAGAGGACCATGTGACTCCGCCTGACTCGTATTTACCCAGTCTCCCCAACTGAGACGAGTCACAAGTGACACGAGTTTAGTGTGGTAAAGCCGAGCGCGTACACAAAATTTACCCAGACCCCGCAACCGCCGGATCGGGCACTTTGCATTGCCTGGTTTTCTCAGCCAAGTTTCCGTCGGTAGACAGAGCACCAAGGGAGTCGTATTCTTCCCGAAAGAAAGCATGAGAACTTCCTGACACTGAAGGACTGGTATTTACCAGTCGCTCAACTGCGGACTAGAAGCGACACAAGGTCAAGTTTTAAGGGCAACGAGCGTTTCCACTCGGGTCACTGGTCAAAATTTACCCAGCCACCACAAAAGGGGGCTCAGGTGCAGTACTAGTCTGGTTTTCTCAGCCGAGTGTCTATCCGAAGACAGAGCTAACTGAGTCATCCTTCGCCCGAAGACGTATGTCTTGTTACCCTCTGGCCGAAGAGAGAGGTCTTATCTTGTCGCGATCTTGGGCCTACTACGACGCTATTTACCGGTCGCTCCACTGCGGACTAGATACGACACAAAGTCAAGATTTATGTGAAGAACCAGAGGGTTTCCACCTGGGCCACTGGTCAAGATTTATTCAGCCCGAACAAAAGCGAGTTCGGGTACAATATTGGTCTGTTTTTCTCAGCTGAGTCTCTATTCGAAGACAGAACCCCGACTGAGTCACCCTCTACCCGAGGACAGAGAGCTTGTCAGTTGCAAGCCTAACAGCGAACTCCCTGACTCCAACTTGTCTGTTTTTCTCAGGCGAGTGTCATCCCGACTGAGTCATCCTCCACCCGAAGACTGAGGTCATGTCACCCTCTTCCCGAAGACAGAGGGTCTTCTTTTGCTGTGAGCCCAAGCCACACTGAGGCGTCAGGTATTTACCGGCCACCCCGCTGCGAACGAGAAACATCACAAGGTTAGATTATCGTGGGAAACCCGGGGATTTCCACGTGGGACACTGGTCAAAATTTACACAGCCGCGCAAAAGCGGGCTCGAGTACTTGTCTGTTTTTCTCAGCCGAGTCTCTATATGAAGACAAAGCCCGACTGAGTTATTCTATGTCCGAAGACATAGGGCTTGTCAGTTGCAAGCCTGACCGCAAACTGCTTGACTCTAAATTGTCTATTTTCTCAGCCGAGTCTCTATCCGAAGACAGAATATCGACTGAGTCACCCTTGATCCGAAAATAGAGGTCTTGTCATCCTCTCCCCGAAGACAGAGGTTTTATTTTGTCGAGATTCTGGGACAGACTGCGACGGTCTGGTATTTACTACTACTTGTAGGCATATAATTATTTATGAATTTGGTTTTAAATTTGTTAAAAAGCGGGATTGCTACACAAATACACAAATATATTAAATAGCGTATATTTCTGCAGCATAATTTCATTAAGATTTGTCTCATTGAATAACTTCGACATGTTTTGTCTACTTATTTTCAATAGGATATTCAGATTCACGGACAAGCTTCTTAGTATCTTTATTAAAGGAAGAGATAAATTTACCATGATGATACATATTCATTTATTCTGAGTACTTTCGACATGAACACATTAGTGTTGTTTTTTTCTAAGACAAAAAATTGTTGTGCTTATCATTTTAAATTTCACTATGTAAGCGTCAAGTGGTAACTAAGTTATGAAATTTATATCGTACAGTACATAAGCTTAGCGTTTTTCACTTCACGGGTAAACATTTAACTTTCAGATGAACACAACAGTTTTGTCTTAGAAAAATGATGAGCACAACAATTTTTGTCTTAGAAAAACATCACCCTGATGATGACATTGTGCTAATATCGAAAGTACTCGGAATAAACGAACATGCATCAACATGGTCATTTTCTCTCTTCATTTAATAAGAATACTAAGAAGTTTGTCCGTGAATATGAGAGGATCCTAATGAAAATAAGTAGACAAAACTTGTGTAAATTATTCAATGATGTGTTTAATATTCTGTACGTAATCATTCAACCTGTATAATGTGTGAAAGGAATTATGTACTTTGGTGTATTGCTTGATAACATTTATCTTCGATATATCAATCGTCTTTATATTTTGAAACCCTAATTTGACAATTATGCTTTGCTGTAGAATTACAAATACAAGGTTTTGTTGAGTAAAGATTCGTCATCCGTATAACGGTGATTGTAGCAATCCTGAGATCGATCAAGCATTCATTTTGGAAGGGAATGTTTCACTTCAAACACCAAAGGTGAAGTACGCCATCTTCCCATAAAATACTCTTATCAGTTTTATTGGCATAAGTCCAAGAATAAAGTTATTTTGCGCCAAAAGATAATTTATTTTATCTTGCATTGAAGACAGTCAATCGTAATTCTGTCCAAATAATAGATAAACGACAATAAAATAAAGCAATCACGTTTCTCAGTGGTCTTTACCTGCAAAATTTATAATAGTGGCAAGTGAAATTGCAGAAAGATTTCCAATATTAGTTGCGTACAAATCCGTTTTTTTTTAGTGTTGGATAGTAGCGCTGAAAGCTTTTGCAAGTATAATACGTCTAAATGTGTAAGCGGTAAATTCTGTCTGTCCGTCCATGTGACTAAAACACCTCTAAGCCGGGCCACGCTTGTTCTCCATAGACTTATTATGCCTTTGTGGAATCAAGATGATCTCGGGATTGAAAATTTGACCTTTATCTGGGGCTTGAACATCTAGCATTGGGATTTGTGTCCGGATGATTTAAAAATTTAAAAATAATTGAAAAAACTGATAATTTTAAAAGTTTATTTAAATTTATATTCAGTTTAAAGGAACACAAAAACTTTGTGAAACTTTAGTTTTGTACCGAATTAGACCCCCACAGGAGCTAGCTTCAAAGTCCTCACGGACTGCGGCTTTGAAACTAGTATGTAATAAATTGAAATGTTTTAAAACTATGCAAAACACGGCAGAATATATGCATTAATTTTTATAAAAAAATGTCCAAAAGTAACGTGGAATCACAAGGTAGCGATCATGAACAGTTATAAATGTCGGGAATTGTTTTTTTCTTAGTGTCATGGGAAAACAACAACTGTTATATCAGAATAAGAAAAATGTATTTCTCTAGAAAAAACAATGATGCTTACTTTTCTTCTTACTCAAGTGCTCTCTCTCTTTATATATATATATATATATATATATATATATATATATAATTTTGTGTATATATATATATATATATATAATTTTGTGTATATATATATATATATATATATATATATATATATATATATATATATATATATATATATATATGTATATATATATATATATATATATATGTACAAAATTTAAGCCGCTACTTATTTTGCCTGTGGCACCAAATTTGTTATTCATGTCTAAGTAAAACGAATCTTTTGAGAGATGCAATTTTCGTTTATGAAGATCCTTTGTGTATTAAAACATATATTAAATTTGAAAAGAAACTTCTGAGGAACGGATGACTCATTCTGCACTATAATATAGTGAAAATCATTTTATTTATTAAAAAATATTTTATGATACACGGTGTACGTTTGCGTATACTTGACGCATATATTTTTTCTACTAATTGTCTCAACAGATACAAAATATTATTTTATGATTAATAGTACGGACACTTAAAAAAAGAAGTCTAAATATTGATAGTCATATGCCATGCTTTGCTGGTGAAGAATAATCAAGTTATACAAGCTGAAAACATGGAATTAAAATATCTTCTGCTTCTACACACTTGCATTCAAGAACACAATAAACCCAGCGATAAAAATAAAAATATAATTTTTGCTATTTACATTGTTCGGACTTTTATCTTTATTTTGGTTGTCATATTCACGATGTTTCGGCTGTTGTACGCCCCGGCCTTCTTCAGATGATTGGAATTTCGAAACGAAGCCTTTATTTCGTCCACCGCAGTAGATTGTTCTAGTTCCACGTCTGATTCCTCTTCCTGAAATCTCAGTTCCAATTATTTCTCTTGACTCAACTCTCCAGGTATTGAACTCAAAATATTTTAGGTCATGTCAATGGATTACACCAACCAACGCTTTTATCCCCTGAGCCATGTGTCTACAAAGACGCATGGCCCAGGGGATAAAATATAGAGAGATATATTTGTTTTTGTTATCACATCGCTTCAGCCCTTGTTTCCGGCCTTCCTTGTGTGCATATCGATCTACTAAGAAATCCGAATTGAACCCTTTATTTAATTTACGGGGGTATGTTGTTCTCGTTCCACTGCCCATGTCGAAGAATATCGTCTAGTTGATATTTTTAGTTTTGCTCAAATATTGTTCGCCCTGTTTAAACTGAGTCTAACTGTCCTACCCGTCTCAGGGATTGAACTTACTATCAATATGTCACCAAATTCACAAACCAACACTTTAATCCACTATGCCACGGTTCCGTAGAACAGCTTGCTGTGAGTTTAATCCCTGAGGAAGGCCGAAACGAACAAAATTGAAACGTTGTGATAACAACAACAAACATCAGGGGAATAGTTTGGATACAAATAATGAAAACGTCTGCTAGATATTCAGGCGGAAATAAGTTTTCTTATTAAAAAGAAGAGATTTGATAAACAAGTAGATCTTCAATAAAAATATCGGAAATATGAAGACGAAGAAAATATTTTTAAAATTCAGCGACAAATATTGAAATGTTTCATACAATCTTTACAGTCATTGAAAGAAACATGAATTTCACATGAATGCAAGATACCGATGAAATTTAGACTGAACTGAGCGTTCAGGAACAGCGCCGTTTAAAGTCTATTTAAAATCTTCCATAATGGTAGAAATTAGAGGGCACCATTTTATGTTTTCCATTAAACTAAGAATATATTTATTGTATACATTTTAAAGGTATCGTTTAATTATGTTTTCAAAATTGGTAGCATTTATTTTATGTCTGTGAAACTAAGTAAGCAGTTTTATATTCGGACACAAAGTATTTAGCAACCCATAAAGACGACAGAATCAATAGAGCAGCCATTGTACAGGACAGAAACAATTTAAGAAGCAAGGAATAAAAGAGAAACAAAATAACGAACAATAAACACAAGAGAATCAATAAAGCATTAATGAACACGACAAAATTAATATATAGAAGAAAAATGTCTGGAATTAAGCTTCAGACAAATACACAAACACACACAGGTATATGTGGGCGTATATATATATATATATATATATATATATATATATATATATATATATTAAAAATAAATTTATTGGTAATACGTATGGAATTTTTTCTGATAATTCATATATAGGTGTAGGATTTTTTTGTTTTAACGATCCAATTTCAGTGTTATTTGTAGTTATTGGTTGATTTACGCGGGTTTTTAGTTGAGTAGTTGTGTTTTTGCGTAATGTTGGGAGTTTTATGGTGCCACCATGTATTAACTGTAGTTTTTGTTATACTCATCCTTATTTAATACTACGGAAATGTTCGATTTATCGGCTTTTCTGATAATAATAGTGGGACAAACTTTATGTGGCTTTCTTCAAGTTTGGGATATTAAAAAAGAGAATTAGTGTTTTCAAAATATCTATTTTTGATCAGTTCAGCAAGTTTTTTAGTGTTGAGTGAAATGTGTGTGATCTTTTGGGGATTTTACTATATTTTTGTACAAGAATTCGGTTGCAGTTTATTGGGTGATGTTCTTTTTTGTATGTGACAATTTCGACCGAAATTTAATTTTTTTCGGTAAGTTGTATTTTCGAAAGATACTTGCTTTAAAGAACAGTTGCTGCACACACACACACACACACACATACACACACACACACACACACACACACACACACATACACACACACATATATGTGTGTGTGTGTGTTGTCCTAAGTGCTGAAGTGGAGATAGATGAAGCATCCGGAAGAGACATTTTTTGTCAAAGTTGTGGTCACTCTCGTTACGGTGTGGAACTAATACATTTGATATATTATTTTGAAAAATATCCCTTTTGATATCCATATAATCTGTTATTTAGATTCTTTGAGGTTTCTCCTATGTATTTTTTGTGACAATTATTACAGGCTATGGAGTAAACTCTCCCTTCAGGTTTTAGTTTATTCTTTTGTTTAGTACTGACTAAGTCTTTTATTGTTTTGTATGTAGTAGTAATGACTTTTATGTTGAGTCTAATAGATCCTTTTCGATTGTTGATGTGATCAAATTAGTAGGCAGGATAATATTTTTTTTCTCAGGAGGGGCCGTTTTTGTTTTGAAACATTTTGTGGGCCTTTTGTTTCGAATTCAATATACAATAATTAAGATACGGGAGAAGTTTGAAAGTATTTTCAATGTATTCCTCCTCTTCGTTTAAATAATCCGATCTGCATATTCTTAGTGCTCCTTGGTAGAATCCGATGAATATTTTGTTGTTATGATGTGAATAGAAATTTATAAGTCGTTTTTGTTAGTTGATTTCCGGTGAACAACAAGTGTTAAACTGTTGTTAATACGGTGTAGCTTGATATCTAGAAAGGGAAAGGAATTGTGTTCTTCTGTTTCGTATGTAAATTCTATTGAGTTTTCGACTTTGTTTAGTTGATCTACTAGATCAGGTAAATCAGTATCACGAGGATATATAAGTAGAGCATCATCAATATAACGAAAGTATACTGATTGTTTGGCTAAAAGATAGAGAGAGCTTTATCTTTTATTGTGTTAGAAGCCTTTTTAGGATACTTAGGCATTTTTCAAATGGGACGGTGGTGTAGAGGGATTTTATATCTAGACTTGCCATGCGTTTGTCGGCCATGTTCATTTTCCTTAGTTTTTCAACTAGGCTTCCTGATTTCTTTTTTGTGTAATCAACTGATTGTTCCAAGGAGATGGGTTAGAATTTTTGTTATGGATTTTGCTATTTTGTAGGGTTTGTCGTTTATTTCCAATATAATGGGGTAAATTGGGGTACCAGTTTCGTGGGTTTTAAGGAGATCGTAAAGTTTGGGTGTTCTGGGGTGATAATCTATGAGTCTGTACCATGAATTGACATAAAAAATGCAACCATGAAAATAATTCACTCCGATGTAAATGTCTAGAGAATGCCTTGATCGCAAAGTCATCTGCAGTATATTTCCCCCCTGGCCCTTACAGCATTTCATCCTTCCTGTCAGATCTTCTAATATTACAGTGGGGAATACCTACTTACAAAAGTGATGGGAAAAAAGAGAAAAAGATTCTAAATGGATTCGGCTGAAAAAAATTCTAAAATTCCCAGCACCCCTTTGCCATGCGTATGTGTATTCCTACCAACATAACAAAATCAGTTGTTGGAGTCGTGAAGGACGAAACGTGTCACAAGTAAATTTTTCCACTTTGTCATAAAATCCCCCCATATATATATATATATATATATATATATATATATATATATATATATATATATATATATATATATATATATATATATATGGGGGGATTTTTATATATATATATATATATATATATATATATATATATATATATATATATATATATATTATATATATATATGTATATATATATATATATATATATATATATATGTATATATATATGTATATATTTTATTTATTATAATTTTATCATATAGACAAAACCATTTTACTCACGACAAAGATGCAACTTGGTTTCAGTGCATTTTAACTGCACATCTACGGATGAGGGTCGGAAATGCACTGAAACCAAGTTGCATCTTTGTCGTGAGTAAAATGGTTTTGTCTATATGATAAAATTATAATAAATAAATAATTATCGCTCTACTACATGTATTGAGCTCTCTTTTTTGAATGAATGCTGCGAACGTTAGAATTTGTATAATTTATAGATTACTTTCGTTCCCACCGCATCGGATATATATGTATATATATATTCTGATAAATATTTTCCCATGGATAAACACACACAAAACACACTTTATTATTATTTACATTATTTACATAATTCGGAATGTTGTCCTCACCTTTATTGCCATGTTCACGACGTTTACGTCGTTTTACGTTGATTGAAATTCCTTACTGAACAATTTATTTCGTCCACTAGGATAGATTGTTCTATCTCCAAATGCCACGCCTCTTTCGGACGTTCCCTTAAACTCACCTCTCCAAAAGATGAGGACAACAGTCCGAAGAATGTAAATAATTACAATACCTCATCTCAGAAATATAGACATACACTTTATTATATCACCATCTTTTATAAAATTCATACTTAAAGAATCAAAGATCAGTCTACCTACAACCACAAGCGGTGTAACCTAAATTCATTTACTGCCACACAAAATCTCCCAATCAACATACGAACACTACCAGAAAGAAATAAAAATGCAGACTATGCATAAAAATGTGTACATACCTTATCAGACAAATCCCGCATAGACCAAATAGAATTATAATAACAAGAATGATACACACCAACTCTACCTGACAAGAAAAATACACGTAAGATCTACTTAATCAATGAAAAAAAAAACAATAAAAAATACGAGTATTTTCTCTTCGCTTTCATATTTAATTTCTATTAAAGCTTAAAAAATGCGAAACATTCAATATATAAACATTTCCTATTCGTTCCTTATCCTATCATTCTGTTGGATACCAATTCATATTTGATCCCAATTCATGCATATATATATATATATATATATATATATATATATATATATATATATATATATATATATATAGATAGATAGAGAGAGAGAGAGAGAAAGACAAGAGAGAGAGAGAGAAAGACAAGAGAGAGAGAGAGAAAGACAAGAGAGAGAGAGAGTGAGAGAAAGACAAGAGAGAGAGAAAGAAAGAAAGACAAGAGAGAGAGAGAGAGAGAGAGAAAGAAAGACAAGCGAGAGAGAGAGATAGCGATTTACTTAATTATGCAAAAACATTATTTGAAGGGTCCTTCTTCGACCATCACTTATGTTGGCACCTTCTTAAATAAACAAAATGCAACAAATTCGCACAGCGAAACCCAAATATATACAGGGGAGTTAAATGAGGAACAACGTCTAAAATTGAAATTTATCGCCTCTTTTTAAAACTAAATTGTTAGCTCTAGTTCCGGCAGCCAACTCTCTAAAATGTGTATCAGTTTCGAAATAGGGGTCAAAATTAATAAATTTTCTTTTATCTGTAATTACATGATTTGTCGCACCCGTATCGACTAGGTAAGAATTATTATGATTGGGTATAGTATCCAACTCAAACGAAAAGGCATATGTTCGCTCATTCGAAAAAGCTTTTACATTTTTACAACAATCACTCTTTTTATAAAATTGACAACGAAAGCAGATGATATTTGATTTTCTATTATTATTATTATTATTATTCCTGTTGTTGTTGTTTTTGTTTTTTTTATGCCCCCTATTTTTAATTTCATAATTCCTGGTCTGGTAGGTTGGAGGGATTACTTTTCTGAATTTTTTAAATTACGTCTTTTCCTTGATTTGGGGGGGTTGCACTTTTTTTCAGTTTCTTCATAACTACGTAATGCGACTGTTGTGAATGGTTTAAATGTCAGTGGTAATCCTTTTAAAACCATGGCTATTAGCAGCCCATCTGAAATAGCCTCACCTGACATTTTTAAGTCATTTGTGACATTTTCAGCCCGTATAATATAATCTGTTACGGATTCATTCTCGCATCTCCTTAACGCGGTTAGTTCAGTATATAAAGCAATAATTTTAGGCTTACCTTGTGGTTAGTAGTGTTCACGTTATATTTGTAGCGCTCGGCGTCCATTGTCCTTTGCTTCTCGCATTATTAAAGAAAAACTTCTGTCATCCAGGCATTGTATTAATTCAGCGAACACGGTCGCATTTCTTTCCATAAAATCATCGTCTTCCTTCTGGTCATCTTGGCAAAGGATGATGTCCTGAAGTTTTCGTATTCTAAGGTAGCCTAAGAATTTCGTTTCCCACAATAAATGTCTCCGTCAAAATACAGTCGTAACCTGGGCTCATAACCACTGTTATACATGTTCACCGTAGTCTGAATGTAGAAATTCAACGTAGTAAGTAATTTGTTCAATGAAACAGCACCAATATCTAGTAGCAGCTGTTCAGTAATTCTTAAGGTCTTCCATATCAGAAGTTGGCAGTGGATATTCGGAGAGAAAACAAAATGGCCGCCTTTATACACGTCGGAATGAATATTCCAAGTCTTCTGATTGGTTAAACTTCTATTGGTGGACTATAAAATGAGTCAGCTCATTTTGGTTTGCTCACTAGTATACACCATGTACACAAAAATTGTAATAATTATATCATCTCTTTTTGAACGTTCCCTCTGTAGATTTTCCTGGTTCTTCAGTAGAAATTGCAGTTTTCTTCAGTCGTGGAGAAGTGCAATTGCCGAGATTCTGCCAATTTTCCATTAAACGGTGATTGTAAACTACAGAGTGTACTTTATAAGTCTACTGTAGAGCACGAAAAGTGTCAGGAAAATGTATGTATTGGATCCAAAGGGATCGCCTGTTGTTAGTGTGCTAGAGTTTTACTTAATCTAGGCAGATGTCCTAACAAGGACTAAGGAGCCACTTTCTCACAATTGTTCTTATTGGTGGCGTTGGGGTGACCTTCATCCGCCGGATTCACTATTTAACCATAGCTGGGAACAACAGCAGTTAGGACGTGATTACACGTTCATCAAAACCACCAATCCCCGATCAGAGGCATTGCTGCCGGAAGTAGTTTATCGTTATACCCAGGACACACACACACACACACACACACACACACACACACACACACAAACACACACACACACACACACACACACACACACAGACACACACACACACACACGTATATATATGTGTGCGTGTGTGTGTGTGTGATTACATAAAGAACAAATAAGAAACATATATCAATATAACGTTTCATTTTTATTAAATCTTCGTCAGAGATTGATAGAAAAAACTGTTTCCTCACAATCTCTGTCGAAGCTTTAATAAAAGTAATGTTAGATTGATATACGTTCCCTATTTGTTATTTATTTTATCATCCTGTCGCATTCCGACCCATAACACACACACACACACACACAAAAATATATATGTGTGTGTGTGTGTGTATGTGTGTGTATGTGTACTATAAGATGTGCATAAACATAGTGTAACTGCAATCTATTTATAAATGTTATGGCAAATTTAATGTAAAACTAGGAAATTTGTGTAAAAATCTTAAGAAGGCGTTCTGTAAATTCTGTGGTAACTGTATTCATTGGATTATCAAATGTTCCACTGCAATTGTTTCATGAAGAAATCACATGACAGAAGGTAAAATCATCCGACATGCTACGTGTTAGCCGACATCATATAAGTACAGATTTGATTTATTACCTGATGCCCTATTTTTTTATATATGCTCAGTGAAAGAAAATGTTTTGCATAAATACTGTTATAAGTTTTTCGGTATTTTATTAAGAATTGCATGAGCAACACTGACAACTGTATTTCATCTTGTATCGAATCCGCCTCGGTATGTTACTATCAGATTCATTGTGGTTTTAGATATAGGAAATCTCTACATATTTTCCAAAATGGTGAAGAGACCATGCTCTTATTTAAATAAAAGCAATTATGTAAATTTTGAGGAACTTTCATGAACGCATGTTTCAAGACACATTTCCATTATTGTATTTTACTTTTTACCAGCTAATAATGTCCACCTATAGTCGTGGATTTATACTTTATTTCCGTTTATGCCATTTTCACAATGGTCATAAAATAACGATATGAGAATTACATAAAGCAAAATTAGCGAAATCCAATAATCATTACATCTTATAATCCGTGTTGATGCCATTCGCCAAAATTGTTCCCGCAATCATTTTATCCACTCAGTTGTACTTCTTTTCAAATAATCTTCTACATTTATTTGCTTATGTTAACTTTACATTTGCACAGATAATAACTCTTAGTTTTGTTCTCTTTATATTCGATTTGTGTTGTTTATATCATTGTATTAGTACAACCATGCACATTATGTATCCGGATGATTATGTTTAACCAAGAAATTAGTGAACCAGAATGGTCAGTAGAAGGAGGAGAATGGAGGTATAAAATATTCCTGTCCAATCGTGTGATCGGTGGTTGTCAGTGAGGAATTGGTTTCTTTGATTGAAGTAGACATTTTCATCTCCACTTTAACCACATCATCAACCAGCATTTTGAATAAATCAATAATGTACTAAATAAATTGACGTTTTTTAGCACTGAGCTGACGTTTCTATATCTCAATTCCAGTAACACTCATTCAGGAATTTGACAAAATAATGTAAACTCAAAATATTGTCTTGCATATGACCTGATGTATTCAGCTGTTTTTTCCCTGCGTATGATGATATGTAAAAGATGTTAATAATTACTTTTATGATTGAAGAGTGTCAATGAATAATGGTTTATATGTACATTTTATTTCTACTTTTTTGGCACACATTTTGTTTTATAATTCAGGATTGAATCACAAACATGTCTTCTCTTGTGCGGTGCATCTTTTATTTAAAAAGGTATATAAGGATTTCTGGTGCGTGCATTAAAGAATCAGAGTACAAACACTGAAAAGAAAAACATAAGCCCTATATAAAACAATTGTGTCCATTTACAAATAAATACGAAGGTCGTTCAAAATGTTCTAAGCCTCATCCAGAAAGAAGTGTCATAGCTAAACATTTTTGTTGTGGCAACACACTACCACTTCTTACAACATTAGACTACTAATTCAGATTATTGTCTTAATTTCTGTTGGGTAAGGCCCATACAAATGTGAGATGTATGCGACAAATCTAAAAATAGACAAAACAGAAGCCCAAGCAGTCATAAAGTATCTGAAAAAGAAAGGTGTGCCAACCAAGGAAATCTTTGAATACATGTTACAAATACTTCCTATGCACTTGTGAAGATCTGGGCTGCGGAATTCAAGTGGTGCAGAGCAGCACAGAAGATGACCCTCGGTTAAGTCGTCCAAAATCTTCAACAAATAATGAACAAGTTGATGACATTCACCGTATGGATTTGGATGATAGGCGTCTTACTATCGAGCAGATAGCTAAGTCCATAGGCATTACTTTTGGTTTGGTCCATACAGTTTTAACTGATATCTTAGAGATGAGCAAGCTGTCAGAAAGATAGGTCCCAAGAATACTGACATCAGGGCAGAAGCTGAAATGAGTTGACATTTTCGAGACTCTTTTTACCCTAAGAATTTTCACCGCAGATAAGTAACTCAAGATGCAACTTGGGTTCACCACTTCGAACCTGAAGCAAAGATTCAAAGCAACTTCCAGAAGAAGTTAAAATAGACAGCGTCTGTTAGCAAGGCGATGACTTCCGCCTTTTGGGGCTTCTGATGGTGTAATCATGATAGACTACCAGGAAAAGGGAAAACTATTAATGGACAGTACTATGCATCAGAATTAAGGCAACTGAAGGAAGCAATCAAGTCGAAACGCAGAGTGAAGCTGAAGGTAGTTTACTCCAGTTTAACGCGCGCCGTTCACACTGCTCAGGTTGCAGTAGCATAATCAGCCAAATGCGGCTATGAATTGCTACCCCACCCCTTTTACATTTCAGACTTATTTCGAACTTCTTCCTGCTTCTTTCTAAACTCAAATCCCACCTTGTCGTCATTTTGGAAACAATGATGAGATCCTGATGAGGCCATATCTGCTGTGAAGGAGATTATGGAGGACCAGGACGCCCCCTTCTTCTGTAACGCGATTGCAATGCTTAAGCATCGTTGGACCAAGTGTATTCTTGTGAAGGAGGACTATATTGAAAAATAGTAAAAAACTGTCTTGTTTCGCCTAATCCTTCTGGGTGAGAACTTTTTGAACAACACTCGTCCATACGTAATTGATAAAACACTATTAAATATTTTGTATTGTATAATTTGTATAATCTTAAATAATTTGTATTGTATAATTGCATAATTTATATTTCTCAAATATTTATGTTACTTACAAATAAAAGAGAGTACGGTTAGAATTTAAATTTTTGGGGGGATCTTTTTAGAAGTGTTTTTTAAATATTTGCTTTGAAAAATATCATTGCTTACTTGTGACCACACACGCACACACACACACATGTGTGTGTGTGTGTGGTTATAGGTGTGTGTGCATTTTGAGTATGTATTTCCTTGTCCCTTCTATGAAAAGATGTGAACGACAAATTAGTTGTCGCGAAACAAACGGTAAAGAATTGAGAAAAGACGACTCAAAGACACATTTTTGGTCTTGCTCTGTAAACTAGGTTATTTCAGGAGTTGGAGTATTTGAGATTTTTTAACAAAACATTTAATTAAAGGAAAAAATGACACGACTTTGCTTTTGGGAAAGTTGGATTTGCTTCGAGGCTAAGTGAAACAAGAGTCAAGCTTGAGTAAATGAAGAAAAATAAATAAAAAAGGAAATCGACAAGGTGGGTGAAATTAAATAAAAGAAAAAAAAAGCAGAAAACATGAATAAAAAGCAAAAGAAGAAGAAAAGAGGAGTAAAAAACAAGAAAGAAATAGAAAACAAGAGTAAAAAAGAAAGAAAAAGGCAGAGAAGGAAGTGAAAACAGAAAGAAGCAGAGAAACGAAAATAAAGATAGAGAAAATACATGTAAGAATCTTAAAAGAAATGCATATGAAGATAATAACGTGAAGTGAAATAAAGTATTTCCATGAGGAAATTTTAAAAATTTTACGAAGGAAGAGAGAATATAATGAAGTAATTAGACGGAAAAACGGAGGCAAAATTCTTTAAGCAAGAATAAGGAAAATGTAAAAAAATAACAACGAAACAAAAATACAAAAGTAAAAGAAAGAAACATTACAAACAACAGAATGGGAAAGAACAGAACAGAGAGGAATTTAAAAGGAATTGAAGTATATAATGAGAGACAAAATGAATAATATTGAAGAAACAAGAGCAAGGATTTTTTTCTCAAATGAGTAATGAAAGCAAACGAAGGAATGAGAATTATCTAATAAATAAACAAATAATTGCATTTATCGTGTATTGACCAAAGAGAGGAAAAGAACACTGCAGCTGCAGCAGTAGCATATCTTGACAGATTGATTCAATTTTGTTCCTGTGAAATTACAAAAAGAAGAATGCTAGGGAAATGTCAATAAATTGAATGCCTTTACTCTGTCGGTATGTCGTTGACACTGGTAAAAACAATCGATAGAAACGAATAGGTGAGGAAGAAATCAGAAAAAGTTTGCAGCTGTGAAAAAATAAATTAAAATATAAAAACCCGAGTGAGGAGCGAAAAAAGGAGAATACAGAATGCTCAGGTAAAAAGTAGGAAAGTGAAGAAAGGGCGAAAGAAAACATGAGAATTAAATCCATATATACGTTCACATTTTCCCAGTATGTAATACAACACCATTTAAGGATTAACCCGTTGCCAACAGGAACAACGGTGTGTGTGTGTGTGTGGGGGGGGCAAGTTAAACAGATTCATCTCTACGTTACAGCTTTATATACATTTACTTTCGAATACTTAATCCAAACATTCCTGTCTAACCTTGAAATATCGATCATCCTAAACGGGTTCTAATCCAGTTCCTTTCATACGAACGCTGGTGTTCCCCAAAGCTCTCTCCTGGTTCCTACACTGTTTATGATCTTCATCAACGATCTTCCTGATGTCATCAGTTTTCAAGTAGGCATCTACGCAGACAAAACTACCATTTACTCCTGTCTCAATCCGGCTTTGCTGACAAAGTTAACCTGACCGTTGGTCCCGAAAAGGACCTTCAATCTGTGTTTGACTGGGGTAGGATTGGCTTGTAAACTTTAATGCCTCCAAAACGAAACTGCTCTCATTTACCCGCCATAGAGAAATCTCTCTGCCTCCTATCCGCATGGCTGATACTCAACTTCACGAGAGCGTCTCTCTGCGTCTACTTAGTTTCCTGTTTTCCACTGACCTGAGGTATAACAACTACATTAAGTCAATAGCTTCATCTACCGCAAGGAAATTTGGATCTCTGTGTCGCGCCAGAAGATTTTCCTCGTTTGAGTCCATCCTTCAAATCTACAAATCTACTATTCGACCTTTCATTGAATACTGTTGCCATATATGGTCTGGTGCCCCGCTGTTCATCCCGAGATTCTCGACTAAATCCAAATACGGATATGCAATGTGATAGGTCCTGACCTGGTGTCTCAACTCCAGTCACTTTCTCATAGACGTGATGTAACTTCTCTCTGTCTTTTCCACAAATATTTTCACGCCAACTGCTTTGACGAGCTACTTTCACTGGTGTTCCAACTGTATGAATTTAAGCATGCTACTAGTTTGGCCTGTCGGTCCCACCCTGTTACTGTCGAAACAGTTAAATGTAACCGCCTCTTCTACTCCAACTGGTTCTTCTCTCGAACTTCCTTCCTCTTCCTTGCTTCCCTAATAACTGATAAAAATTTAAATGTAATGTCAATTGACATCTTCTGAAGCCTTGATATTGATCCCCATCCTTATCTTTCTCCTTTCCTCCAAACCTCCTCTTTACTATTACTTTCACTCACTGTAACCCTTGCGTGCTAGTGGCACTCTCGCCTTGCTTGCGGTGAAATACTTTTAAAAAAATCTCAGATCGCATTTCTTGAATTCTGGTAGTCAAGCTGAAAGGAAATCCTTTCAACGTAGCTATCATAATAGTGTATGCACCGACAGCACAAAGTAAGGAAAAAGAAATCGAATCTTTCTATTCCATGCTAGACAATGTCAAGGCTCACTGCAAATCACAAGGTCATAATTATCATGGGAAACCTGAACGCCAAAGTGGACAGGAAGAGGGCGTGGGGGATAGCCGGCAAATTCGTACTAGGAGCCTGGAACGAACGTGGAGAAAAATGGATTCAATGGTGCACGGCAAATGACCAGGTAATAACCAACACCTGGTTCTAAGAACATCCTAGACGATTATGTACATGGAGAAGCCCAGGAGCAGGAGCTAAAAACCAAATTGACTATATAACTATCAAACAAATATTCAGGTTCACTGCAAAACCTACTCAAGTGCTGACTGCGGAAGCGACCATCACTCTGTTATAAGTAAAATAAGAGTGAAACTATATGAACTGAAGAAGCCTAACGCAGCACCCAAATTGCAATACAACAAACTCCTGAGTGGCCCAAGCTTGAGGGAAAATATAAACGGACAGTGTGAAAAGTAGATACGAGGGACAAAATGGAAATGAAAACTCGAAGTGGGACATACTAGGAGAAGCTTTAGTGACAACAGCTAACGATATCATCCCAAAGGAGAATGGACGAAGAAAAACGAATGGATCACAGATGAGATTCTCGACATGATGCAAAGGAGACAGAAAACTTTGTCAAGATACAGAACGGAATAAAGACAGGCTACATAAAATCAAAGGATGCAACACTCATATTAAAGAAGGAAAACATTCTCCAGCGTTCGAACGAATATATTGGTGAACTCTTCCACAATGAAATAGAATCACCGGCAATACACAGAATTGCCGAGAGGCCTGAAATTCTAAAAACCGAAGTAGAAGCTGTTCTGTCCAAAGTGAAAAGAAACAAAGCGGCAGGGCCAGACGGAATTGTAACAGAGATGCAGACTGTCTTAGGTGAGGTTGACATAGACAAGATTACGGAAATAATAAATGAAATCTACAACAGTGCGGATATATCGGAAGGTCTCAGCAGATCTATTTTCATAACACTGCCCAAGAAATCAGGTGCAAAAGAATGAGAAATCCACCGAACCATCAGCCTAATGAGCCACATAAAAAAAACTATAAATAGAGCACGCAGCAGAAGCAGGTCAGAGATAGAACAAGAACAGTGCGGGTTCGTTAAAGACACCGGAACAAGGAACGCGTTATTTATGCTCAGAATATTATCGGAAAGAGCAATACAAATGCAGAAAAACATGTGCCTGTGTTTTATAAACTAGGCAAAGGCATTCGACGAAGTAGCCACAAAGATCGGTTAGAGCTGTTCAGCAACATTGACATATTCGAGAAAGACATTAAAATAATAAAAAAATCTCTACTGGCAGCAAACCACCTACAGAAATATGAAATAGAGTTCAGCAGATATACAAACATAGAAAGGGGCCTAAGGCAAGGATGTGTTTTCTCACCGGATTTATTCAACCTATACAGCGAGACATTTCTGAGATAACTGGAAATCCTACCAGGATTCATTTTTGGAGGCCACAATCTTAACCACCTAAGAAACGCAGATGACACAGTGCTGATAGCAGACACAGTAAAGAGACTACAAAACTTCCTACAGAAGGTAGTGAAGGAGAGCGAGAAGAAAGGACTAAGCATAAAATACAAGAAGATAGAATGTATTGTCATCAATAAAAAGATGAACCCGAAATGCGATTTACAGATCGGGGACGCTAATATCAAGCAGGTGCCGAAATTTAAACATCTGGTAAGTGTTCTGACAGAGAACGGTAAATGCGACGCTGAGATCCGAAGACTTATTAGGATGGCCAAAGACGCATTCCAAAAGCTAGTCAGCGTATTATGACACAGATGTGTTTCGTTGGGAACAAAGAAAAAATGCTGAATTACTACGAGATATCTGTCCTTCTTTTCGGCAGCGAATGTTGAACGATTTTCTCAAAGATGAAGAAGAGACTCAACAGAGGTATGATTCTACAGAAGGATGCTAGCGATACCATGAACCGAACATGTGAGCAACGATGAGGTTTTGGAGAGGATGCAAACAAAGAGGAAACATACTTAACATCAGGAACAGGCAGCTGAACTTTCTGGGACACGTAATGATGAAGGAGTGCTTGTAAAATTTGATACACAGATGGCGGATAGAGGGAAAGAGAGACAATGGAAATCGACGCATCACATACTTAACGGGCAAGTGGATTGCTGAACGTAGTCAGGGAGAAATAACAAAAAGACAAAAGTTATCGAGAACTACAAGTGACAGGATCGCCTACGTTCTGAAGGGCCATGGTACAAAAAAGGAAAAAATATATTTACTTACATAAGTGCGCTTTAACATTAAAAATAAAGACAACCGGCAGAAGCAACGTGACCTTCCACGAAAAGCAAATGATTCAGCAGATAAAACGGGGTAAAAAATTGGCAAAAACAATGAATCCAGACCAAAAGTTGGATCCGGATCAAATTGTGTTCCTGCAGCAGCCAGCCAGTCGGCCGAACCACGACTGCAGCTAACAATTAATCTGTTATCTATTAATTTTATAATGGAAGAAGATAATAGTTTTATAATTAACTTGACGCTGGCTTCGAATTCAATAAAATTATCTTGTATATCTTAGCGTTAACAATTTTATGTTATTGATTCATTGAGGAAAAATTCCATACTATATTTTTAAATATGTGATAATTAAAATAAATTTCAAAAGTTTGAAGTTAGATGAGATATAAGAAGGCTCCATGAAGTTTAATAAATATAAAATGCAAAATATGAACTACATATGAGGCTGAATGTCAATTACTATAAGCTAATTACTGAAATCAATTCAGATCTTGCCCATTATTAATGATGTTTTTCTCTTCATGACTCTCGTAACCAGTTGTGACAGAGAAGAGAGTCGGGGAAACAAACACACACACAACAAATTGAAATTAGAGTGGATTTGAGTAGCGAAATTAGATCAGAGCATTTTTTTTACTGACGGGAAATCTGATCTAGGGAAGGTCATTAGGAAGACAATAAAAATGGTCGAAATAATTTTAATCGGTTAAAATTTGAAATAGCGCTTAGTAAGCTATGAGGAACTTTGGAATTCACATGATTTTGGTTGATGCAGCCAGAACCCATGATAATCGCGTGCGAAGTAGTAGGGCCAAGTCGGCCTTTTCTATATAAATGCGTAGTTATGCTGAAAAAGTGGCAGACGGAAGAGAGAGACGGGAGGGGCCACGATCAGTCAGCACGTCGTCGTCGCCTGCGTGCCGTCATGTGCATGGGCGCCCGCGTCGACCGTTACGGGTCGGGGTGCTACAGGAAAGACGGAAGAGGCAGACGGAAGAGGCAGACAGAAGAGGCAGACGCAAGGTAGTTTTTGGCTCGTCTGTCTTCGAGTGCAGTCGAGCTGGGTGGAGAGATGACGGAGATTGAAAGTGAGAAGTGTTGAATTGAAGTCTCAAAGAAGTACGAAAGTGACGTCAGGAATTGGAACAAAACGCCCGCTAACATGTGCTGTTGATATAAGAACGAAGAAGCGAATTACACCTCCAACATCTAAGACTACTACTGCTACTATTATTACTACCACTGGGAACGGAAACGTCGAACAAGCCACCCCTCTCCTTTAACGAAATTACACGAAGTATTTTCTTTTGTTTTGTTGATCATCGTTCATATACCAGAGTGTGGAGATCATTCTTGAAGAGAGAATAGAGAATTTGGCCTGAGCAAGACGAATTATTCTCTCCATCTCCTTGCAGACGGAAGAGGCAGACGGAAGAGAGACAGTGGAGAGTCGTGTTGGAGACTCGAGGGGGAGAGGAAGTGGCGTCAAAGATTGGAACGAAGCGTCCGCTAACATGTACCGCTGCTTCTGCCGCCACGAAGATTACTACTAGTGTTACTACTGCCGAGGCGGAACGCAACTATAAACTTTAAGCCGCGCACAGAAATCTTTATCTCTCCATCGCAACAGTCGTATATCGTTCTGAGACGATTTCACAACAAGTTAATCACAACCCACTCTCTCTGTGTCTAGAATCCAGTGTATGAGGTTTTACGTCAATTACTTTTCTTTTCTGTAACCCGTTTCTTTTCTATACTATTCTTTTCTGCTATATAAAAAACATTAACAATTAAACTATTGAATAGTTGTTTGTCCGGCTTTCTGAAGATATATATATATATTTGGTGTATTCCAAATTTCTTAGCACAGACTCTCCAGCCGTGTCTACATCTTCAGTCGACCGTGAATGGATGAACATCACTTCTGCTTTCTGGATCAAACCAAACACAACGTGGGCAGGAAGCAGGATTAAACTAGTGGACCGGTCGAATGATATACGTATTCTCAGGGGACCTACGGCCACTCCCTTAAGTTCGGTTAAGACCGAGTAGACACCTCAACCCAGAGAGTAAGCCGTCGGAGGTTGAGGGGCTGGGACGAAAGTGTTAGACAGTTAAAGTCATAAAGATAGCCACATTTATCTAGGGTAAGATAGAGCCTATCATTTTTCAGCTGGTTTTGAATTCAGAATTTTCCTTGCCCTATACTGGTTACTCTGCTAAATTATTTAACCCACAGCTGGAGAGTTCCAGACTTTTCTAAGGTGAAGTGAACGAAACTTAATCAACCAGAAATCGAACTCAGTAATGTGGTTTCGCTTTCCACATTAATAACCATATTTGCTCCTATTCACACGTCCAAAGATTCAATTACTATGAACAGCAGACGAAATTCTACATATAAAGAACGTATAAACATAAAAAATGTCTTAAAATAATTGTCGGACTTTGTCCATTTCATAATGTGTAACGTCATTTGTTTACATTTGGATACGCATCGAGTAGATATGAATGTACGAGAAAAAATTAAAACAGTAAAAATCGACCTTGCTAAGCGAAACGCTCCTCTAAATCGGTAAAGCACGTCAGGCTATGTGACGGTTGTGTGTAGGATATAGGTTCGATTCCTGTCGGTGATCGCATATTTTCTATGAAAATTTCTCTGATATTCAGACAGGTAAATGTCGTTAATACTGTTTATTAGGAACAGAGTATGTACTTAAATATTTGCATCTATAAAAAGAACGTATAAACATAAAAATGTCTTTTATGTTTCTGGTCGTCGGATCGAATAAGGTAATTTCATTCATGTCTCCCCTTATCCTATAAAAACCCCAACGCATTTTTCCTACACATCGTCTTTTCTTTCAGTCAAACCCTAAAAATTTGAAATCAACAGGCGTTCGACGAAATTCTTCGCTTATCGCGTTTTACCTGTGTTTCATCATCGCCAATTTTGTTTTTTGTTTTGGATGCTGTTGTACATACCGAAACACACACACATATGCACACACACACACACACACACACACACACACACACACACACACACACACACACACACATATATATATATATATATATATGCATATATATAAATATATATATGAAAAATATGTCCACATTAATAGCCGATTGTAAACTATTTTTAACTTATTTTTTGTAATCCTGTGTGGTATAATTTGCTGCTAAAATGTACAGTCGTCAACCGCGTGCGTGTGTGTGTGTGTGTGTGTGTGTGTGTGTGCGTGCGTGTGTGTGTGTGTGTGATTACATGAGAAGAAAATAAATGCAAAGCAATGAGAATAGATAGTGGTCAGAATGCTTGGAAGCCTTTAGCGACGTCGATTTGTCATGAAGAATTTATTTGGCGTCAATTGCAATCCGATCTTTGTTGCATCTTATCATCATCGACGTTTTATTAGTAATGAAGGAGAAATGAAATTCCTATCTTGTTTCGCGTAAATCTTATCTGTTTCTCTAAAGTCTTATCCATCTTCCTCGTTTGAGCCATCACTAGAAACGAACTATCGCGTGTCTATACGCCTCGAGCTTCTCACGTTGACCACTTTCTTAATTGACTGCAATATTAGATTAATTAGGAAAATAGTGGAAAATCCGTTTGCCTCTGAAAGAGAAAAGTTAAATGTTTCTCTGTGTGGGTGCGCACGCGTTTTTTGCGTGTGTGTCAGCTTAATTCCCACTGATATCCATGAAATGATTCTGTGCGTTATTTTGGGTACGTGCTTCCATTTTTACGTACATGTTTTTTTTTACGTTCCTAACACAAGGTGTGTTTTAATTATTGAGGTTTCGTAATTTTATCAATATTCAAATGACAAGGTCCTTAATAAAAGTGACGATTGGAAAATCATTTAAAGGCTCAAAATGTGCGAATAAACAGAGTGAACAGGGGGGTCGGGAAATTTCCTTAAAACATTAAATTTTCCAATTCTATTGAACATTGAAGAGTATTTAAGCATACTATATATTGGTATTTAGTTAGCTTAGCCTAATGCAAAAACAAGGTCTTTGGCAAAGTCGAACTACAAAAGAATTGGAAAAAGCATGAATACAAGGCAAATCAATACACAGTAATTCCACCTGATTCAGCTAAAATTTAATAAGGCGGAAAATAAGCCTGATGAACGTAAAATTAATAAAATTTAATTTGTACCTTAATTTAATATAATATCATGTCCAAACCTGCTTTGTGGAACCAACTCCCAAGATAATGCTTTTGTGATCGCTACAATCTTAACATATTCAAGTCAAGGTTTAATCGTTATTTTCTCCACATATTCCCATAAACGGCGCATCTTACTATGTAACCCTCTAACTCGAGTTGCTCTCGGGCCTTACACGAACGAGTAAATTTGTTTAGGCTGTTTGTATCTAGAGAATATGTATAGGTTTCAATTAATTGCATTTTTACCTCAGATCTGTCGGTGTGACTAGATACAATTTCCAAAGAGGAGGCTTTCCTGGTTGTATGTGAGTATATAGGTGAAAGATGATGCGTAAATATAAGCACACGTGCTTATTATATATGTGGGCTTATATGATTGTAGGGATACAATGATCTCATTCTCACTCTATAACATATCCTATTTTCTGACAATCAGATTTCCCGACAAACATTCCTTTTTTTCTGTTTTCAACATTTCTTGATGGCCAATTATATCTGCAAATAAAGTAAAACGGTCTACATAAATTTAATTTCTAATTAATTTACTTTTTTGTTAATTATCCCTGATCATATATGACAATTTCCAATAATCTTAAACTGAAGAAAATTATTTTTTAACGTTTCCTGATTATGAATAGATTTAGGAGATGAATTGGTATTATGATAATTAAATATAAAAGAAATGAGACTTTCTAATATACATGTTTAATTGGCCTGCTTACTGTCTTTGGGGACAGTAGACACCGACTTCAAACCTACTAATTAAATGTCAAGATCCATACGATTATCATTAACTGTGTAAGTATTTCTCTACATAATATCAAAATAAACGTTCCGTTTTCATCGCCTGTAAATATTAGATTCAAATCTTTCGGGAAGTATTAATTATTTGACGTCATGCAGTTTACATTTTCCTGTTATTGAATTGATTATGTTATCAAACCAGGTATCTCGACTTCAGTCACTTCCTCACTGTCGTGACGTAGCCTTCCTCTGTGTTTCCTACAAATATTTTCATGGCAATTATTCGGATGATCTACTCTCCTTAGTGCCTCGACAGCATAGATTTAAACCTGCTACTAGTTTGGTAACTAGGTCTCACCGTTTTACTGTTGAACTAGCTAGATGCAAGCATCAGTTCTGTTCTAATAGTTTCCCTTCACACATCTCTCGCCTGTGGAAATCCCTTCCGATTTCTTGCTTTCCTGCCAACGACAATGTTCAAAGATTCAAATGCAACATCATTCGGTATCTTCTGCCTTCCCGAATCCTATTCCTTTATTGAACTTTTTCCTCATCTCTGACTAAAGTCTTATCATTCTCTTTCACTCTATGTAACACCCCCTGCGACCTAGGGTCATTGTCGCATTATTTAGGTTGAAATAATTAAACACTTGCTAATTTTATATTCCTTTCCACATTTCAAATATTTTAGTCCACTAAATTAGGGTACAAAGTTTATGGCCAGTTTATATTTTCAATTTTATTTATTCATCTTCAAACACCTCATTATTTCTAAATCTAAGGAATAAACATTTGTCTACTTCTGAATTGACATTGGGGCAAAATTCATAAAAGAAACATGTATATCCATTCTATGCATAAAACCAGATTGATGTCTTTGCCGACAAAAGCAACACGGCAAATGGCATTAAAGTCATTCAAATCGTTAAATGAAACGTGTCCCTCATCAAATGTCACTTATGGATTCCATTAGAAAGTTTTCCTTTTCACGCAATCATTTGAAACGTATTCAAATAGCATAATGTTTTGTTGGATGGAGCTGAAAATGATATAATATTATTTTTTTAATTTTTAGCGTAGTGTTTTTATATAGGTTTGTCCGAAATATTTGCTAGTTATTTCTAATATACTTTATATAAAAATTACGTGTATTTACTGGAACTTTTGTTTTAAGTGAACATAATTACACTTACTGTCAATCTATATACAAAAAGAAAGAATAATTGTTAACTTTGTTTTTTCGATAATTTAATAGCCCGTACGTACAGTGGGTGAATATGCCATTTTTCTATTTTTCTGTAAAAAGCAAATAAATAAATAAATAAAATAATACTTGCTTATACAGGGCTATATTTAGGTACTTCAACAGATTCGCGATACCTAAGGTTTAAATTAATTTTAAAAATGAAATATTTCTTGAAGTTTTTATTTTAGTTTTAATTTCAAGTTAATAGATTAAAATTTATATTTGTAGTAAGCCAAATACATTGCTGTATTTAAAAATAATTTAAATTGACTGGAAGGAATTTTTTTGCTAAAAAATCCGATTTCTGAGATATTTTTATCCTACGTTTGTCGCAATGTAATTCTATTTATTAAAACAAATTCTTCCATAAATAAAATATACTTTTTTAAAACTTTATTTGAAGAACATTATCTGATTTAAAATGTAATTAATCTGATTCGAAACAAATATTAATTACCGTAACAAATATTAATTACCGTAAGTATAAAATAACGCACAGATACATTTTAACACAGCAATCGCTATTTGTTTAAGCTATTGATGTGTTGCAACTTAATGACAAATGGATGTTTATCTTATGTTGTATACACAGGAATTACCATGTTTCAAAAACAGAAACTAAAAACTTCAAATTCAATTATATAATTAATTTCATTTTCAAGCGAATTTTGAAATAACTTATTTTGAAATTTACTGAGTTTTAAAAGCACATACATTCATAATTTTTGTTTCCAAGGATACAGAGAAATCCAATCATTTAGACAGGGGCTGTAGCGTGTTCATTTTTATTAACTATTATTGTATCAATTATGAGTTACGTCCGAAAAGAGGTTAAATCTAGGTAGGGTAGGAGTACCTTTTTCAACGAATTACGACATCCGTTCAACGCGTGTCGTCTGTTTTTTTTTATCAACGACAAAAAAGTTTTTCGGCACTTTTTTCGTTAAATTCGTACTTATATACATAAAGATTCTTTCTAAAAGGGGTGTTTGGATTAGATTACGTTGTATTGAACTACAATTTTTAAATATTTTTACTTTTAATTACTAATAGACTATGTTTATTTTTAAAAGAAATAAATGTAATAGAATTACTTAAATTATTTGAAAATTATTATTACATATCAAATATAAGTATGTATATTATCAACACCTTTCTTTAAAATTTATTTTATTTTCAAATATTATTTAAGGAAAAATTTTGACAATGTCGGCAAAGAATAGCTATTTCATTTCTCTGATTCAGTATTTTTTATTTTTTATAAACTTAGTAATATATAGTTTTTCATGTATGCACAAAAGACACGGGTCATTTAATGACCTACATATTCTAGCATTTCTTATTAATATCTATTTTACTGTAGGTGTTTTATTGGTTTCTTTTAAGTACCAGAAATATTTCGATAGGGACGTTTGATTTCGGTATTTATTTATACTAAATAAATTTTGATGTTGATTGAATCTTTTCTTGAACTCATGTCTTGTGCAACCTATATATATTTTTATGTTGTCAGGATCCTCAATAGATGAGATATTGCATTGGTATACTAATGATTCCGTGCGACATTTATTTTGTAGAGGACAGTTATGAGGATTTCTGCAGTTACATACTTTTTGTTTATCTACATCTCTTTTTATTCTTAAACTGTCTAAATGTCTTTTGTTTTGGTCTAAGTTTTTATTCAAGATATTAGCATTATGTTTCTTAATAATTTTCTCTAAGTTTTCAGTACAGCTGTAACTTAATTTTAGTATATTTTTATTGAAAATAGTACTGAGTTTACTATTTTTAGGAAAATGTTTAATGCAAGGAATTTTTGTCCTAATTTATTCTTTACCATTTGGTTGTACGGGTGTGTATACAAAATTATTTTTCTGCTTCTGTTTTTTTATATCCATTCCATTTTCACTTTTTATGGAAGTTAGTTTTGGGCTTTTGTAGCTACTATCTTTAAGAGTTTATTATAGAAATTAATATGTTCATAGAAAATCTTCTCATTTGCTGAATTTGTACTTATTCTTTTTTCGATAGATAACGGTATATGCTTAATTATAGATGGAAGATGATTAGATTTGGGGTGTATATACAAATATACATATATATATATATTTCCAAAATTGATCCTATTTTTTATTCACCGTTTTGAGAAGAGGTATCTTCAATGTCAGCACATATTTGCAAACCTGCTTCTGCATATTACATTATATACACATTCATTGTTATTATTCAAAGAGATGAATACACAGGCATCTGTGTATATATACGTATATACCGATTTCACAGAGCATCACATTTGATTATTTATGAGTTATATTTAGGATTATATAGGAATGTTAAAATGACCAATTTCCATAAATCTGATATTTGTGCATTTTGTCAATTTTTTAATTTGTGTGGACCGAGAAATTTCTACAACATCTTATATATATATATATATATATATATATATATATATATATATATATATATATATATATATATATATATGTGTGTGTGTGTGTGTGTGTGTATAAAATCTTGAGAGTGTCACCATTGAATCTTAGCAAAATATAAATCAGCATCTCGGATTCTTTTTCATATATCTCCTTTCCTGAAAGAAATACCTGTTTCCCAAGCCATCATGCATGTCTATCAAAACTTAAAAAATAGTATAATTTCGTAAACTTATATTATTTCAAGTATGTAAATATATAAAATTATTCTCCAATTAAACATAATTAAATAATAATTACATTATAGAAATTCAACAATAACAACATTTATTAACTTTTGTTATTAGACATTAAATTACATCATTTACGATACTCCTTAATTTACCTTGAATTTGCGTTAGCCTGAAGTATATTTATGAATGTTCTTAAATTTATGAATTCTGAAAAACTAATAACATTTTTACATCTGTTTATAAAGAATTGTTACAAAATGAAAACCTTACATTTGACATGATAATGCCCCTCAGAGAACGAAACCGATCGGCTAAGAAAGGTTTTCCTTATGTCTTATATCTATCTATCTATCTATCTATCTATCTATCTATCTATCTATCTATCTATCTATCTATCTATCTCTCTCTCTCTCTCTCTCTCTCTCTCTCTCTATATATATATATATATATATATATATATATATATATGTATGTATGTATGTATGTAATGTGTGTTTGTATGTATAAACAAGTTTTTTTTGTACAAAACTTAATAATAGCAACAAATAAGCGTAATTTACAAAGCATTTTAATGTAAATTTTAATAGCTAAAAAACAACCGGTTTCGTCCCAGTTTTATCAAGTTTAATTCTGGGAAATAAGATAATAAACGTTCCAATTAAATTGAAGATGACCAATGAAGGAAAAAAATCAAGGATAACTAAAGCCCACTAATAATCAGACGCAGCAAACAATCCCTCTGTTTACAGAGTTAAGGCTTGCGGGATCTGATATATAAGGACTCCAGAACCTTGAGATGATAGGACCTTTTTTTTTCAATTTTATCATATTTTATTCATATATTTTTAAATCACTTGATTTATATTATGCTCCGTAAATTTACATGGAGCCCTGTTTTGTAAAAATAAAAATATTAATAAGAACACCAGATTATATATGTTTTTGTTCTTTCTTTTTTTACTATAATATATATATATATATATATATATATATATATATATATATATATATATATATATATATATATATATATATATATATATATATATATATATATATATATATGTATGTATATATATATATATATTGCACTGGTTGTCGGAGCAAACAGTGCATCACTAAACGTTACTTTAACGGTAATAATAGAAACAAAACAATAAATAAAAGTTAAAAGTATAAAATCATCATCAAGTATATGATAACATTATTTTTATTATTCTGGTTGTTAAAAATATTTTAAAGATAAATAATAGAGGACGAAATTCACTATTCTTAACTAATAGTAAAAAGCAAACAAACAAAAAAACGAAATATCGGAGTAAGCAAAACGAAATAACGTTACAACTCAAATCGATTTTCCTAAAAATTTGAAATTAACTCCTCGTCTATAAGAATGTTACGTTACATATTTTACAATCAATAAATAAGAAAACGATAAAAGAATAAAAGTATCGGCAAATGTTTTTAGAAATGTTTGAATGATATTGAAAAAATCTAAGACACTGAACAAATAGTGAAAGACAAACAAAGCAAACATTACAAGTCAGAATGCTTTCCCTACAAATTCGAAAATGATGTCCTCTTTCATAAAAAGAGAAATGCTACACAGCAATATTATAGAGTAGAATTGTTCATGCCGATATAAGTAATTTAACATAAAATGTACTTAATATAATAATCTTGAATGATATAAGACTTTCTTAGTAAAATAAACTAAATCACTTTAAAAAATAAAACAATAATTGTATAACACAGCTTATTTTAAAAACAAAGAAAACAAATACGTATTTTAATAATTAGAGATTATAAATGCATAATAATATAATAAAAATGATAATATAATAAAGAGAGAAAATTATAAGAATACATGGATAATTAAAATAATTAAGATTTCCTTTTTAAAATACGACATGGTTTTCTTTCTTTGAGAAATGTAAAAACTTAATAGGTACCTCCACGAGATCGCTAAACAAAGAGAATAGCATGATGAAAAAGACGCCAAACTTGACGAAAACAAAATTTTATCGTCTAAATGTTTATGTTATTATGAAGAAGAAGGACCAAAGTTTATTTTAATTATTCTTAAAAAATTTTCCTTATTTATAGAACATTCTAAATTTTGATTAAAAAAACCTTGTTTCTCTTTGTAACACCGGAACTAGTAATATAACATATACAATTTTTAGCACGTTTTTTTGTATGACACACATTAATCTGGAAAATCTTGCAAAAATAAAAATAATTGTCTGATGTTAATGAAACTTTCAGAAACTATTCACAGATGATCGAAATTATTATTAATATATTTTTTTTTATCAAAGTCATGGCAGAAATATTTTTTATATTTATTACCCTACCCCAAAACTAATTTATGAAATCTCTAGAAATTCGATCGAGTCCACTTTACTGATTACAATAGTTAAAAGTACAAGGCTTTGAGGAATCCAAATCATTTTTTTGTTTTTAATTGGACCCCCCTACTTAAAAATCAGCTCTGAATTGTAACATATAAATCCCAGTAAAACAAAGATATTATTTAATTTCAAATGCTATAATTTGCTTTTAGTTGTTTTTATGAATATGGATAATGTTTTCTGAAAGCAAAATGTTTTTCGATGAAAATACAATTAATACAATTATTTGTTATTTCTTTAATTATAATAGCTTTTTAAATTTAAGTTGTTTAAATATAAAATTAGTTAAAAGCCGCATCCGATTTCGTAAGTGTCCTTATGAGACAGACCTTTTTTTTAGCGCGTTGTAAATTGTATAGTTTTGACTAATCAGAAGACCCGCAGTAATTAAGAAATGTAATTTTGTGTTTATAATCATGCTGTAATTATAAAGTACGGAAGACCAACCAGAATACAATTAAGTTGCGTTATTTGAATTAATCATTGTTCTCCGCTGTTAAGGCCTTTACTTTTGCGAAACACGTGTGGAGAAGTTAATTTGATTTTTCATTTTCAACTGAGAAGGGTACCTACAAGTATCAGTATCATCTTATAAAATTTATATGATCTATTTTTATATTAATCTCAGTTATGACATTTTTCCATAAATGAAATATCAAAATTAATAATAAAATGAATGGAAATACAAATAACACAGTAAAATGTAGTAAATGTACATAAAATTATAGTATTTTATGTACGCTTCTGATAAAATTTCATAAGAAAGGTACCTATAAATTAATTAGATACTTTTCTATTGAAATTTAATCTCACTCTTAACAGTCTTATTTTAATTTCTTTATAATACATTTTCCATAAAGCACCGTAAACGTAAAGGTGAAAGCTAAGTACCAAAAAAAAAAAAACCAAAAAAAATTGGTGCGCTGAAAGTTTTCCTTAAAAAACGAGGTAAATAATTTGTTCACTTAAATAACTTCAATTCTCTCCTTCCGTAGAAGGAATTGTCCTCACGTAATCTGTCAATATGTCATTCATTACCTGTCAAGTGACGCGAAAGTTTATGATTTGCTTTCTTTTATTTTCAAATTACATCTTTACGGCGCAGAAGATAAGTTAAGCTTGGTTCAAAATATTTTAAATAAATATTATAATTTCTGGTTTACTTAAAATAAGTTTTGAAAAAATGATAATTGATATTTAAAAGAATTTCAAACTGAGATATACATTTTTTTTATAAAATGGAAAAAAATGATTGCCATGATCGATTATCCTAACAATTTTGCTGACTCAATAAAAAAAAGAAGTATTTTAATAAAAATTTCGGACGTGTTAGGAACGATTAAAAATGTAAAAAAATACCCCCAAAATACTTTGATCTTTCCCCTTAATAATAGCATAAACACTTAGACAATAAAATTTTGTTTTCGTCAAGTTTGGCGTCTTTTTCATCATGCTATGCTCTTTTTTTATGGACCTCGTGGAGGTACCTATAAAAACACGTCCGTTCACTCCGACATCCATATATGAATGTGTCTGTGTGTGTCTACATATTTATATATATAATTGATAAAATGATAGGCGTTAACATTTTGTAAGGTGTTAAAATTTTGTTAAGATTAGTTTCTTCCATTGAAAGAATGTCCATTTTCAACACTCCCGTTTCACTGAAAACACTTTCCGTGGTAGATTGATTATACCATGGGGATTCTGACTAATCAGTTGTTACGCAATCCCATACACAACAAAGATCAATAAACGCATAATTTTAGGAAACAGCTGTTCTTTCATTTAGATACTTCTTATTCATGTGCTGTGTCCCCTCAGGACGTAGCTGATCATAGCTCTCCACAATTTCCTGATCTTTGGAGCTATTAATAATTTTTTTCTTCAGATGATAATTTTTGTTATATGTCTCATTAGGCCATAATCAATACTGCTTAATTCATATTGTTTAATTAAAAAAACTGAGCAAATAAATTGTATCTATAAAAATAACTTATAAATAGAAAATGTATTAAAACAATTGTCGGACTTAATCCATTTCATAATATATATATATATATATATATATATATATATATATATATATATATATATATATATATATATATATATATATATATATATATCTGTGTGTGTATACATACAATAGAATTTTTCATAAGGTTTTTGATATTTTACTTAGTAATAGATGAGAATTTGGATAATCGACAAGCATGTTTTAGATTCATCAGACAGAAAATAAATAAAACATGTATTAATAACCTTTATTAAACTTATGCATATTACGTTTTCAAAAATAAAATAATACTTTCTTTTTATATCATAATGAATTATTAGAGAGTAAAATAGAAACAGATATACAGAGAAACAGTGAATTTTATTTATTTATCTTATATGAAAATCTGTTTGACTAAAACGAAAAATATGCAATGACTCTTTCAAAGACAAGGATAGGAACTACGAAATTATAATTATAGATTCTCAGTGTTTGGTTATAAAACAAATATATTACGTTCTTTTAATCAAACATATTTTATATATATATATATATATACATATATATATATATATATATATATATTCTTCATATTGCTATGTGTACTTGGAAAACATATGTACTTAGTTTACAATATATATTCTCGCCAAATAATACGTCCATAATGTTTAAATGCGTGGAGAAGTAAACTTGTTTGATAAAACTATTGTTTAAATTATCCGTAATGTATGGATGCAATTTTATGCGCTGGAATTCCATGTTATATTAATAGTTTATAACACAAATACAGAAAAGCTTTGTTGTTTAAAAACATCTATGACAGTTATAGTGTCTAATTAAAATAGATTTGTAATATGATATGGTTGATGTTTTTCATCCATTTGCCAAAATTAATGGCAATATTGCTGATGAAAGGTGAGTCTGTTAGGAATCTGTCAAGTGGTGTGCATGAAGGGAAAACATTCAATTCTGATATATCTATGACACAGAACTGGAAGTTCCAATAACCACAAGGCATTGCAGCTGTTGCAACTCCGAAAGTCAATTTACCTTTTTCATAGAAATTTCTATTTCTGACGCAAACTATATTTCATATTCGACCATTTAAATTCTAGAAGCTGCCACTGAAACGTGCGATTGAGAAAACTTTTGCAATACAAAATCCTTGATTACTGACAGTGTATGATCACATTAATCATATTGCATGAGTACCTAGTCTATCCAAGTTGAAGGACCCATGCATCATAAGCAATTATCGAGATGCCATCTGGGAGCTGCATATTTTATAACAGTGCCTGAATGAAAGTGATGCGAATTCGTTCTTACAAGCAGTTGGAATAATATAAGTTTTCAAGATCAAGCTTTTAATGGTATAACACTTAATGCAGTTCTTTCAATAATGGATGACAAAATTATTTATGTTTCGGTAAATAACGATTTTTTTCCATAAAAGAATCATATTGCATAATAAAATATATCACGCAGTTTTCCATTGATTGACTAATCTAGAATCAAAATTAATTTAATCTTGGTTGATAATAACCAAGAAATTGTTTATAGAAATAGACTTGACGTATTTTTAAGCAAATGCATCAACTTTATCTTCAACTTGTTTTCGCTAGTTCATAATTATGATTATAAATGTAGGAAGCCAATAAATAATTAAGCATTCTGTGGATGAGTTGGTAACGTAACGGTTATCAGCGTGGAAAATAGAAACATCAATCATATCAAATTCTGCCTATGCTTTTGAATAGATATCTTTGACTCTATCTCTTCTTCCCACCAACTATTTGTTAAATAACAGGATAGCCTGCTCTCTCTAGCCATAGTAGGCAGCTAGTCTATGAGAAAGGATACTCTAGAATCTAAACCTTAGAAAAGGCAACAGAAAACCACTCCTTCATCTTTCATAAGAACTTATGGTAATTCACAAATGATAAAGAAAGAGAATCTGTGGTGAGATATACAACATGATCATGTTGCATATCTCACAACAGATTCGGAAAGGGCCTTTGTGCGGAAAGGACCTTTAAAAATATGACGATTCTAACAACAGGCATTATAAAAAAATTATAAATGCTTTGGAATCAGATGCAAACGTTGCATTACATATTAAATAATAGCTATGGTCACACGAAGTTATTATCTATACATAAATATCAAATTATCAAGTATTGGAATTTAAATACAGATTGATGGAGACAGACGTGGGAAGAGAAACCTTTTACCGTTGGGCTCATAGATGAATTAACGAGCGAAATCAATATGTGTGCATTGTGTTTGCGCAACATTAAGTGAAAAGAAATGTTTTCCAATTCAGTTTATAAATGGATGAGAGAATATTTAATTTTTTCCTAATTTTAATTAAAATTAATATTAATTTTTTTGTCCGGGTGACAAGTTTTTGAATTTTTTTCTTTTTTTTTCTTCATTTTTTTTTACTTCATTTATTTTTTACTTCATGTTTTTTATATAGAGCAGTTGCCTTACAAACGTATTCTGCCTTAAATCTGTTTTCCTCCAGTAAAACACTGGTCGACTTGTTTTTACACAATCCATTTTATTGTTACTATATATAATTTCATCTCTAGGATAGAGATATTGCTACTAAGACGCAATGGATTACTGAGTGAAAGAAAATGTTAGTACGGGAACAGGACAATAAAAAACAGGTCCAGGAAGACAGAAAATTGAGATTGATTTATTATATTTTTGAACGGCAGCAAGAAAGCGGATGAGAGCTACAGGCTAGAGGTTCAAGTAAAGGATCTATTAGAATAGAAATTACAGTTACATCTAGCTATATCAACAGTAAAATGATCAAACATAGTTCTCGATCAAGTAGCATGCTAAAATTCATGCTGTCGAGGTATGAATGTGGAAAGTTCATCAGAATACTTGCAATGAAAATCTTTATAGGAACGACACAGGGAAGTCACATTAAAGAGGTGGTAAATTGACTGCAGTCGAGATGCCATGTCAGGACCAATAACATTAGAGATTCTTCTTTAGATTATGTCGGGAATCTCGAGATATATAGCAGGAGCAGATATGACAGCAATATTCAATGTACGGACGAATGGTAGATATATAAACGTGCATGTAGGATTCTCTCGGGGGATATTTCTGGCACAACAAAGGGAACCCACTTTCCTAACTGCAGACTAATAATATAATAAACCTGTGAGAGCGAGTAGGTGGAATGTGTTGCTCTTCTGGAAGTCAGTATCCGTCCCATGACTGACGGAAGACGAAAGTGGCTCTCTATGATGATTAAAAGTGAGTAGTTCTTGTTTTGGAGTCGTTAAAATTTACAAGCCATTTCTTGCTCTAGTTAACAATTAGATACCATTTACGAAATAATTTGCCTGTTTTAGTTTATCAGACCTATCGGATTTAATATCAACAAAAAAGAGTAAATAGTTGCGGCATTAGCAAAAATAAAGAATTGGGAGCTGATGTCATCGAGGAGGTCGTTGATGAAGATGAGAAACAAAGTGGGTCCAAGGATAGATCAATGGAGGACAGCCGTATTCGGGTAAAATAATCTAGAAGAGTTGCCGTTTAACGTAAATCTTATTACACGATTTTTTAAAGAAAGACTGTGAAGAAATTCACAATGCCAACTTCTGTAAAACTTATCAACAGGCTGTATAAAATCCAAGGACGGAACGATCATATTAAAGAAAGTAAAGCATTCTTCAACGCTGGAACGAATATATTGGTGAACTCTTCCACGCCCAAAGAGAACAACCGGCAATACACAAAAGTACTGATGGGCCTGAAATACTAAGAACCGAAATGGAAGCTGCACTGACCAAATTGAACAGAAACAAAGCGGCAGGGCCCGACAGAACTATAATAGAGATGCTGTCACCCTGAGATAATTTCGGTATAGACAAGATCACAGAAATAATAAATAAAATCTACAGCAGTACTGATATACCGTAAGACCTAAGTAGGTGCAAACGAATGTGAACTCTACCGAACGATCAACCTAATGAGCCACATAACAACACTCATTATCCGAATTCTGATGAATAGAACGCACTGCAGAATCAGGCCAGAAATGGGACAAGAACTGTACGGGTTTGTTAAAGACACCGGAATAAAAATCGCGATATTTATGCTCAGAGTGTTATCAGAAACAACAATACAAATGCAGATTAACGTATAACTGTATTTTATAGATTACGCAAAGGCGTTCGACAAACTACGCCACAAAGATCTATTAGAGCTGCTCAAAAACCTTGAAATATTCCGGAAATATATTAGATTAATCAAAGATATCTACTGGCAGAAAACCGCATCAGGATAAAAAACGAAAGGTGTATAAGTCAAAGATATGTATTCTCATCGGAATTATTCAACTTATACAGAGAGAAATGGGAGTCCTACTAGGATTCATCATTGGCGGCCGCAGTCTTAACAGCATAAGATATGCAGATAAGGAAGTGCTGCTAACAGGCACGGAAGGGAAACTACAAAACCACCTAGAGAATGTAGCAAATGAGAACGAGAAGGGACTAAGCATAATCGACAAGAAGACAAGAATGCATGGCCATGAACAAAAAGATGAGTTCAAAACGGAATTTACAGGTCGGGGACATTAAAACCAAACAGGTAGAGAAATTTAAATATGTGGGGAGTGTTCTGACAGAGGATAAAATGTGCAACACTGAGATACGAAGACGTATTGGAATGGCCAAAGACGCATTCCAAAACCTAAGCAGAATATTAAGAGACAGGAAAGTTTCGTTGGAAAAAATAAAAGAATTGAACTGTTACGTGATATCTGTCCTCCTGGATAGCAGCGAATGCTGAAAAATCTCGTTAAAGATGACGAAGATTCTCGAAGCAAAAAAAAATTGTTTCTACAGAAGGATGCCAAGTATACCATGGGTCGAACATGTGACCAACAACGAGGTTTTGGAGAGAATTGAAACAAAGAGGATATTTATACTTAACCTCAGAAAGAAGCAGTGACATGTAATGAGGAAGGAGGGCTTGGAAGATATGAAAAGGATGTATAGAGGGAAAGAGGGACAGGGGAGAGCAACGCGTGGCATACTTCATGGGCTTGAGCAAGTGGATGACAGGATAGGGGCTGGGAAAAATAACAAAAAGACAAAACTTATTAGAGCTACAAGGAGGTGGTAGAGAGCCATCATCGTCTACGTCCTGAAGTGGCACGGCATATAAAATTTTTATAGACAAATACGATAATAATCATTAACATATCGGCGACTGACCTAGAGAAGTGAAATTCATTTTGTTCATCTGAAAGCAGGCAAAGGGAATATTCTTAACCAATTCAGAACAGATAAAAGCCTCTGGTAATGTGCTAAAAAGAGGTAAAAGTCTAATAGGAGGAGAATTAAAGAAACTCAGAAGCCACAGGAACCACTAACAGAGTACATTTTATTATAACTATTGAAGCGATACCGTCAAGTCCGCATAATTTGTGGGTATCTAGTTTGGAGATTGTAACAAAAAAAAATGATGGGACTGATATGCATATCACATCGTAAATATTCCCACCAAAAATCAGGCAAATATAAACATGATGAGTCGAGAGTTTAGTTGGAAGAGAATTTGCAAGTAAAAATTTTTCATAAGGATGAAAATGCTTCAGATTTATTGCAGAGAGGAGGGATTGAGGACTTACCTGTGTTGACACCACTTTTACAGATCCGCCTATAATCACGAAAACCGAACTTACGAGAGAATATACCGTATCTTATACTATCAGCAAACAGCCATAGCCTCGTTTTCGGACACGCTTACACTTATTACTAGCGAATTTAAGGAGACGTTATGATCCAAACTATGTGGGCTATATTGGGCAGGAGTGAACCAAGGAGAAAATTTAGGTTTCATTTGGCACTTCCCCGAAGGCATGAAAGCTTCAATGACGGCTTTCACCCAATCTAAATTACGCAAAACTGAAACTAATACTGACATCTCATTTTAACAGATGTATTTATTAAAATTGCACAAAAAATATCTTGAAATAATAAAGAGTGAATTTATTCAATAAAATCGCTAATAGCTTCAACCAAGGCCTTCAGACGACTTCGGAATCTCCTACATCTCTTCCGGAAGTCCTCCTTGTTTAAGTAGGTGAATGCTTGCCTTCAGTTCATCTTTGGTGCTACAAAGAGTTTTGCTGGTCTCTCGCTCAACTGTGTCCCATACATAATAATCAAGGGGGTTGTAGTGTGGGGAGTTAGGTGGTCAGATGTAAGGGGTGATGTGGTCACAGAAATTTTCTGAAAGCCATGACTGGGTTATTCTGCTTGTGTGGCATGGTGTAGAGTCATGTTACCAGACATAGGGTTTTCCAGCAGCCATCCTCTTGGCCCAGGGAAGTAATATCTCCTGAAAGCACTTAATGCAGGTTTCCATATTGAGTCTGAGCCCTCACCAACTCTTTCGGATGTTCTTTTCTTATCAGAACTATCAGAGTGAGTTTTCCGAGCTACCGTACCTTCGTAATCACCATTAGATTCATCCAACTCTTTCCGAATCCTTGGCATTGTCCTTATATTGACATCCTAACACTTTGAATGTTCGTACTGGAGCTTCCGGCACGAATGCCAAGCAGTACAGCATGCTGTTTCCAAACTGATTGCAGGTGAATTACGTCATGATGTTTTTTTTTCTGACAGATGGTGCCCAACCAACCCTACTGTAATGTGCAGTCGACAAAAATAATTTAAAAAAAACAAACAACGCGTATGCGCGAAATTAAAAATATAAAATGGCGACAATTTACTCATCGCACTCAGTACGAGTTCCACTTGAGGTCTGGAGAGTGGCCATGAAGGGAGAAAACACCGAGTCTGAAGGTTATGATTTTGATGATATTGAATGTTACAATCCAGTTCATTCCCCGTTGAACTATGAGAACAATACCAGCGCTGAGGCTCTAGTCATCTACGTGATTGGTGGTGCACCCATAAACTGTGGCATCGTCTGCATATATATTTATATTTGAGAATTTGAGAATTCTCTTCGGCAGATCGTTAATCTATAGCAGAAAAAGGGGTAGGTTCGAGGAGAAAGACTTGTGAGACACCTGCATTGATTCCATGGGCTTCAGAGGACTGGCTATTAACAAAGACCTTCACACACTTATCTGATAGGAAGGACTTGATAATCGAGATGACACTCTCAGAAATACCATAGCTGGAGTGTTTTGTGTAGCAGCCCCCTTCGCGGTATCTAAGACTTCAGAAGTGAGCCTAGAGAAGCTAAATCCGTACACTTTGTCTTTCTCTAGGTTGTGTCTATTGATGTAATTAACAACCTTCTTGTTGATTATAAGGTTGAAAGTATTGCTGGTGAACCTCAGGAAGCTGATGGGCTGATATTGCTTCGGGGATGAGAGTTTATACAGAATTTTGTAAACTGAGCATAAAACTAATACCTCCCAGCGTAACGGAACTGACCACAATTTTGACATAGGGAATGTTACTTTGATTAAAAGAGAAAAGAATCCACTAAAACGAAAATGTCTGGAAAGTGCCTTGATCGTCTAGTTCAGCCACGGTAAATTTGCATCTAGGCTCTTCCAGTATATGACCATTCTTGGTAGATTTTCTCTTGTCACAAAGTGTGATAGTCAGGAACAAAGGTGATGGAGAGAAAAATAAAAATAATACTAATGAATTTGGCTAGATTGAAAAATATTCTTTCAAGAAAAGAAATTCTTTCAGAAAGTTTGAAATTACCAGCGTCTCTCGTTTTGTGCATATGTTGTGAGACGTGGCAACGTCAACAAATAACTGAGCTGCTTGACCCTCATACGTTGAAAACGACGAGAGTCCACTATATATATATATATATATATATATATATATATATATATATATATATATATATATATATATATTATAATATTTTTAAAAAATATGATTCCTTCGCTACATAAGAGTTCTCATGTTTCAAAAGCGAGAGCCGAGACCCCTAATATTTTTTGAAATTAAGTTGAATTAATGTGTCTGGTCACGCTTCCTCGTCAAGCGAGAATTTGGGAATATGCTATCTTGTGGTTAGCGCGTGTTTATAAGTATGGTCTCTTGCAACATTAGTTACTATGGAAACGGCTAGGGTCGGTATATTGGTTAGGTGGTCTAGGAGTTAAGAATTAATTTTTATCTACAGACCAGTCCCCTTCGAAAAGTTTATGTCAGGTTATATTGGGGTGCCTATTTCAAGTCTGATAGTGGGAGTGGACGTCTAGTTGGTTAAAACGGCATTTTTATGGCCTTGCCGCAGGTCGTTAAGTATCGAGGGGATTCTGTTACATTATTATCTGTCTATTAATCTGTTTATTTATTTGTTTATTCAAATGGCTATTTTTTCCGACTCCACAAAGGGTTTTTCTATTTAATGATTGGGCTGAGCTTTTAAGGCTTTTATTAAACTATAGCATTTATTTGTTTATATTTTTTTATTAATTATTTAATGCGAAAATTTGTTGATGTCGGCAAAAAACCGTTAACTCCTGTCTATGGTTTAATAACTTTTCATTATTTAGAAACTTAATGATGTGTAGTTTTTCATGTAGGCATAAAGGGGATGGGTCGTCCCAGGTTTTACAAGTTCTTGTTCTATTTATTATTTTCCATTTTACTTTCGGTGTTTTATTCGTTTCTTTTAAATGCCAGTAGTATTGGGATAGAGATGTCTGATTTCTATTTTGGATATTGTTGAAGGAGCTCTTGTGTTGTCTCCATCTAATTTTAAATTTATTCTTCGTTGACCCAATGTATATCCTGTCAGTGTTAGGACTCTCAGTGGATGAGATGGTGCATTGGTATACCACGGATTTAGTGAGGCATTTGTTTTCTAACGGGCAGTCATTAGGGTTTCTACAATCACATAATTTTTCATCATTTTTGTCTAATTGCAGTTTAGGAGTTTTATTGACACTGTTATGGCATTCGTGTTTTTCTAGGATTTTATTATTATGCTTTTTTATGATTCTTTCTCGGTTTTCAGTGCAGCTGTAACTTAATTTTAAGGTGTTTTTATTAAAGATTTCGCTCAGTTTGCTATTTGTGGGGAAGTGTTTTCCAATTAAAGCTAGGAACTTATGCCCAAGTTTAGTACTGGCCATTTGGTTGAACGGAGGTGTATACCATATGATCTTTCTTTTCCTGTTTTTCTTACTATTGGTACTATTGTTTGTATAGCTTATGTCAGCGCTTTTGTATCCGCGAACTTTATTTTTCAGGGCTGTGTTATAAAAATTACTGTGTTTGGAATATATATATATATATATATATATATATATATATATATATATATATATATATATATATATATAGATAGATAGATAGATAGATAGAACTCATAAGACTAGAGTGGTATGTAGAGAAAGTGACATTATGCGTATTCTATCAATTATTCTTGCACAGAATAGTGACTTCATTACAGCCTCGAGATATCAGATCCTATTGAAGGCTTCCATAAGATTATGTTAACAACACTGGCGTATTTATCAGCTTCTTCATTTCTTGTTTTCTTCGACCTCTTTATTCGAGATCATATTGTCAATGTGCATATGTTGGTTTCGTTCTCTTTGTGTTTATCGATAGGATCGACAATGCAAAATGATGTTTCGCTGTTTCTGTTCAAGATTAGGACAAAATTGCACTAGTCAAATTTGAAACATAAATACATAAGGTCATGATATCTATGATAATCCATACAGATGTTGATTAATAATGCACGCATTGTGAATATATTTAAGGATGTTTGCACAGGGGCTTATCTAGAGAAAGATTTTGTCATACAGCTGACACGGCGGATTTGAAATTGTGTTTTTCATATTGATACTGTTTTATTATATTTTGTCAGAGAGTATTTTTAAAGCGGAAAAAACATATGAAGTAAAGCTCTTATACAGAGATTGATAACAACATAATGCTCACACTAGAACCGGTTTTGATTTATCATTTAATATAGCCTTTATTTTCATATTTCGTAACCGTTGACATTAACATTTCAAAATGTTATTTGATTTGTAAACTCGAAACTTGAATTATTATTGTTTTCGTGGTGGAGCAAGTCATTTTTATTTAATACTAAGTGTTGCAGAAAACTAATACTGGATATATAAAAACATTCAATATATATATATATATATATATATATATATATATATATATATATACATATATATATATATATATATATATATATTCTCTTATATTCTCGGGTTTCTCTTATATCCGGGTCTATTATATCCGGGTTACACTGTATATATATATATGTATATGTGTGTGTGTGTATGCGTGTGTGTGTGAATGTATGTATATATTTATAGGTACCCTCAAAGAGTTGATAAAAATGAGCATAGATGACGAAAGAATGACATCCAGAACAATAACACAAAGATTTATCGTCAAAGTATTTGTTATTACAGTGTAACCCGGATATAAGAGACCCGGATATAAGAGACTCGGATATAAGAGCAACCCGAATATAAGATAGATTTTCTCTGGTCCCAAATTAGAGCCTGTGTTAATGTATATATAATAGACCAAACCCGGATATAAGAGAAACCCGGATATAAGAGACCTCTTCTCCGGTCCCGACAACTCTCTTATATCCGGGTTACACTGTATTATTAAAAAGAAATACCAATTTTTATGTATTTTTTATTTTAATCCTTTTTAGAATCATAGAGATTTTGGTTAACCAATTTATATCCAGTCTGCAATACCGCAATGTCTTTCGCTTATTAGAAATATAAAAATTAATCTATTGACTTGAAATTAAAAATAAAAGAAGTAATTCAAGAAAGCATTTTAAATAGCATTTTAAAAATTAGGTATCGAATTTTGGATGTTCGTATATGGTAAAATGATTGATATGAAAAACCCAAACGAATCAATCTAAGAAAATATTCGTGAAAAACAGTTGACAGTATATTTGTTATTTATTTTTTTGTTAAATATTCGGAGAGGGAGGAAAATGCACAACAAAATAAAAAAAAACAATTCCGCCTTACATCATATGTATATATATATATATATATATATATATATATATATATATATATATATATATATATATATATATATATATATGTATATATATATACATGGGAGCGTGACGTGTGGCGTATATGTCTCTGAGTATGTTGATGAATGATCAGAAATCTTCTGTATGTTATTTGTTCATCTCTCTATGTTTTATGTATTACTCACATACTAACATCTTCCATGGATGATAATTCCGACAACCTTAGGTCCTCGGGCATAAAACCTGCCCATAATGTCAAGTTACCATAGAAACAGCAATATATATCAAAGACGTATCTGGTGTCTATGATATTAAGGTTGCCTAAGCTATAAACATTCGCCAACTTTCGGATTACGTTAAGGCAGTAGTAGTAATAATCACCACAACTGTTTGAGAAACGGTGAAGGGTTTTATCTATAGAAGTATTTATTGTATTTAAGGAATTAGTTAATATAAATTATTTTTTCAACCGTACAAGTTAAATAGAATCATTCTACATGAAAAGTCTCATCAGACCGAATTTCTTAAAATGTTCATTTCATTGTTATTTTTTAAAAAGGAAGAAATGTGTGTGCCTCAAAAGGAATCGGGACTAGAACATATTTTCATTTTCCATATCGGGCAAATTCGTTAAAAACAAATCGGATTAGAGAAAACATAACAGATATATTTATTTAAACGTTACTTTAGTGACGTGAAATTGACATCCTTCGAAATAAATTACTGAGATTTCTTTTAAGAAAATGATATCTGTAAGTATACAAGTCCAATGATTCCAGAGTCATAAAAATTATTTTCTTTTATAATGCTGATATCTTTTAAGATCAAGATTCGATATCGTTAGGTGTACACACAACCAAACACCCCCACACACTAACACACACATGCACTAACACACACACACACGAAGAGAGAGAGAGAGAGAGAGAGAGAGAGAGAGAGAGAGAGAGAGAGAGAGAGAGAGAGAGAGAGAGAGAGAGAGAGAGAGAGAGAGAGAGAGAGAGGGAGAGAGGAGCAGGCTTCTGTCTGCTCAGTGTATCCAATAAGAAAATAAACTTTGTATTTCTTTTTGTGTGTTTCTCCGGCATCTCTAAGCTGTCATATCTTTCTCTCCTGTGTAGATGTTTCATTCACACAAAACGTGCGTCTTTATCTTTTATATTCCTTTCCGCTCTTTTAATATCATCACTACTGTTACAGTATCAGTTTCTTTCATTATGACTATATCAATAAACTTATCAATATAGGCAAAATCTTGTTTTCAAAACAAATATTTGATCATATGTATATATATATATATCAATCCTTCATCTAAAGAATTGCTGACAGAAAAGTAAAAGCAGAATCAATCGAGAATGAAAATATTTATCTAAAATGTCTTGCCGATGTTCCAGAAAAAAATCAAGTGATTTGCGTTCAATCAATTTCTTTATGAAAGTGGCAACATTTTGTTTTTTGATTTCTTCTCGTATTTCAAGTTAAAGATCTAATGCACGGTGATAGCTATCAGCACCACACGACTGTGTCTCATTGCATATGCATCAATTTGCATAGGGATATACTTGAGAGATTTAATTCCGTTCCTTCAGTATTTTTACCTTATTAATTTCAAGTGAAATAAGATAGTTTTCGTCATTTCGATATTTTATATTTCTTAGCCAAATCTGTAATGAACCATATAGGATAGGGACATCCGCTTTTTGGCATAAAATTTCGATACCTAAGGTTTTAAATAATTTTTTAAATGAAAAATCTTGCTTGAAGATTTCATTTTAGCTTTAATTGAAAGTTTGATAATTAAATTTAATATTTCCATTAAGTAAAATATTCTGGTGTATTTCAGATAGAAATTATATAGATTGGAATGTCAAATTAAATTTCGATTTCTTAAAATTTTCTTAAATGCGGCCATTTTCGTAATTTTAAGAAATTTGTAAACAAAACAACTTTTTCTATTTAAAATTCTTCTAAAAAAATAAATATATATTTCTGACACGTTATTTCAGTAAAATTAGAAAATTTAAAGTTAAATTATTCTGATTTGAAATAAATATTACTTATAACATAAAAAATAATATACAACCCATTATTAACGATTGGTCCTGTTCATCTGATCCAACGTTTGATGGACTGCTGATAGACGAAGCGATGACGGCTACTATGGATGACCCAATTGTCAGAAATCTAAGTGAACGCATATTTTTGGTTTTTAACTACCTAGTAATTTTTACAAATGAACATATTTTCCGCAATTATTTAATAATTTATTGACTTTTATTTACCTTTCGAAGATGCAAAAATAAAAAATTTAAAATACTATAAAATTTTCTTCAATTAATTTTATAATTTAATAACAAATTATCATGATTATTTAATTGAAGTATGTCCCACGCTAATGTAAATACATAAAATAAAAATATTTAGCGAAATATTAATTGAAAAAGTAAAACTTAATTTAAGCTTTAAACTTTTAAAGCTGGATCGAAATTTTGAAAACCCGTTGAAACGTAACTGAAGCGACATAATAAAAGGACAACACTTTTAATAATGGCAATTTCAGTCTACCGTACATGAAAATAATAAACGTATTAAGTAAAAAAAAAATACAAAATAAAAATATATGTAAAAATAGAATAGCACAACTAAGTTGATTAATCTTTTCAATTTTGGATTTGTAAATTTTGTTTCCACTTAATAACTATATCACATCGAGGAAATAGCCCAATACAGAATTTTACACGATTTTAAACTATTATAAATTATTATAATTAAATTTAAAAAAAAAAAGTCTTGTAAATCTTCATTATTCATCAGAAATTTTTATTTCTTCAGACAATAATGTCCTTAATGTTACTTATTTACAAAAGCAATTGAAAGCTTTTGTAATTAAGTAATGTCATAGTTTTATTGGATTCGTTATTTTTCAGTTTAGAGCAGATTTTCAGTTAGATAGCTCAAATTTGAAAAATAAGGAGGTGATTTACAATCTCCATGAACTCCTATTCTTAACACACAAAAAAAATTCAGGAAATAGAAAGGTTTTGTGCAAAATTTCATGAAAGTGTAAGTGGTGGTGGGGGGTAACATATTTAAAAAAATATTTTTTACCAAAATTTTCTAAAAAAACATTTAAAAAATAATTTAATTCACTTGTGAATAAGTCCTGAAAATTTCATTAAAATCAGAAAATTACTTGATTTTTACAAGAATTTCCAAATCAATGTGTTTTCAACGAAAAAAAAAAAACGCCAAAAAACAATGTTATTTTCTGCCACCGCGATGACCTAAACAAAAGAAGATATTAACCAAAATTTTGAACGTGTTAGAAAGGATTAAAAAATTTCAAAAAATAATAAAAAAATACTTTGGTCTTTCATCTTAATAATAACGTAAAGATTTTGACGATAAAATTTTATTTTCGTTAAGTTTGTGGCCTTTTTTATTACGCTATCTGTTTTCCCGTGAAAAGGCGGAGGAGCCTAATATAGGACCACTTGTTAATACAATGAAACACTGCTCAAAGACGCTCTTGATGATAAGCTCGTAGATATGACGGCGGCAAGACTTATATTCTTATATGTCTACAGAATTTTACATAAATTCATATTTCAATTATATTCAAAATTTTATCAATTAAATCTTTATTCATTTCTTTATTGCAAAGATAGTATCCGGTCAGTTATAGCTTAAAAACAAATAATGAGCCGAGGTCTTTTAAATAATAGTGATCTACAAAACAAAGCAACAAAATGGCTAATGGGTAGCAATATTCGGGTAATCAAATTAATTAGCGAACTAATCAACTGATAAAAATCGTTATATTAAACACATGTCGGTTTGAAATTTTGGGACGAGGAATTATTGTTTCCTTTGTGAATGTCTACATGTTTGTTTTTATTATCCCAACTTTTATGCCTTTGCAACTTCCGGTCATCTCCAGGTCGTCTATGTCAATCCGGGCAACCTTCAGTGAATTTCTAACTGAACACTTTATTTAATCTACAGTGTTCTCGATCCGCTGTCCATGTCTAGGGATATCTGGTTTGATCTTTTTAGTACTCATCCTGTTTCTACTAAGTATGAGCAAGTACTACCTGACCCACGGGAATATAGCCTAGTGTATGTGAAAGTGACTAATAACTGAGGTGTACTAAAAGAAAAGAAAAGAAAAAAGATATCCCCAGGCATGGACTGATGATTACTTGAATAGACTGACATCTGAAAAGGCTAGAGGACACAATGGCCGAAACATTGACGATGACATTAGTCCAAATGTAAATAATAGCTAACTTTCCTTGTATACATTTATTTGACACATCTGATAAGTAAATATTTTATGTAAGATAATGTAATAAAACATATAAATATTACTTTTCTTATTCCAAATACAGGAATATATATGTTTTTTGGTTTTTCCTTCAATGAACCAGAAAAATTACAGTAACCTCAAGATAATTTGATGAGTGACTGTGCGCTTTCGACATACATAAACGTGGAAGCAGCCTAGACAAGGACAGGCAGTTTTTTGCGCCATAACTGAGAACCATGATTGAGGAGTAAATGTTTTATGCATGGAGATGGGTCTTGTATCAATGTAAAATTTTACTGATCATTTCATCCTCCTGTTCCACTAATATCATAAGATTATCAATGTGATAGGATTCAATCTGAAAGGAATTATCTTAGAAACCAAACAACGTATTGGAATTACTAGGCTACAGAAGTTAACTACATATCAGCCAAAAGTGATAAAAATGAGCGAACGTTTAATGTTATTCAGTTTATGTAAGATTTCGGATATATAAGCCTCCTTTTTATTCTTTGTATTGTGCTCTTTCAAGATGTTAGCGATCATGGCACTCAACAATTTCCCTGCTTTTATGTAACAAAATCTGTAATTTTATTTGCTATTCAGTTTTTGGTTTCATATCTTATTTCTCAATTTTCTTCTTCAATAGGAGTAGCTAGTTTTCCCTACTATACTGTCCACACACCTCTCTGATTTTTTGAACAGCGGTAAAGGTTTATACCTTGTTTCCTGTTTAGGATTTTTCATTCTATTTCACTCCCAGTAGCTTCTCGCATCTTAGCGTTATTATCGCCTTGCTTGGGGTGAATTGATTAAAAAAAGCACTTCAAAATAGATTTGGTCTTGTTCCACCATCCTAGTTAAATTGGTTATGCATTGCATTCCTGTCCCTCTCGCTTTCAATCTGACCAGTGAGTATTTTTCAAGCCGTCTTTCCTCGTTCTTCTTCTATTATGTACCGTGTCAGTATATATATATATATATATATATATATATATATATATATATATATATATATATATATATATATATACATACATATATATATATATATATATATATATATATATATATATATATACATACATATATATATATATATATATATATATATATATAGAGAGAGAGAGAGAGAGAGAGATAGAGAGAGAGAGAGAGATAGAGAGAGAAAGATGTTGAAAGGTTTTCCTTTCAGTTAACTACAAGAATTCTTTCAGTATATACCCTAGAAATATCAACTGTCTCATCCTGATGTTAAGTATAATATCCTTTTTGCGCCATTTTCTCTTAAACTACGTCGTTGATCACATGTTCACCGCATGATATTCTCAGTATCCTTCTGTAGAACCAAATTTCTTTTGCTTAAAGCGACTTCCTTATATTTGAGGAGATCGTCCACATTCATACCATACAGAAGGATATCACGTAACAGTTCAGTACTCTCTTATTCGTTATTCTGTTTCTTCGTAAACTGCTTAGGTTTTGAAATGCATCTTTGGCTATCTCAATGCTTCCCAGATATGTAAATGTTTGTACTTGTTTGATTTCGATATCTACAATTTGGAATTTTCATTTTGGGCTCATCCTTTTGCTGACTACCTTGAATTATGTCTTCTTGCAGTTTATGTTTAATCCTTTCGTCTTTCTTTCCTTCATTACCATTTGTGTTTTTGTAGTTTTCTTCCAACACTGTATCCTCTGTTTATGTTATATTTGTTCAGATTCTTTTTGTTTCCACTTTCTCTAAAACTTCGTCGTTTCTCACATGTTGGTTCTATGGTATCCTCAGCATCCTTAAAATTTAAATGGAATGTCATGGGATGGTACCGATTAAAAAATATCAAAATAGATATGAAAAATCATAGTAAAATTTTAGACTTTCCTTAATACAGAAGTAATGTATAATCATAAATTATATTTTTAATTTCGATATTCACTATTTTATTCTAATATACGCGATTATTTTTATCACCGTAACTTTCTCTTATTTTCCATTGTCAAATCACCATATTTATATTTTATTTTAACATATCCTGTGTGTAAAATACTATTTGAAAATGTTATTATCTGTTATATTTTGAAGCTGTGTTGTCATGGCAAACACATTTCCTTAGATGTCTTGATATGGCTCATGTCAGAGAGAAAGACTGCCAACAAGGATATAAAGGTATAAACAATCAACATGATTCTAATGCATTTCATCTTACATATCAAACATCTATCTATCTATCTATCTATCTATCTATCTATCTATCTATCTATCTATGAATATTTGTGCAGCAAACTTTCTTTTAAACATCTTTGGCTAAATATGACAGACAAGGAAAATTTGATTAAATTTGATTTAGTTTTTTCCAGTGTTCTTACATTTTCCCGTTTGCTGGGTGTAAGGGAGTGCAAATATTGAACATTGGTGTCCATTGTCCCAAGCGCTTTCAGTCATTTCTTTAGCCATTTTTAAGGGAGTTGGTTTTAGGTGGTGTTAATTTCTGTTCATGTTGTGACTGTTTTATTTTTGTGTTATTTTGAATACTAGTAGGAAGGTTTATTCCGAGCCTTCACATGTTGATCCCGGCTGAAATTTGAGTGAACTTCTTTCTATATTTTTTCTATCTATGTGTATTTGTGCGTGTGTTGATCTATAATTAATAACCTCTAAAATAAACACCATTTTGAGAGTTTTCTTTTGTTTCCACCTTTTAAAAATATATATTGTGTATAATTATGTTTTATATATATATATATATATATATATATATATATATAACATAATGTATATATATATTTATATGCAAATATAATATATATATATATATATATATATATATATATATATATATATATATATATATATATATATATATATATACCCGATGCGGTGGGAACGAAAGCAATATATAAAATATATAAATTCTAACGTTCGCAGCATTCATTCAAAAAAGAGCTCAATACATGTAGTAGTAGAGCGATAATTATTTATTTATGATAATTTTATCATATAGACAAAACCATTTTACTCACAACAAAGATGCAACTTGGTTTCAGTGCATTTTAACTGCACATCTACGGGTGAGGGTCGGAAATGGTTATGAACGATCCTGTTTGTAGGCAAGCCCGGATGTAAAACGTCACTTCCCCCCTTTTTTTTTTTTTTTGAGAAGAAAAATGTACTTAACAAAATATACTTAGAGTATCTAAGTGAAACGATAGTTGTTGTTGACAGCAGTTTGGTGTTGAGTGGGTCGGGTAGTTAATGTTGAATGGAGTGTGGACATTCTTCCGATGATAAGCATCGGTCAAAGTTTGGGTAGGTCAACCACCTAGCGTCCTAAGTTTGAGAGGTAGGGGAGGGAAGATAGCGATAGGGGATAATATTACACTTTAGTAAGTAAAATGAATTTCGAGCTAACATTTATAATTATGTGTGTGGCAATTCTGTGTAACGCATCTTCATCGAAGTAAAATTTTATTCAGTTGAAGTCTTTCTAGACGTCGAAACGCGTTACACATAATTTTTCTAATTTGTCATTCGGTTGTCTAACATTGTCCTGTTATATAGAATTTTATATATCATATCCCCCCCCATATATATATATATATATATATATATATATATATATATATATATATATATATATATATATATATAGTCCTTTTCTTTATCATCTGTGAATTACCAAGACAGTGGAAATATCTGCCTTCTCCGTGATTTTGAATTCAGACATTTATTTCTCTTCGACTAGCTACCACACAAGGCTAGATGGCAAAGTCTACTCTGTTGTTTAATTAGTGAGATTTGAATTCATATTTTCGCCAGAGACAAACTGAATGCACCAGATTAAGCTGTAAATTGAACTCGGATCATCGGATTCCACTTCTCATGCCGATAACTATGCCGCTAACCGTACACATATTTAAGTCATATTAGATCAAATTGTGAACTGATATATATATATAATTTCTTCATCATTTATTATTCTTTTAGTTTTATTCTTTTTCTTTCCATACTTAATTTCAGCGTATTACTATTTGCTACTGTTGGGATTGTTGATAGAACGTTTTTCAATTTCTTAGAAAATGACGTTCAACCTGATTCTTCCTTAAAAGATCGATGTCAGTAATCAATTCGATTTCAAAAATGAAACTATCATATTTAATATGCTAAAATTAATGTACTCAAGACACGGAAAATTATGCCTCCTCTCAAAAGCATTATCAAATCTATAGTATTTTTGGCTTATTTATTTCGTCAATATCAAACATTCGTGTTCACGCATAAAAAAAACTCAAAGTTATCTCTGTCTGATGCCCATAATGATTACACTCGATCAGTTTCAGCCGTCCATTTAATGTACACCATTTTGACAGACGTATGGGGCATTTATCGCAATAATTATATCTACCTGTCGCGCTCTAGTTGACTGATGAATAATAGGCAAAGGAAAGATATATATATATATATATATATATATATATATATATATATATATATATATATATATATATATCTTTCCTTTGCCTATATATATAGATAGATAGATAGATAGAGAGAGAGAGAGAGAAAGAGTAGGAAATGGATAAGAATTTGGCAGTTGCTGTAATTACAAGAAAAGTTTTCAGATGACTTACCAAATTATTTTTAATATAATATTTATTAAATAGCCGAGAAAAATAACTTGCACTTTTTTGTTTTGGCGAGGAAGTAAAGAGTGGTCAGTAAAGTCTTTCCTATTTTTACAATGATGATCACGCTCGACAAAGCCCAAGAGCGATTCGAGGTAGAGGGTTACTGAGTAAATGTCAAAGTTTATGGGAATTTGTGGAGAAGATAATGGTTAACCATTTTCATGGAAATAGCAATAGAGTAGTGAAAGACTTGCGACGTTTCGGCTGTGGGAAAGGGGTTGTTGAGTGGAAAGCAATTCATCATCCACAAGGAGGCAGAGGCGCTTTTGGATTATATCGGGACTGGGAAGTAATAACTAGCGATAGAACTAAGTATTTGATTACTGTTTTGTTTTGTATTTAAACCCTGGAAATTAATTAAAACCGTGACATTTAATAAATACAATATTATACCTACAGTATGTCATATCTTGTACACATTAGTTTCTACTTAATTTGAGTTTTTGCTTTAAATAATAGTCGAAGTAGAACCACAAGTTACAGTTTTATATGGTTTTATATACATTGTAACTTCTATTTACACATGTAGATGTACAGAAGTGATAAAATGGAATATATATATATATATATATATATATATATATATATATATATATATATATATATATATATAATTATCAGATAATGGTTAATAAGTAACCGTAGATAGTAGGAGCGTTATAATAGCTAAATATTGGCGTGTTTGAAATATCTTCTCAGTTGTCTAAAGCTATCATCAAAATTAGTTGATATGCCAAAGTGTAGAACTGAGAGTTTCTGGTTGTAAATCAAATATGAAGAAATGAAAGAATCATTACTAAGCGTCAGTTACGCTGCTACGTTCACTTCTTTCGAATGGAAAAAATCTCAGAATCCAAATTCAATTCCTACGACCTACAATGGTACAGAAGCTTGACGAGATTCCAGATACGTTGAAAGATTCACTAAATTATAATTCCGAATTGATACAAAACCATCAAGATTTACTTTTTACTTGAATGCTTATTAAATAAAAATAAAATAATAATATATCAACGTATACATGTAACGAACTTCAGTAGTATAAATAGCACTCAGCAAATTAAAAACATATAACATCGTTTTTTGGACAACTCTTCATTTTTAGCTAGGGCAAAATTCCTGTATTTCCAAACTAGTTTATCAGATTCCGATAAATGTTTACATTTTGCAATTTTTTTGCTTGAGCTGCACACATTTAATATTACCAATAAACAGATATGAATCAGCAATATGTTCTACTAGCGGGAGTTGGAACCAGTGGTTCAGTCGCCTATTATTAAAAACGGAGGTTTCCTTTATGTCAGATGGACTACCAAGACCATTAATCTCATTCGCCTTTGGATCTGCTGGAACAAGAAAAAATATATTGTACTACACATGCACACATACATACATCACACCCTATATATAAAATGGATGTATGTAAAACATATATATATATATATATATATATATATATATATATATATATATATATATATATATATATTGTCATCCACAGACAGACTTTTTCGCTGTATGACATATCATCAGTGTGGCTAGACGTCTAGTTGTCTCTAGCTAGGATCGAATTCCGACTGAATTGGCGTCAGTCGGGATTCTACCACTAAGCCGTTGGTGCACGCCAGGAATGAAGGTGAATTTAAGCGTATTTATTTTTAGATAAACACACAGTGACTGAGAGAACTCGATTCGATTTACCGAAGAGTCATGCATTATTAGCCGTAATAGTCACTGTTTACAAACCCACACTTCCTTGCCAGAGAGCTTAACCGAAATAAATTTTTCAGGAGCACACACACACACACACACACACACACACACACACACACACACACACACACACATATATATATATATATATATATATATATATATATATTAGGATTTACCTGGTTCTACCGAAATCCTTGGGGATTTTGTAAAAAATTAGAAGTAAGAAAATATTAGTTTACGCTGTCTCTTTCGATGTTGTCACTTAATGGCGACTAACCCAACAGGTTTCTGAAGTTTTTATGCAAATGCATCTGTGCCACCATTCACTTCCGTCCATAAAAGGCAAACACTACATATTAATGTATTTTTTTTATTTTGCCCATGAATTCTTTTAATTTATTCATCTTCAGTGTTATTTAATTTTTTTGCATAAATATTGCAATTTAAGCGTTTTACAGGATGCAATATGCAAATTATTTGCCATTTTATATTTTTTATTTCGCGTTTGCGTACTTTTTTATTATTTCTACACATTTTACCGTCTGTAAGAAAAATAGTAGCATGACGCAATTTACTCTGTCAGAAATTTGGAAACAGCATACTGTACTGCTTGGAATTTGCAACAGAAGCTCCAATATGTACATTTCAGTGTGTTTGGATGTCAATCTGAGGACAGCGAAGAGGTTTCGGAATTAGCTGGATGTGTCTAAAGGTGATTACAAAGTTATTGAAGCTTGGAAAACTCACTCTGGTCATTTTGATAAGAAAAGAAATCCCAAATTTGTTGGTGAGGACATCAGACTCAACACTGAGGCCTACATCAATTGCCTTAAGAGGTAGTGCTGCTCTGGATCAAGAGAGTGGCTGCTGGAAGGCCCCATTTCTGGCAACATGTCTCTGCACCATACCACGCAAGCAGGAGAACCCAGTCATTGCTATCAGACAATGTTGTGCGACAACAATACTCCTTACATCTGGCCACCTAACTCCCCAGACTGCAACCCCGTTGATTATTAGGCATGGGGCGCAGTGGAGCAAGAGACCAACAAAACTCTTTTTAACACCAAAGATTAACTGAAGATAAGGATTATGGCAGCATTCACCAACTTAAACAAGGAGAACATCCAGAACAGATGTAGGAGATTTCGGATTAAAATACGGAAAATCGGGTTTTTCGTAAGACTGGATTTTAAAAGTATTTTAGTAGAACTTGTAAAATATCAAAATGAATAGCAATTACAACCCCAAGAAAGACAAAATGAACAGCAATTACAATTCCAAGAAAGAATTGAAGAGAAGTGGCAAAAGCAATTACTACAAACGCAGAAGGAAAATGAAGAAAGACAAATGCAACTCCAGGAACTAATATTAAAGGTAGCGGGTTACAAACAATAAAATATCGAAAAAGAGGCGACTTTTTCCCCAGACGCAGTGTGGAATACGATAGAAACATTCAATTACTCCCTAGAAGAGGATAAACATTTCGGGGGTTATTTCAGGCGTTATGAAGACATCTACAACATCGATTGTCAAAACTGGACAGAAGCAAAGAAGCTACGTCTGTTGCTCAGAAAATTAGGAACTGAAGAATACACAAAATTTGTGGATTACATCTTGCCAAATAAGATAAATGAGTTAACGTTTGACGAAGCAGTTACATGGCTTACAGAGCTTTTCAGTCCAAAGACGTCACTATTTCACAAAAGGTGGAAATGTCTTAACCTCGTAAAGGACGAAAAGGAGGACTACTCCACGTTCGCCGCAATCGTGAACAAACATTGTGACGACTTCACTTTGGCAGAATTAACTCCGGACAATTTCAAGTGTCTTATTTTTGTACAAGGGTTAGTCTCAGCTAAGGATAGTGAAATGCGCAAAAGAATGCTTTAAAAACTGCAAAATGAGTCTGGATTAACACTACAAAAATGATCAGAAGACTGCCAAAAATGCCTGAGTATAAAGAACGACTCGAAGGATATCGAGGAGTCAGGGGCAGCACATATACGTAAGTTGAAAAAAGTTTACGTTTTTCACTCTCCGCGGAAAGAAAACAAAAATTCTATAATAATGAAAAAATATTTTCACCCTCCCCGGAAAGAAAACAAAAATTCTTTACTAATGGAAAAAGTACAACGTATAGGACAAATTATGACAAAAATCAAATTTTAAAGAAAAAGATAAAATTGCAACTAGACACAGGTTCGGATCTAACGATAATTAACCTACAGACATGGAGAAAGCTTAATAGACCGACCATGATACATACGCAGAAAATTGCTAAGTCAGTTACAGGGAAGCGCATAAAATTCGAAGGAGAAGTGATCCTAAAGGTTAAATTCCACGGAAAAACTAAAAAACTCAAGATATTCGTAATGACAGATACAGAAAATCTGGTCGGCACAGACTGGATACAAAAGTTCGACGTATGGGATTTACCTATCAGTTCTTTTTGTAAAAAGATAAAGTGCGAACCATCAGAAGCGACAAAGTTAAAGGAAGAATTACATAAGCAATGTCCCGAAATATTTTCGAGCTGTTTGAGACGAGGTAACAAGTTTGCCGCTAGAATTGAATTAAAAGAAAATGTCCAACCAGCAGTAAAAAAGAAGCGAAACGTGCCGTTTGCCCGCAGAATACGGTCTGTGTGTGATAAGTTATTGCCGAACAAGAACAAAAACCGGCATACACTTATAGTACTCAAGAGATCATTCGAACCTGGTACAATAATTAACAGACTAGGGAATGTGATGTACACAGTACAAGGCGAAAAGTCTATCCACAGAAGACATATTGACCAAATACAAAATGAGATTCAAAGACCTCAGGAAGACAGAAATTAGAAGGTCAAACAGGAAGAGAAAATTTACCTAACACTGATTATCGACCATTAGAGAAAAAAATACTAACTCCCCCCCAAATAGATCTAAGGAGGGGGTGTTGATGGGGTCTCCCCTTTTTGCACAAATGGACTCACCCACGGTATACATATACTACTGCCAGTGAATACCCGAGAGTAGGATAGTAGTAGTAGTGGAATCTAGTCGGTCGGTAGAATAACGTAGCGGCAAGAGTCATAGTAACGAGCACTTAGACTCAGTAAGAAGTCATACAGCGATACGTCGATACCAAAGACTATATAAATATTTTCCTACTAACCCGCATTCCTGGAACTACTAACCTGTATTACCAGTTTGTATTATTACGTTAATACATTTATTTTCCTATATTCATTCTTGGCGTTTGTTATTATTTGATACCGGATTTTATCCCGGAATCCACAACAGATATCATAAAGAGCTTGAAGGCCCGTTCTACATAGGGATTTGTTCTGGGAATTTTCAGTCTCGCTGGTTATGGATTCTAAAACTTATTCACAGAGTTTGATTTTTGTGAGCCAGCAAGCTGTGACATAGCTTCTGATAATCATCTGCATTGTAGATTTGGTCAGTAAATCTATAATCCGCAGATCTGTAAGAGATGAATCTACAAATTTCGAGCAACCAGTCTCTTTTCTCTGGTAGAAGAATAAATGCCAAAAGATGAGTATTGATCTAGAATTCTATCCTGCATTATTTAAGTTAGGTATTTTTGAAACTTTAGTTTAAGACATTCGAAAAAGCGGAAAACTCGTATTAAATGAAATAGAAATTTCATTTTATCACGCCATCCTACTGTTCCCGCAATCAGTTCTTCAAACTTATTGAAACTCTTCTTGTTCTGTTCGTAGTTATTTACAAGTTCACGGATAAACGGATATTCGATATTGGCCGATGACTTGTTTCCTCCAAGTTCGTCATTCATTACAACGCAAAGCACTCGGTCAAGAGCATGATGTTGACAGCCGATGAATTGTGGTTCTTCTAGTTTCCTTTCAGTAAATAGTTTTTGTATCTGAATAACAATCCTCTCCCTGCTTCCAATGTCCACATTCGTAGTGTCCGCAATAATCATCTTTATGCTCTTCCATATATTGTATTAATCCAGAACAGCTGTTATTCCTTTGAGCTCGCTTTTCCATTTCGTAGATCTAATGCTTCTAACTTCGCTTCTTTCATTCTTCAAAACAAGTACTTGATATTCTTGGCTTTCAATTCGCTTACCATCAAAATGCAATGATCAGTTTTCTAAGTGTATTGTTTTCTTCATTTCTTCTTTAAGTTTAACAGCTTTTGTAACTGTGAATCAGTAAATATCAGATTGCGGTGTCTCAATGTCAACCCCTTTTTGAGATAACTGCTGACAAACATTTGCTGATGTTTTTTAATTTGGTTGTATTTGGTTTTGCTATATTTTTTCCTTTTTTGTGGATCGTTCTTCAGAATGTTCGGACTCTTCATATTCACCCTCTGATTGGGCCTCTGATTCGGAAGTTGAAGTTGTTACTGTTTTTGAAGTTCTCTCCAATGTCACTTTTCTTTCGGATGGATGAATAGTTTCGGAACTCGCACTATTTCCAGTTGTATATCCAACATGTCTTTTGCTTTGGAGCTGAAGATGATAGAAACATCTATACAGCCATTTAGCATTTCTTTTGTGATGTAAAAAAAATTATTCAATGGATCATATTTTCCTCGTTTCATCGTAATTGTTCAGCACTTGGTCCAGATTTGCTTGTATGACTTTAGTTGATAAATTTGAGAAATTTAATTTCTTTTGTCATAAACTTCATTAGCGATTGCTTTTATAGTCTTTGTTTCTTTGATGGATATTACACGGAACAGTTAACGATCAACATTATGGATTTTGAGTGGTATCCTGTTTTTGTTTTTTAGTGATTTCTCTTCTAGTGAAGCAATTTTTCTTTTCTTCGTACAGAATTTATTCTTCCAGTGATAGAAGCACTTTTTATGAGACATTATGGTTAAAACTGAACACTTGGAGATCATTCTGCAAATCAAATAGCGTTTCTCAATAAGAAAGCGTATATACTCTGAAACAAAAAAACATTTGATTGCAAACTCAATACACTTTTCCCTTTCGCTTTATCTAAATAAAAACACAACGCCTATATAGTCCCACAAAATTCACGTTATACATTTCTAGAAATTTCTAGTAGGCACCAGGAACTTCAAGAAGCTTCCATAAAGTTCTAGAAGGCACCAGTAAGTCACACTATTACTACATTTACCTACGATTTTAGAAATTTCGTGTTTGGGGTGACATTTTAAAAAATAAACTGAATTAAACCCTTCTTAATTATTTTTGAACAAAAGTTCATCGAATTATGATACAGGAAAGCAGCTAATTTACAAAAGGTCATAACCCTATTGGACACATGCGCTGACGTTCAGGAAACCTTTATTGTTGTAATAGAATTATTATCAACGTCAAACTTTCGTATTTCATTGGTAAAATCAGTAGACGTTTTTTTGCTTCGTTTTTATCCACCAATATAATGAAAAGATTTTTGGCGACCCCCAGGATAGGGTATTTTTGGTAGTTACTGTTCAATAATAGACAAATAAATAGATACAAATCTAATAAAAATAACATTCCTTAAATTCAGGAAGGACTTCTTTTCAAAGTGAAGAATTAAAAAATAAAATGTGTATAATGAAAACTATATCCTTCTATGAACTATTTAATTTTGTTCAATAGTCAAATAAAGTTAAATCCCCATCATTAAAACAAGGTTATTTGAAAGTATATATATATATATGTACATATATATATATATATATATATATATATATATATATATATATATATATATATATATATATATATATATATATATATATGTGTATATGTATATATATATATATATATATATATATATATATATATATATATATATATATATATATATATATATATAAGATAAAATAAACTTTTTGTGCGGGAATCACTTATTTTAGGACTGATATATATTTCATATTTTTAGCTGCGCAGTTGCAATAGCGTCGATTTGGGTAAGTAATAACTCCCCCATTGCTATAAATCAATTCATTTCAATAAAAATTTTACGAAGCATATTGTGAAAATGATTACTGCAAATGCAAATTCTTTTCTCTATTTCTTGGTATGATTGATAAAATAATAACTGACTCAACTTGAACATCAACAATATCGCAGGAATAAGAATATATTGTGATTGGTTAGTAGGTGTCATGGAAGTGAAGTGTGAGTATTGCATTTCAATTAATCTTAAAAACTGTCATATAAAGTTATGTTAAACGAGAGAAAGTAAAGGGAAACACTTATTTCAGTGAAAATAAAACAAACATGATTAAGTTAATTTTTTTTTAGAAAAGAGAATTTAATGAAGTAAAAGAAACAAGGTATTACTGAAATTTTCTTAACAATTTCAAAATTTCTGGCGGCGAAAGGATTTATGACAAATCATGTAAATTATTGCCTACGATAATGTCTCAAGTTATTTAATTACCGCATCGCATTTCGTCTCCTAGCTGATTTATAATGAAAGCAACACATTCCCGGTCTTTGCAATCTTGTTTCATTTTTGTAGAAAATCCAATCCCTCATTTGTTAAGATGTGATGTTTTGTTATTTACGATAAACCAGTGACCCGAAAAATGTTATTGTAGCATCACATCCCATTTATTGACCGACTATTGAAAAACGGGTCCATTTGTGATGGTGATACTTACATATCTGTTCTCACAGTAATCTCTCTCTCTCTCTTTGTCTCTCTCTCTCTCTCTCTCTCTCTCTCTCTGTATTTTTATAGAATATCTTTTTTGGACCAACAAGATATATTTCAACTATTAGTGATGTCTTAGCACCCATATACGTATAGAAACATTCAAACTTATGAACCCATACGCTCACACACGCCGAAAGAAAATACACACACAAACGTCAAGCAAATGTAGATGATTTCAGTAAACATGTGTTTTTTAATATACAATCTATTAAGAGTTTCCAATCGATTGTAAAATATTTGGGGTAGATTTTCTATCCAGAGATAGTAAGACGAAAGAGTACACAGATAAAAGGTCTGAAAATGAAAAAGTATGTGTGCTTGATTATCTTTTGACCATTTATTATTAAACAATCATGATGACAAGAGGCTTTTGGCTTTAGTGTTCCATAATGAAGACGGTAGATATGAAATAATTTATTTTCGCTACTGTTGGATCTCTTCTGTTAATTCGCCCTGTGGTAACCACAACCACCATCATTCATAGAAAATATACAACAAGCATTTATTGGTTAATCACCTTCAATCTAGCTCGCTGATTGGTCAGTTTCGACCAATCAAATCACCCCCACGCGACAGGTCTGTTTTGGCACCAACTTTGTTTGAGTCTGTCACGTGGTACAACATACTATAAAAACGAAACACGATGGAGTCTCGCTCTCTTTCTGCTCTTTTTTTCTTGCACACTTTCTTCGTCGATCTCTTCATCACTCGTACGTCTCAACTCCGCTGCCAAAATGTGACCCTTAAAGAACTTCTGTCTCGACTAATGCAGTCAGACGCAAAAGAACTTTACAGCTAATCACGCAAGTACATTCTGAACTATTACCAACTTGTACAATACACAATACACTCAACACATACACATTCTTCTAAACTACAATTTAATAGTAAATCTAATCCTAATGAGCTCAGGTATAAATATTTCCTAGTCTAAGAGACGTAACTCCGTCTAACCTTTCAGTATACATGCATGTACATCAAATACTTAATAAATACAATTGTTATGTTTTCAACCCTACGTTCAGTTTTGTATTTTATACCATGTGCTATTTTACGTCAAATATAAATTGCATTGTGACCACCAAATTGGATAGCGACCTCCAGCATAAACTCATGACCCTTTTCACACCTTTCCTAGAGAAAATAAAATAATTGTGGTGAGACCCGCAACATTGCACGTCCACATCATATTTGGAAACCTCGTCGTTTAGGGACCCGCTACAGCCCCAGATTATGTAAATTTACTTATCGCAAATATTAATTCAGCGCATGAAATTATAAATTTTAAAGTTTGTCTTTTGATTATATTTTTGGCACTCTTTTGAAATTATAAATTTGAAATCAAAATTTGTTTAGCTCGCAACAACTCGAATCCTCAGAATGAAAAATTATCAAAAGCCAGAGAGTTATTCATATATCGTAAGTGCGGGTGATATTCGACGTACTTACAAGTAATGTTTACAATTTAAAAAAGAACACTGTTTTTGACTTGTTTACCGTGGTGAGCGCGAACGTAGACCCGAGTTGCCAACATTCGGATGATCGTAACTGTTAACCCAACTGGAGTGCAATGGAAGAACCTCCATCTGGAAGAATTTGGTGTGTAATTTAGTAAATATAAATTATTTTTGCGGTGAATTAATATTTGGGCGGGAATTAACAAAAAAAAGATCCCTAATGTTAATGGTGAAAATAAACGTTTCTTTATGAGAAACATTCTGCATTCATTGACTGAAGAGTTGAAATTTATAAAATCTTCCTCTGAAAACAGTTTTTTCCAGGAAATTTGACGTCTCAAGTCTATTGTTTTGATTTTTCCTAGTACTGATGAGAATTTCATTCCAACCCTTTGTTTTTTATAGTGTCGAAAGTTAACAATGATTATATCATTATCATCAATTTTGTGTTACCTATTTGTGTTGCTGCTGTTGTTGGATGTGGTCAAATAATGGGGTTGTCATTTGCTGAATCTCTTTGATTTTCAGCACCAGTCGATAGGGTCTGAACTGAATTATTTTTGAATTTATAGGAAACAGTCGAAATTATTTATTAGATAATAAAAACTCAAAGTAATGTGAATGTAGCAAAGTCTACATAGCCTATCACTAAGCAAGTACACCTGCCTTTTTGATTTATTGCTTTTCTGAGCAACCGTATTGTAATTAAAGGGCATACTTACCAACAAATAAGCAGATTCAGGTAAAATGGCACATTTCAATTGTGATAAAATCGTAATTAATGGTTTTCTTTATACATTTACTTGGCTAAAGAATTCAAATAAAATAATGAAATGTGCATCACAAGAATGTAAAACACAACGCAGTCAGATGATTGTCAGACGCAGAGAGTCAACTGAATGATTGTCAAGTTACCATTCAGATTTTTTGAGGAGATGCAGTTTGCCCAGTCGTGACCCAGTAATTAATTTGCATATGTTTATTATAATAATCCCACAGTACTATGATAGGTCTACAGCAATATGTCATCAACTCAACTGGACATGACACTGAAAATCAAATTGAAGAGGAAGTTTTATGCACCTGACAATTGCATCGTGCATATAACTCAACGAGGACGAAAACATGTATATTAGCTTTCTTAGTACACATCGAGCACTGTTTTAATAGAACCAGCATTCATGTATTATATATATATATATATATGCATATGTATATATATATATATATATATATATATATATATATATATATATATATATATATATATATATATATGTATATGTATATATATATATGTATATGTATGTATATATATATATGTATATGTATGTATATATATATATATGTATATGTATATGTATGTATATATATATATATATATTTGTGTATTTAGGCAGCAATCCTTCTTTCAAGCACATTTCATTAAAAACGACTGACAATGTGCTTTTATTTAGTTTTTTATATAATTTCTCGTGCGATCTAATAAAGTTTTTCTTTTCAGAGGATAAATTATATAAAAATTGTCCGAATGTTCTTTTCCGAGCGCTTTCGGCTATACTTTTAGCCATTATCAAGGATTATATATATATATGTATATGTATGTATATATATATATATATATATATATGTATGTATATATATATATATATATATGTATATGTATGTATATATATATATATATATATATATATATATATATATATATATATATATATATATATATATATATATATATATGTATATATATATACTTCATTAAATAATATAGAGATATTGTCTATTTATTTCTATAATAATCCTAGTTCTAGTTCTCTAATGATTTTAAAAAAATACGGCGACCTACTTGATGAATTTCAACCTAACACCAAGGTAATTAGAGAACTAGAAAGGATTCTTATGAAATTAAATAGACATAATACGTGTATATTATTTAATGAAACATGCTCATTATTCGCGTATTGCTACCTAAACACACACACACACACACACACACACACACACACACACACACATATATATGTATATACATACATATGAAATTTTTTTTAATAGTATTATATATTTATGGCTAAAATATGGCTATATATTTATGGCTATCAGAGAAAGAGAATATGTAAATATAAAAGTATACACTGGAGTCAACACCCAGCACAAAACAGACGATTGCAGCTTGGTTTTAGCTTCAGTGTACACTTTTACGTTTAGAACTCTGTCACTTATAATAAGCACTTTAAACCATAAATATAGCAAACCTGAAATTATATTTTTATAAATAACTGAGTTCACGATTCCCGTATTGTTAAGCTAAACGATCAGTAACAAACAAATAAAACATAATAAACAATGATTATATTAGTTCAATGGGTTATAATAACATAATTGCTTTAAATAAATTGAGCACCACAAATTAAACGTCGGGAATAAAACATAGTTTTTATATAAAATAAATTATACTGCGTACATTCAGTAAATTAAACTAAATTAATTGAATCTAATTTTGTTAGTCATGTTGCCGTGAGCGTGGTTAAACGTTTTATATTCGGAGTGTTAATGTGAAATTTAAAATGGTTAAGAAATAAGCCTTCAACTTTATGGATCTAGGAAAATATGAAAGAACCGAAATGCAATGATGGGACACGTTATTTCAAGAGGTTATAGTAACTTTGCACCAAACAGTGGTTTGGGAAGGAGAATGACTCTTTGATTTATTTCAGATGCTTATCCACTCAAAACAAGATTTCAACATAGTTAATTTTTACGTTTCTATTAAAATCCTGACGTTCCATCAAATATTTATTATGTATTTCTATTTGAATCAGCATTCTCATCTTGATTGTCATATTCACATAGTTTCAACCATTTCACATTCTGTACTTCCGTAACGTTCTCCGAATTTTAAAAATAATCCTTTATTCAATTCACGAGATTATTCTCATTCTGGATCCCTTGATTACAGGATATCACTTAAAGCTGATACTCCTCAGCCTTGTCTGCTAAGTACCGTTTGTTCATTGTTTTTACCCAACGAGAATTCAGACTTTTCAGCAATATCCGTACTCTGGGAAAAAAACAAAACAAAAAAAAACTCACAGCTGTCAGGGAACCAGATATATTTTAACCTAAAATATATATTTGAGATAGATTTAATCAAATGTTTTTCGTGAACAACAAATATTGGTGACACTTTGGAGTTTTAAACCTAAATTTGAAGCTTGTTTTCTTGATCAAAGCTTTCGATACGTTATTTATTGCTATGTTAGATCTACTGAACAGGTTGCCATAGGCTAACAGTTATTCTGATTCTTGTTCGATTTTTATAATATTGACTTTAATCCATATGGATTGACAGTGATCTTGTCCTCTTTAATCGTGTTTAGGAACTGATAGATTTATTTTTTATTTTATGGTTTATCAACCATATTGGGGTCATTAGAATCCCAAACATATTTCGTTTTGTAGGAGGTTACTGACAATACCCGTTGTTACCCAGCGGCCCACCATCTAAGCACTGACTGCGTTTGGCACTGCTTAACTTCGGTAATAGAATGGAAACCTATATTTTCTGCGTGATTTGATCGTAGGGCATGGTTAGTGGAACTTTCTCTTTATCCTTTCCTCAGACACCCCTCTTTACTCTTACTTTCACTCTCTGTAACCTCTTGTGTGCTAGTAGTAATCCCGCCTTGCTTGGGATGAAATGCTTTAAAAGAACAAGCATCACACGTTCAAAGAGGAAGGCTGTCTGTGCAGGGTAAATGGATCTCGACGATCATCAGTAACGGAAGACATCTTCGAGCGGGTTTGGTAAACATTTTTGCGAAGCCCCAGAAAGTGCATAAGAAGAAAAAGTCAGGAAACCAAGATTATTCCAACAATAATTTAGTGTGTCGCGACGAAACGCTTGTGAATGACACCGCATAAGCTGCAGCACATTCCGGTGTTAAAGATAGATTTCAAGCAATTTTGTGTCGATATATAAGAGAGAGTTGAAGATGAACCTAGAGGAACTCAAGCATAGAATCACTGTCGTACAGAAAACTGTTACACAAGACACACTGCAGCGTGTTTGATAGGAGGAGCTGGTCTACTGACGACATGTCCTATGTCACAGGCTGTGTGAATATTAAAAAGATAGTGAAATCTTTCATGAAATTTACATACATTTAAATTTCTTAAATTTTGGTGAATAAATCTTATTTTACTCAACAATAAATCTATTTAGTTTTATTTGCCTAGACTACGTAGTTATTCAGATAGTTACACCCCAAATTATATCAACTATTTTTTAAACATTATATATATACACGCAATGCGTTTATGTATACACACATGCTTTGTCTTAGGCTATGTGATTGATATATCAAATTAAACCGTGTCCTTGTTGTTTTAATTTTTGAAAACTATCATTTTTTTGTTTATGGGATATCGAAGCAAAGATGAAGGAAGTTAGTTTTTAATCCCAACCCTAACCCCAACCCTAACCCCAACCCTAACAACCTGGAACATCAACGTCCGTTCGGTAAAATCAATTTCAAAACTATCTTCCATTTTTTTAAACATTGAAACATATTTTTTAATATATAGAATATGATCTATTGCTTCGAATCAGTACTCATAATCTATTTCAGATTTTTATTTTATTCAATACTATAACATCATGGGCATACCCAGTAACAATATAGGCACCTATATTGAAGTATAGCCTTTCGAGACAATATAGTTATTAATATTATTACAATGTTGGCACATGTATTGAAGAGTACAGCCTTTCGAGACAATATTATTAACTTGTCTACTACAATTTTTTCTGCATATTGTTCCATTTTTCAAAGTCAAAACTTCATCAAATTTAACGATTTTCTTGAATGAGTCCTAAAGGTTTCGCGATAAATTTTTTATTGGATTCAAGTTTGTATTCACTACAGTCCAAGATAAGAAGTTGATCTTGATTTGAGCCAATTTTCACATGTATATTTAGGACCTCTTTGAATACGCTACCTGATATGCGTCCTGGGTATGACGATAAACTAAATCCGGCAGCAAGGCTTTGATGAGCGTGGAACCACCTCTTAATTGCTGTTGTTCCAGGTCCACTCTGACCCGTGGTGGTAGCCCCTGTTAGGGTCCCCTCTATGGGGAGAGAGTTAATCCTAAAACTCGGGTAAAAATACCATGAATGTATAAAGATGCATTTTCATAATAAAAATACCAGCAATACATTTTTTAAAAGAAATTACTAATGAACCCAAGAAAATTAAATTACGACATTAAATGACCCACAAGGTGTTGATATGCCGCTAAATAAACAATAGTAATAGTAGATTCCAGATAGAATTTTTCTGTACTCTGTTTTCACGGTGCCGACGTTTTTAAACAATCGATCAGTTTCATTCCCACTAAAATATTACCACTCTTGTGTGCGACATTAGGCATGGCGTTCATAAGGTTCATAGCTTGACCTCTTTTCCGCCAAACTCGCTCTGTCTGGTTCAAAGAATTGTAATTTTCTCATCACTCCATAAATGTTTTTCCAATTAAACACGTGCTAATTACAGTCAAGTCTTGCGAGGATGACTTTTGAGCAAGGTGAGGTATATCTTTAGATGGTACCTACTGAAAACAATCAAAATAACGGCAGAGCTGGAGGGTTATCAAGAGGATATCAGGATGGAAAACTAGCAAATAGTCCATCATCGAATGTTCATCAAAGGAAGATCGAACTGAAAACTGGTTAATTCATTTCAAAGACGTTTTTGAAAAAGAAACTGCTGTTACTAGAGACCTGAATGATATAATTCTTGTGCTGACTGGACTTGGAATTTCAGATGAGCTTTTCTCACGAGAAGAGTATGAAAATACAAAGAATCAAAAGCAAAGCAACGGGTTCATATGGGGTCAGCGCTGAATTGCTAAAGAGATAAAGTCTTGAAATTATGCTGATCTGAGTTAATAGACGACTGGAAGGAGAAAATCGGATCAACGGCTTGAAACTATTTTATGCAAACATTACAAATCTTTCAAAGCAGTTTTGGTCTCCAGTATTCAATGGTTGTTATAAAAGACTGTCGGAAATAAATTCTAATAAAAGTAAAGATGATTATCCTTTATCTTATTACAGTGAATATTTTTAACGTTATCCTCTATGGCTTTGGCTTAAATGCCCCAATGATGATGAATTCTTCGCTTCTGTCTCCACAGAACGTCATATTTCAAGATTCATGCTGTCACTTTCTGAACCTTTAATGCAAAATTATCTTAAATTTATGTCCAATCGAAACACTTTCAGCCTACGCAAAGCCAGTTCAGAAACCTGTCAATAAATCCTTACAGTAGTGAAAATAACTTAGCTTAATCGGTCAAGTTACTACTTCTCAATTCGTTGCGCTTACTTTGACACTTACAATCCTCGGACCATTCCTCTTATTTGCTCGCGGTCTTATCCTACTGAAATGCTATTCGATACAAGAAAATTTGTATCACTGTCATTGGCGTCTTAAATTGCCTACCACACAACTATGTAATTCTTGAATGAAAATTATTAATAATTAACAGTTGATGTCATTCTATTCAAACCTACACGATTTGGCATACATGTATGTGTCCATTATTTCTTCAACTCAAATGTAACAGTTTATCAGTCAATTACAGTATGGTTAAAACTTAAGAAGGCAAAATTTGAATAATTAAAAAAATCCCTTTCTAAACCAACCACAAAAATAATTGTTATTAAAATTATTTTCCATTAGCGATTTGAAAATGTGAGGCATAAAATTATTCAGGACTGAATAATATTGAAGTTATTAAAATTGTTTAAAATTGTACTACTAAATATTCACATGAACTTTCATTTGTGAATTTATCTTGTGGTAACATGAGTTACAGATAGATTAAAATATATCAAAATAGCTTTATATACAGAAGTTGATATAAATACCTAATTCTTCAAAGGATAAATATTTAACATACATTGGACAAAAAGACAACAAATATAAAATTTAGTTGGTTGATAAGAATATTTATATCGCGGCTTCGTGGATCTTTTGTTGATTTTCTTCTTTTTATGCTTTGCACATTTTAAAATCATTTCACCTAAATCAAGGCAAGAAAGTCGCAAACACGCAAGAGGTCACAGTGTGAAAATAAGAGAAAAACAACATTATTAAGGAAAGATTTCTAATGCTTTCTTTTTCTCATATTGCAAACCTAGCAATTGATCCAATATAATCTTTACACTTCATGTCAACCCAAGAAAGCCCTATTTTACTCTCGTAGAGATTAGTATAAGTCATGCTAACCGAAAGAAATAGGGTTATTTCAGACAAGTAGAAGAGAGCAGTTTCATTTTGGTGGTGTTAACATTAACAATCCATTCCTTACTCCAGTTAACAACAGATTGTAGGTCATTATTGAAATCAGCTGTCAATTTGACCTCATCGATCCGATCAAATTTATCATTATGACAGGAGTAAATAGTTGTGTCATCAGCATAGATAATGTGTTGAGGACTTCTGGATGGTCGTTAAGGAAAATTAGGAACAACGTAGGTCCAAGGGTAGAGCCCTGGGAGAAACATGCATTAATGTAAAATGATCTATAAGAGTGGTCATTCAAGAAAAATTCAACTTTGATAATAAAGACTAAATCAGATCAAAAATTCGCCCAGAAATACCATAACTTTTGAATTTCTAAAGAAGATCAGCATGCCAAAACTGTGAAATGCCTTCGAGATACACAAAGCAACAGCCCGAGCCTTGCCATTTTGATTTAAAGCTTGATAGACACTTTCAGCAATAATCTTTAATAAATCAGCAATTGACCTATAGAAGCAAAAGCCATATAGTTTGTCTGAAAAACTTGGTGAGGTGAGATGCTTAATCAACTCGGATTTAATTAGAGTCACTAGCACTTTCCAAAAATAGGTAGAAGGCTGATAGTTAGAAGGATCAGATGTTTTTTACAATAATTTTCACTCTCTACAAGGCACAAGAGCCAGTAAAAGTAGAGATTTACAGATAATGTGACACAGTATATGAGGATATAAGGGGAAGACAATGGTTAACCCTATACTTGAACAGGTTAAGATTGTAGTGGTCCTGGAAGTATCTACTTGGGAGTTGGTGCCACAAAGTAGTAGTTCGTTGGAAGAAGCTACTTGAGTGGAAATTATATCCCATCACTGGAATACGAAAGTAATGAGGGTGGTTCTTTACAATGGTGGAACGAAGGAATGTAGCTCATCTGAGCACTTTCCATGGAAATAACAATAGAGCGGTGAGAGGCTTGTGACGTTTCGTCAGTGAGAAAATGGGCTTAGGATGTAAAATAATTAATCACCCACAAGTACGCGGGGAAGCTTTTGGAGTCTATCGAGAGTGGAAAACGAGTACTGGTTAGCCTCTGTCCCTATATCGCCCCAGTACTTTAATTGAGTTTTGTCTGTCTCTTGTAAAGATAGAGGACAGAAGAAGGAGTCAAGTACTTACTGGAGCGATATAGACAACAGACCATTTATCCAGCGTCTTTAAAGATGGATCATATGCGCAAGTTCCACATGAGGTCAGAGTTCAAGTCCCAAACGATCAAGGTACAGGATTTCCCTGAGAGAAGACCCATTCATTGTAAAAATGCAAGGCCCGATCGGTGATGATGGAACGTCAGTAGTTTGGTTTTGGAAGGTGATCAGAGAGGTTTCCCACACTGAGCTGCTATTGCTAAGGTCAGAGGAAAGAGCAGCTAACAGGGCCTGATCATCTATAAAGGTGGTGTAACGCTCGTATTTCTGGTTAATAACACTGTAAGGAAACATTGGAACAAAAGGTCTTGTGAAAAACTGGTTTAACCTCGTGACAGACATGGATTGATAATACAGTAACAGAGAATACCGTAGTTCAGTGCGACAATGCGTACGACTCAAACACTACGCCTTGCGACAACTGTTCCTATGAGTTGACGATCTACTCATAGAAGATGAACAAGTTCATTTTCATCAGTGTAGAGAAGGTCGGTTGTCTTTTTACACGGCAAGGGGTGTAACCTCCCTTACCATGTGTGATCAATGTTGGTGTGGCTTTTAACCCATAGTTGGAGGTTTTGGGAATCTGTAAATTGAGTTCAAATTCTAATTATGTCACTGTTTTTAATCGTCATATATATTGACAAAGTAAGAGATAAGAGAATGAAGTGGGGGAATTTTGTCAAATACTTTCCAATAATCCTCCGCCCAAAGGGTAAAAATTGTGTACCCTTTGTTAGTATTGGTAATAATCATTTCTTAAGATAGATTAATATACACCGCTAAATATTTGTTATAAAACTCGGAAGAATTTTGTGATTTAAGAAAATACCAGATATACAGCTCTTCATATTGTATGTATAAAATGAAAGAAATAATAATTGAACGACTGTTTTCTTATTGTGATTAATTTCAATAGGAATTCAAATCAAAAAGGTTACCAAAAGGTAATATTACTCAGTGTTATAAAGTTAGTATAACCCTCGTAGTTCTGGTTAAAAATGCTGTAAGGAAACATTGGGACATAAGGTTAAGCGAAGAACAGGTTTAATCAGATGAGAGACATGGATTAATGATACGGTAATAGCGAATACTATATTTCAGTGTGGCAATGCGTACGACTCAAACGCTACTCCTTGCGACCCGCTTTACGACAACTCCTTCCATGAGCAGATGTTCTACTATGGCGGATGGACGAATTTAACAATGTAGAGAAGGTCTGTTGTCTTTCTACACATTATCGAATTTTAGAGGCACACCCATATACCGTTGTATCATCAGCATTCAAAATTCATAAATGATCAGATTACACTTTTAGGCAGATCCTTTGTGTAAAGTAGAAAGAGTTGGGACGAGAAGCGAATCTTGGGACATGCTTACTTTGATCGCTTGGGACTCGGAGGACTGGCAGTTAAGAACTACCTTCAGATGCCTACACGTTAGCAACGACTTGATAATTGAGAAAAATCTTCCAGTGATTCCATAGCTATGCTTGTGAAATATATAATGCGATCGTCCTTGGCGTGTATTTATTGTATAGTGACTCACTAATTCTTCAAGTATTGACTGGATTTCAACAGTGGAACTAGTCGATCGAAATCCGCACTGTTTGTCTCACAAGAGGTTGTCCCTATTGTGGTGATCAACAACCTTCCTTTCTATTATAGCTTCAAAAAGTTTGTTAATGCCATTGAGAAGGTTAATGGATTTATACACATTCTTGAAAATAGGCATACACTTGACGCCTTACAATGACTTGGGAAGGGTTTCTTCTTGCAGCGGGTAAATAGTTTCGCTAAGAGCGTTTAATATTCTTAAAATCAACCACTAGGATTTCATCTAAATCGATGGCCTTCTTCGGGTTAGGGTTTTTGATAATTCTTGATACTTTCATGGCTATTATAAAAATATTACTGTGATTACTGTGAGACGGGGTAAGTCGGGAAGGAGATGGCCTTTGCCATTTAACGCGGAATTTGAGGAAAAGATATTGGCGAAGCGTTTTGCCTTATCTGGTGAGAATGGGATCGCCTCAGAAAGGTTTATGAGAGTAAGCACTGATGCATTCTCTATTGAGAATTTGGTTGGAGCTCTTAACTCTCTGGATCCAAGATATTTGCTTTCGAAGTTGGCCTAGACTGCTTGTGCATAGCTACACTTCTAGAATGATTACTGGGTATTTTGAATGTGTCCTACTACTTATTAAAGACTGGAACTGCAGAAGAGGATTTCTAACAAGCAAAAAGCAGCAAGGCATTGCATAGTTTAGAGAGAAAAGAAGCCAGTTCAGGAGTACATTTCTTACAAACTCTTGCAGGGATACCATCAAGTCAACATTCTTTTTGGGGATCCACTTTAAAGATAGTAGCAGAAACTATGGATATCACAATAGAAACTCAGCTTTAATGGAAAGTCAAGCAATGATACTCTAAATGAGTCAAGAGAAGGATTGAAAGAGAATTTATAAGCAAAGCATTGTTCTCTATCAGCAGAAAATTGAGTGAAGACAAGAGGGATAGAAGACTTAATCTAATGCAACACACTATTACAGAGCTGTCACGAGAATGAAACTTATTAGAGATTATTTGGTATTATTCTATCAGCAAAGATCTGGCCTCTTTGAAGACATGATTACAATTACTACGAGCAGACAAAATCATGTGATCCGAACTATTACGCTAGTACAACAGGAAAAGATTATCCCCGTGGGCTATAGCTGCTGAACAGGGAGGTGTGGACCAAAGAGAAGGCATTTAAAACGTATTTCCACTTATTACAAAATCAAGTATATTTTGAGAGATTCAGTCATTGATTATTTCAGTAGTTGAATTGTAATTTTACTGGGTGATATTAATTCAGCTCATGGCGTATATAGGCTTTGGCAGGAGTGAAAATACTCTACCACTGACTAACCTCCACCCTCAAGTTGGTTAAGATTTGATTTGAATTATTTTAGTTAATTTTAATTAACCTCGATGTAGCGGAATTCGTGCGGTATGCTAACTTGCGCATTCACACATTTAATTGGAGTATTAATATTCAGGGCTGATTGAATATATTTTCCCTACGTAGTACCAATTTAGAAATAATCTCAACATGTAATTACTTGCGATATAGTATATGTGTTCCCTGGCTCCGGTAGTTTTTCCTGTAATCAGACAAGCCAGCCAAACACTTACAAAACATACACAGAAAATGAAAATTCAATTCTAACAGAAGAAATTTGAGAGAAGCGGGGAAATAACAAAATGTTGCAAACATTACATAATATTAAAACTATAGGCGTTTTTCAAACATAAGAAATTGACATAAAACAAAGCCTAAAGGCAGGAATCAAACAATCAGATGAAAAATCCGTCGATTTGTCGTGATAGAAAACTAGAAGTTCACTATTTCAAAAATAAAAAAATAGTTGTCAAACGAATTAAGAAACAAACAAAAAAATAAATAAATAAAAGAAGCCAAAATATCATCATGCTTAAATGTTTGTTGAAAAAAAAAGGATTGTCAAATGAGTCAAATCTGTGAAGCAATCAAGAAGCAAGAGACAATCCTGGAATGAATTTCTTTGTCTAGGAAAAAGTATAAAAACACAGAGACGACCAGGCAAAGGATCCAGAGAGTCGATGAAATAATTTCGTCCGTTCTCGCAAGCTCTACGTTATCAGATAGAGAGTCGGAAGGATTACTAATATCAACGAGATACTTACATCAATATATACACACAAATACAAAAACTCTTCTCTATTATATGCCAAAGGAATGTCAAGGACGAGAACTTTTTGCTATGAACCCATGAATGCTGTATATTTTATTTTAAGAAATATTAACAGTACATGCAAAATACACGGTGTCCATAAAGTTCGTGTGCACTTTAAAAAATGTATAACTTTATTTGTATTTGCGATAGAAATAATTTGTAAAAAGCATTAGAAAGAATTAAATCTATATTTTTTAAAGTTTAATTTAAATTTTATTTAAGTTTCCACATGTCCTCCATCATCAGCAATACAAAGGGTAATACGATTTTGCAGTTCACGGAAAACATTTGCCAACTGATTTACAATAATGCCTGAAATCACATTAGTTATTTTAGCTATACTTAAAACTAGGTACATTAAACTTTATAACATTTTTTACAGATTATTTCTATCGCAAATACATATAACGTTATAAATTTTTTAAAGTGCACAAGAACTTTATGGACACCCTGTATATCTTTGTACTAATTATCTTTGCATGGATTTTTAAGAGGTCAAAAATTGGAGTATATCTGGATTAAGGAGGCTATCTGAAGATAAACACATGTAAACACCCGCATAAACCCTACAAATTCTTTCAGTTGTCGTGAACAAAGTATTTATGGGTTAAAACTTTTAACGGTTTTCGGTGAAATCATTGGTCTGTTGAAATTTTTAGGTATTTTAATTAATGTTATCGCAGCAAGGCTATTCACGTGAACTTTCCCTACCCAGAATCCTCCCACGTACACAAGTGAGCAGTTTCCTAAGCATGCGTAAACAAATCTGAAGCCACACCTACGCAAATCTACTCAACTCCGCAAACATTCCGATAAAGTAAACATCGTAAACACACTATGTCCCTTGAGACTGCCATTCTAGTCAAACACCACGAAGCAAAGAATTAATTATTCAATTGTCATTCTCTGCGAAATTTAAACCTGATCTTTAAATCTAACCAAAACCTATTTTTATATTTGCGGGATATTTCAGAGTTTACTGGCGTCAAGACGTTCTCGCAAGTTGTAATTTGAGTAAACACAAAAGGAACTAAAATATGGATGCTATCTTTTCTGGAAAAAGTGTTTCTCAGCTGACTCTACAAACTTGGCACAGAAAAGAATTACGCCACATTTCACTCGCATATCTGTTGACAGCAACTTTGAACTTAGTGATTTATATAAACTTTATTTTTACTATCACAGATAGTCTAACGAACCTGAGAAGCAGAGCTTGAAACAGTACAAATGAAGGGATATCACAAATAAAAAGATCTTTGGATAATTAATGAGAGGAGAAAAGGGTGCAAATAATTAAAGGCAATAAGGCAATGTTGATAAAATAAATCATTTCTTTATTACATGAATATCTTATTTTTATATTTATTCCTTTAAGCATCCGTAAAGTTTAACCAGCCGCATTATAAATGGCTCAGAAAATACATGATATACAACGCCTTTAAAAAGAATATTTATCACAGTAAATGAATCTGAAATGATATTCTGTATACTATATCTAACGAAAATGAGTGAGTGAATATATGTGTTACAAGTTAAAGCGATATGCAAATGTCAAAGTGCGAAGATAAATAAATGTACAATAAATAAAAATCGTAGCCTTCGTAAATGGAAATAAAAAAGAATAACAACCGACAACATAAGTGACGCTTTCAAGGTGTCGTCATTTGCGTCGCTTGAAAGCAAGTTACTTGTTTGAAGGCTCCATGAAATCATGTACAATAACAACCGGAAGATGAGCAGATGGAAGAGTTAGAATGACTGGGAACACACACACACAAACACACACACACACACACACACACACACACACACACATAGAAAGAGAGAGAGAGCTAGAGAGAGACAGAGAGAGATTGCAATATTTGTCGTATTTTCATGGCTAGTTTTAGGAACTCTGCGAAACTCATCTGTACAGTAAAGATATGAAAATGGCTGGTAGACGTGAATTATAGCAATGAAAGTATATGAAACCGCAAAGTAATTGAAGCACACACACACACACACACACACACACACACACATATATATATATATACATACACACACATGTATATATATATATATATATATAGGATTATTAAAAAAGAACGAACCGATCCGATTTCAAGATGCACTGCTTCAGTTCTCAAACATTGTCATGGAACGAATCAGTGACCCTTTGAAAGAGAAGATTTCTAAAGTTGTAGTCGCGTCCTATCTCCAGTAGCGTTCAGTTGTTTGTTTACCCTCGGAATGGCGAGTCCTCGGCAAAAGACGTTCTGCGTTCTCGAGTACGCGAAAACAAATTCGGTTTTCCCGGTACAGCGTGCTTTTCGAAGGCAATTTGATATTAATCCACCCTCTCCTAAAAACATTCGACGGTGGTTTAAACAGTAGCAGTCTGTGTAAAGGAAAAGTTCAGGACGACCTCGAGTTTCGGAGGAACAAGTGAAAAGAATCCGTGGTACGTTTGAACAGAGTCCACAAATCAAACTAACCGTGAGCTTGCGAACTCAGTCCAATATCTAGTGTGTACTAAGAAGACGTCTACATTTAAAAGCTTACAGAGTAACCCTCATTCAGGCACTTACCAAGACTTTGTTCTTTGTGCTTGGTTTGTGAGATCCCAGACCTCACCGTCTGTGATATTTTTTTCTTGTAGGGGGAAATAAAAGATCACGTTTATGTTCCACCGCTAACCACTAACCTAGATGAACTTAAACATCGAAGAACAACAGCAATTAACTCAGTGGATCGTGATATACTGATACGCGTCTCAGAGGAATTCTCTTATCACATTGATGTTGCCCGTGCTGCAGGTGGTGGCCACATTGAACACTTGTAAGTCAGGAAATAAAAGTTGATTGTTAGTAGAATACTCGTGACTCGGCTGGAGTTTTCTATTCCTTTTCCTTATTAAAATATTGCGTAAATCAGCTCATTCTTTTTGAATAACCTTGCATATATATATACAGTTGTATATTTAGGCAGCAACCTTCATTTATGCATGTTTCATTAAAAACGACAGACAAGGTACTACGGTTAGGATTTTTATTTAATTTTTCTTGTTCGAACAAGAGCTTTCTTTTCTGAACAAAGAGTGTTTAAAACCTGTCCAAATGTTTTATAGTCCCGAGCGCTTTCGGCTATACCTCAGCCTTTATCAAGGATGATTCAGTTGTTCAGCTTGAGTGTGTACATTATGTATATGTTTTAGTGTGTTGTAGAGATGTTTTTAATTTCCGAATACGGTTAGCACATTGTGGTTCGTAGTTAACATTGTTAAGAGTTGACTTTTTCTTTCTCTTCATATATATATATATATATATATATATATATATATATATATATATATAAAGAGAGAGAGAGAGGGACGAATTTAGTGGAGAATAAGAGTCTAGAAAAAGAGAGATAGTGAAAAATACAAGAAATATGAAAAGTAATTCTAGAGAACAAGAGATAAAAGTGAAATGTTGAGACAATAAACATGTGAAAAATACGTGCTAATTACATGAAGGAAATTAAATAATCAAATGCAAATCCAAGGAAGTAAACGATTGGGACAAAATGGCGGGTGGGTAAAGACAGAAATAAAACAGACCTGACAATTTACCAGGAGTAAATTCACTCTGTAAAGTCTTTCTGTATTCGTTTGTTAAAGTCATAAGTAAATTTTATGAATATCAGTAGTAGTGGATCAAATGAAATTCATTCAATTTCTTATTAACTATATGAGGAAGGAAAATTTGAGAATTAAAATGAAAACCATTGATTATTTGAAACAATGTTTCCAATGATTAAAAAAAAGTAGTATTAAGGATGCCCGAAGTGGATATCAAAGAAGACTTTTGTATATTTTGCAAAAGGAGGTTTCCTACAATTGCAAGAGAATATACAAACAAATGGATTAATAGTGGCAAAGAGAAAAAAATTGAAGTTTGTATATAGTGGAAGACACAAGTACAAAACAAAACAAAAAGAAAAAGTAAAAGATAAACAACTGAAGGGACATTAAATGAGACGCGGCTTGAAGCAATTAAATGTCATGGAAATGTTTGCGAAGACATCGTAAAAGTAGTTGAACTGTCATGTAAGCCACATATAAGATTCTGTAAGGGACACATATTTTCAAAATAAATGGATTACAAAGTAAATGTAAACTATGCTTGAAGATGAGGCAGTCAATATGTATGCGAAAACGAGACAACTTTTTGGCCTGACCAATTACTTCATCCAGGCGTTGAGTTCTGGTCTCAGAGCCGTAAACAACGAACAGAAAACTTGCATACTTTTGAATTGTGTTTTGCCGAAGTGACATGCGTCGTGATTAAAAACATTGAATACCATGATCCCGTCTGGCGTATGCAAATTCTGAGGAAACTGAAATTTAGTGTTGTGAGTGTAATAGTTCAGAACAGACCCAAAAGAAAAACATTAACGCCAAACGCACAACAATTAAGAATTAAAGTGGGGACAGACAAGTCTATAGTTTGTGTCAGCGATGATACGGAGAAAAATTGTGGCAATTTTAAGAAAGATGTTGTCATCCAGTCTCTAGTGACAGACGTCTGAAGAGAACTTTCAATTTTATGCTCCTAATAAATGTTACCTATTCATTTCGGAGACGACACAACATGTTTAGTATTTCTTGAAAACGAAATAAAAATCGAATGTAGCGAACAGTAATAACACATTCTTAAAATAGACAAAAAGAAGAGACACTTGGCAAAAAACTTGGAAAAATGAAGACAAAAATACATAAATTAAAAAGAAAAATGTACACTGAAAAATAGCTTTTTAATCTTATTTTTCGCTCTTCGTTATTTCGTACTTAAGAGATGATCGTATTCCAAATTCTTGCCTCAATTCAGAAGGCAAAAATAGGTTGAACAGAAGAGTACGTTTTTCTTACAGAGACAAGAAAAGAAAAAATAGACTCAAGTTTTTGTATAATCACATGCTTTGTTTCTTGATTTGTTTCTAAATCGGGAGGAATATCATTTCGATATTAGTATACGTTGTATATTGTTGCAGAAGAATATTGGACAAATGAATTTGTTTATATTGCCGTTATATATTGATAATACTTAGTTGAGGAGCAACACTGCGCTGCAGTTTTAAATTTATTGTAAACATTATTATTATTATTATTAATAAGCCTGAAAATGAATTTATTTTATTCGCTTTGTTGGCCAGAAGCGAATACATTCCACATTTATTTTTTTGCAGAAGATACTGAAACAAAAAGAAACACATGTAAATTATTCTCGTTAAGATGGAAGGATAGATTTACATTCCTTTGGCATGGAAGAAGCGCTGGTGGCTCTTTAGATGTTAAATGCGCAATCATTGGACACAGAAAAAACGTTATAGGTTTCTGGGGAACTTTCTCAATTACGAAAACATCAAAATCTGTAATTATTTCTACTCAAGATGGATCGACGTCACAAGTTTGGGCCTCTCTTCAAACTCCTTTTAAGATTGCAATCTCTTAAACCACTACCCTTTGAAGTATGTAATGATATACCATTTGATGATGGTCTACATGCAGTTGCTTGACTGGCTTTCGGATGCGATCATTGTTTTATTTTTCAAACCTTTGTTTCAACATGTGATTGAGACTTGGAAATTTGAGGGAGGTCCATTGTGTCTAACAAAACGCCGAGTGGAATGACTATATCAGGTAGTTTAGTCTCTACAAGGAGGAAAAGATCCAATTGGTTTGCATGCTGGACCCAGACCGAAGCCTGTACATCCACATCATACGCGACATGATCAGTTCTACATACATTTTCACACCACCGCAATAGTTTTTCCCATCCTGTATTGACCAGATACAAATGTGTGCTGCATATCCCCATTGTGGCGATTGTATTCTTCCACAATATTGTTTCACATAGGAGAATGACGTGGAACTGGGCGAATGACGTAATCGGGTAGGCGGATTTTCCGTTTCAGACCATTGGCGGCTTAGCTATTATTGTTAGGCGCGTTCGGGTTTACTATTGCTGTGTAGGTTCCTAGAAAAATCTAGAATTGCTAGTGATGTCTTTTTTTTTAAGCATATCACCCCAAGCAAGGCTGGTAGCCACTAGCACGCAAGGGGTTACAGAAGGTTTGGAGGAAGAGCAGATAGGAGTGTTAAAGGAGAGGATGTGGAGAAAGATAGTGGATCGATCAAGGCAAGGGGGTTACATAAGATTTGGAGCGAGAGCAGATAGGAATGAAAGGTGAAAGGATGTGGAGAAGGGAAGTGGATAGATCAAGGGAACTGGAGATGTCGATTGACGTTACACTTAAATAGTTGGAGATTATATTTGTCAGGGAAACATGAATAAGGAAGGGAGTTCCACAGGCGAGATGTGCGAGACATGAAGCTATTGGAGTAGAAGAGACGTCTACATCTAACAGTTTCAACGGTGAAGGGGTGGGAACGGGATGCCAGCCTAGTAGGACGTTCAAATTCACGAGGCCTGGGATCCAGCGAAAGCAGCTCATCCGAGCAATTACCGTGAAAGTATTTGTAAAAAAGACAGAGCGAGGCAACGGCGCGTCTGTGAGCGAGCGACTGCAGACGAGATGACAGATCCGGGCCAATTACATTGCATATCCGTCTCTGGATCTTATCAAGAACCCCGAGGCAAACAGCAGGGGCTCCAGACCATATATGGCAGCAATACTCCATGCAAGGACGAATGGTTGCTCCTTTATGTTTACGAAACTTTCTACCTGTCCATTTACTTGTGGATGCAATGACTTAACATATTTGAGTTGACTGTGACGATGATGTAAGCAGCAACTTCTGTTTACCCGGTCAGCATAGCATTCATTGTCTGTTGGAATATAGCTGGCCCTGACTTAACGCCAAGCGGAAGGCGGTTGAATTGAAGCAGCTTCGATATGTGGTGAGGGTAATTCCTTAGAATCATCTAGCTGAAATTGGAAGTAAGCGTCATCACGTAGTCTTGCGAAGCATGTTCCTCCGTTGAACTTTGTGAAAATGTCTTCCGGTAGCAGTAATGAGTAATTATGAATATCTAATGCCTTCTTCAGCCCAGTGGAATAATCAGAACATGCGCATTTTGCCACTTTATGACAGAGCCTTCCATGATGATTAATTTCAGCTTGAATTACTACTACTGCTTTTATTGAAACCGGTTTATTTCTTTCTCTAGTGACCAGAGTTGCGCATGATACTAGGCGCTTGGATTTGCAAACAGGTGTGGAATCTGGTTTTATCCTTGAGAGTAACTTTATTACTGGTACGATATCCAATGCTTTCCAGAGAAAACATTGGACTTGGACTTGTGTTTGTGAATTGTTTTTTTAATTTCTGAAGCAGAGGCAAACATTTTATGCGGGAGATTAAATTCTCCAATTAAATCAAGTACAATTCAGAACAATCAGCGAGATTAAATCTTCCTGAAAAATTTATTGTTGACATCACAAGTTAACTTGCCCATTAGCTGAATGTTGTTGCCCAATGAACTCTGAGCTACATATTTGCCCTAAGAGATTTACTGATTAATGTCCAAGTGGAACGCGAGATCAACGCTATATCCGAGGCGGAGTCAAGATGAAAGTGGTCTGTAGATTTGCTAATGGAAACTTATTTTCTGCAATACTGTCAATTTTGAAATTTGCGAAAACAGAAGGTGTGCGAATGTTTGCGGTACGACTTCTTACAGAGAAGGTTTCAGACTCTCTTGAATGAGGAGCGTCCTTTCTTTGTGCGGCAAAATAATTCCTGGTGTCCGTGCCGGTTACATATCTGACATGGTTTAAATGGATAAAAACGGGAATAATGCCAGTCATAGTGTTGCAGACATCCTTTTAAAATTCAGTTACGTTCTTTCACCTGCCTGGATATGCTGGTACTCAAGGTCCTCGCTCTCAGCTGAACTATCAGTGTCAGGTTTCAAATTGAGAAACTGTTGCCACTCAGTAGTTAGAACTTCTACTCTGACGTCTATTTATTGCTTAAGCTTCGACAGTAGTAGAGCGAAAATATCTTTCCTAAACAGATTGAAGTTCGGCGATTAGACATTCTTTTTTCAAATAAATCTTTTCACTATTCTTCGATTATGGTATTTAAAATGCTTTGTTTTTAAAAAGTATGTTTTATCTTTTTTTGTCTTTTTAATTCAACTTTTTAAAATTTCCCTTTATTTGAATAAATGAATATTAATCTTTTTTCATATAATTATTTTCAACATTCTTTGTTTAATTCAAAATTTTTACAAAGTCATATCGAATTATGAATTAATATTGTCGAAGTTTCTGATATGCAGCATCGACCATTTGATGTAATCATTTTCCAATTTTTTCAAAAGTATATTACTCGGAAAAGGAAAGTTACATTCTGTACTGAAATTTTTATTTATTTTCTTAATAATGTTTTATTGCACTTTCGAGCACCCATAATTTGAAATGGAGCAGTGCCGTGACTTTTCATTTGTTGCTAGGTGTGCCGTTGCTTAAAGAATTTGAGAAGCATTGGTCTAATTTATATTTTTGTCTTGCAAAATCAAGCATTCTTCTTTTTTTATATGTCGTGTCCCTTGAGGACGTAGGCTATCATGGCTCTCCATTTTTTTGCGTCCCTTGTAGCTCACAATAAACCCTTTTCTGTCATCCACTTGCTTAAGCTCGTTAAGTACGTCACGCGTTGCTTTTCATTGTCCCACTTTCTCTCTATTCGCCCTGAGAGTATCAGATTTTCCAAGCCCTCCTTTCTCATTACGTATCCTAGAAATTTTAGCTGCCTCTTTCTGATGTTAGTATGAGATTCCTCTTTGTTTGCATCCTCTCCAAAACCTCATCGTTGCTCACATGTTCGGGCCATGGTATCCTTAGCATTCTTCTGTAGAACCATACCTCTATTGTCTCGAGTCTCTTCTTCATCTGTGAGGGAACCGCCGAAAGTTCGCTGCCGTAAAGGAAGACAGATATCATGTGGCAGTTCAGTACTCTTTTATTTGTTACTAAGGAAACCCCCTGTCTCGTAACAACCTGTCTGGCTTTTGGAGTGCGTCTGGCCATCCCAGTACGTCTTCGGATCTCAGTGTCACACGTTCCGTCCTCTGTTAGAAAACTTCCTAGATATTTTATTTCAGCACCTTCTTGATTTTAGTGTCCCCGACCTGTACATTACATTTTGGGGTTCATCTTTTTGCTGATGACCATGAATTCTGTCTTCTTGTAGTTTATGCTTTTCTTCTTGTTCTCCTTCGCAACCTTCTGTAGGGGGTTTTGTAATTTCCTTTCCGTGTCTGCTACCAGCACTGTATCATCTGCGTATCTTATGCTGTTAAGATTATGGCCGCCAATGATGAATCCGATTAGAAAACACATCCTTGCCTTACGCCCCTTTCTACTTTTGTATATCTGATAAACTGATTTTTTTTATTTTTATGCAGGCGGTTTGCTGCCAGTCGAGATTTTAGAGTATTCTGATGTCTTTCCCGAATATGTCAAGTTTCCTGAGCAGCTCTAACAGATCTTTGTGTCGTATTTTGTCGAACGCCCTTGTCTAGTCCACAAAGCGCAGCTGCACATTCTTCTGCATTTGTATTACTTCTTCTGATAACTTCTAAGCGTTCTATTCATCAGAATACGGATGATGAGTTTTGTAGCTCAACAGGCCGATTGTTTGCTGAAGTACATATTCGTTTGCGCCTCGTTTCTTAGGCAGTCATATGAAAATAGATCCGCTTAGATCTTCCGGTATATCACCACTGCTGTATTAGTTTACGTATTTAGACGAAAAATAAAGTACGGTGATTACAAGACGTATAATGGTGCAGTTTATAATTGTTTACTTGTGGTTTCTAATGTTATGAAGTTGGTTGGTTTGTTGTGTGGTGTTGGTGTTTTGTTATTTTTAGCGGCATATCAACCATTTGCATGTTATTTAATGCCGAAATCTAAATATCTTTTACACATTTTTATTTCATTTTCTAATAATAATAATGGTTTAGTGACACAAGTCTTACTAATTAACCCATAGCTAGGGGAGAAGAGGTGGATTCATACCTTTCCGAAGGGTTATGTCGCGTAAGTGAATATAACGAACCCAAATGGAATTGGAACTCGGCTCTCTGATTAACAATTCCGAGCTATTATACATTACAACATCCTCACACCCAAACCTACAGGACCAAGCGATCTCTCGACTAGGTATTTACCAGGCTCGACGTTGCTTAACTTCGGTGATCCTGCGGGATCCGGTGTTTCAACGTGATGTGGTTTTAAGCCTGTTGTAAAGTGTCATGTGGATTTCCAAATGTTAAATCCACCGAGTTATATAAACAGCGATGAAATATTCATTGTTTTAATACTTTTTAACGCATCCATAATATCGGTGGCATTCCGTGATTGCTCACATGGGGTGGGTGTTTTTGACAAAATCTTTTGGTTAGCCAACTAATTAATTTAGTAAAAATAAGCAGTGCAACAAGATATGGTTGTCGTTACAAATGAAATGCGTATCTGGAAGCTCCATATATAAAACTGCATTAAAGTATCAACATGGACAAATCCATCGTAATGTCAAACTAATATTAAGACTATTTACATTATTTGCATCATTCGCACTGTTGTCCTCATCATTATTCACGACCTTTCGGCCGTTGTAACCTGTGGCCATATTCAGGTGATATACGTTGGAATTGCGGACCAGACCCTTTATTTAGTTCAAAGTAGATTGTTCTAATTCCACGTGTCATGCCCTTTTTGATATTTCAGTTTCAGTTAATTGCCTTTAGTAACTCAACTATCCAAGTTGTTGTTCCCTCTGCTGTTGAAATTGAAATAATAGACAAAGAACATCACAGGAATATACGCAAACTTAAGGAATCAGGGCATATGCTAGAGCGCAAAAATTCCCTAAGCCGGCCAAGCATAGTCAGAAATACCATATGGGAACCAGTAATATAGAAATCTAGCGAAAAACAACAATAACAAAACATTGTAATATGAGCTCTAGTGGAAAATGAGGGGAGAAATTAGGTTTAACATCCCCCCAAATCCCTCACTTATGTCCTCATTGCCCTGTCGATAACAGCGTTAGGTGAGTAATCCAAAGAGTGACTTGACCCAATACATAGCCACAGCAGGTATCACCTGAAGACGGTCGGAGCGTAAATAGTTACAATGCCTCATCTCAGGAATATTGACAGATAATGTTATGACTATTAATTTGAAATAATTGTCATATATTAGGCAAACATATATATATATATATATATATATATATATATATAAATATATGTATATATATAGCAAACACGAACGCACGCACACACACACACACACATATATGCATATGTTTGTGTGTATTTATGTTTGTATGTATTACCCTAAGAACAGTCAACAATAATGACAGTTAAACAGAAAAATGCGGAGGTGATTTTTGCTTTCTGCACATCTTTTTATTTGATCAATAATATAATTTGCAGGTTATAAGAAAATATTTTTAAAACATACTAACAGACACCACTTTTTTATTTGATGCTTTTAAAAGATAATATTAAAATATGGAGAGTCGATATTGCCATAATGGGTAGTTATAGACCTTAAATTACTATTATATTTATAAAAGCTATGTTAGTTTTTTTATGTTTAGCGGCCTATCAATCCTATGGGTAATTAAATGACGAAATCTAAATATTTCATATACAATTTTATTTTTCATTTTGGAGAAAATAATGGTTTTAGTAATACAAGTCTTGCTGCTTAACCCATTGCTGGGTATTCAAGTGTAATTGCGTGTAAGTGAATATAATGGATCAAACTGTAATTGAGACTCGCCTCTTCGATTATTGATTCCATAGCATTATCCATTGCACCACCCGCACATCCAAGCTTACAGCACCTAGTATTCCCAGGTACTGACCAGGGTCGACTTTGCTTAACTTAGATGATCGTACGGGAGCCAATGTTTCAACGTGATGTGGTCGTATCTAAAACTTATGCGTAGTAGTACGAGAATAAAGATATTGCTGACTTACATAATAAAAAAAAAACGATACAAACGAGGCTACAAACTCTTTGCTTTTCAAAAGTGGAATATATTACTTATTTAAATGGCTTGTTTTAAATGATAAGTTTTTGGACGAATTAATAATTCAACACTTTCTAAATTGGTACGTTCTGTTCAAGTTAAAAAACTTCAAACGAAGGGAAGAAATTACAAATATAATAATTGCGTTTGCAAAAAGTTGCAGAGTAAAACTAATTTTAAAAAATCGTTTTAGTTTGTTTTGATTTTAACATTTTTTCCGATTTTCTTCTTATGTTTTTTGCTCCATGGCTCGTTTCTTTTTCGTGGTTTCGTATTTGATTTTATTTGAAATATTTGTTTCATTTTTATTTTTTTCTTAATTTCTTTTTTCTGTTCATTTTACTTTTTCTTTTAAGTCATACTCCTATTTTTTTCAGAAAATATTTTCTGTTATTTGCTGTCCTTTCCAAGGATCTCAAATTTCTTTGCTAACGATCCGATAATGTGATTTACTATTGACATTTGCTTTGAGGCGAACACAAGGTTAGGTCCATGACAAGCAAGACACCAGCACCCTCAGAGATTTGAATGAATATTTTTTTTTCTTAAAAATTAGGTACAGCGATATTTACATACGAATATAGACCTTCCTCCGGTGAATGAATTTTATTACGTACGATTATATCTGCCGAAAAAATAAATCATATTAAGCTTTTAATACAAAATTAGTCGTGAGATTTAGATAATTATTTATATTAAAAATGAAACTTAATCGGAGGTCACATTAAACTCGATGCACGCTTACTTGCAATAATAATTCATAGCTAATCGCACTATACAGGCTGAGATGTGTAAATAGTTGCTATTTTATATTTTTAATTTCGCGCATGCGCATTGTTTGCTTTTGATATTGTCGACTGCACAGTCTGTGAAAAAAGAGCACCATGACGCAATTTACTCTGCCAAAAATTTGGAAACGGCATGTTGTACTGCTTGGCATTCGTGTGGGAGCCTCAACACGAACATTTCAAGATGTTTGAGTGTGCAGAGGATTCATAAAGATTTGGATGCGTCTAATGGTGATTACGAAGGTGTTTGTAGTTTATCACTAGTAATGGCAACGTTATTCCTCAGACTCAACACGGAGGCCACCATGAAGTGCCTTGAGGAGGTAGTGCTGTCCTGGGTCAAGAGGGTAGCTGCTGGAAGATCATGTGTCTGACAACAGGACTTTGCACCATGCCACAGAAGTAGAACCCTTTCTGCGACCACATCTGGCCACCTCCAGCTTGCAACCCCCTTGATTATTATGTGTGGGATGCAGTTGAGCGAGAGATCAACAAAACTCCCTGTAACATCAAAGACGAACTGAAGGCAAGGATTATGGTAGCATTCACCAACTTAAAATGAGAGACCGTCCAGAAGAGTTTCAGGAGATTCCGAAGCTTTCTGAAGACTGTGGTTGAAGCCACTGGTGATTTTATTGAATAAATTTAACCTTTAGCATTTCAATATATTTTTATGTAATTTTGGTAAATATATCTGTTAAAATGAGATATTAGTGTTATTTTCATTTTTACGTAATTTAGACGACAGTTTATCCACACACACACACACACACACACACACACACACACACACACACACACACACACACTCACACACACACACATATATATATATGATTTTAAGATGTCTTTCGAAAGGTATTGAGTAAAACGTAATGAAATTGCTTAATGTAACGAACAAATAGTCCTTTCCACGATCATGTTTCTTGTTTCTTACTTTCTCCAACACCAATTTTTATGAAAAGTAAATCTTCAGACAACTAAATTTATATATATATATATATATATATATATATATATATATATATATATATATATATATATATATATATATATATATATATAATTTCGTCAATAGTTTTACTAACATGAAAATGGTATCGGTATAAAAACGACATTAAGTGTCATATATGCCAGACCTGTCTGAAAAAGAACGGGACTTCAAAGTAATCCCACTCGAGACTAAGGTACTTTTTCATCCTCCTCTGCTACGATTCTCTCAACTACTGGAAGGATTCTTCTTGAATATCCCTCATCTCAGTCGTTAATACCTTCTTGAAACAAGTCCCTTTGATGATTCCCTTGAGCTTGAGGAAAAGAAAAAGTCACACGAAGCAAGTGAATATGGAGGTTGTTCCAGTACGGCGATGTTCATCTCAGCTAGGATCTGCCGACTGCTCTGGACGTTGTGAGCAAGTACATTGTCGTGGTGAAGCAGCCACGATTTGTCCCGCCACAACTCTCGTCTCTTCTCGTGCACTGACTGAAGCAAACGTCGTAGGATCTCTTTGTAGACTTGCTGATTGATCTTCTGTCCTTGTGGCAGGAACTCACTGTTGACGAATAAGTCCCGTTACTTTTCAGAAAGACCTCATATAACATATTTTTGGAGGGCTTGTCGAAATTATTAAGTACTTTGTTTTTTCATGTGTCATGTACAAATTATATAAGGTAGGTCTAAGAGGTGAACCCATCGCTATGTCCTCAGTCTGTGAGAAAGTTGCCATAATGATCATAAAAAGGTACTTGTACGTACAAGATAGGAGTTTATGTTGTCTGGATTTTCTAGCGTAGGAATGAGAGTTATTGTATATGTTTTCTATTGCATTCTATAAGTTAGTTGACTGAGACTTTCAATATCTAACGACAGTAGTATGCCGCTGTTAGGTTTTTTCTCTATTATGAGCCGTGTCCCTTCAGGACGTAGCCGATCACAGCTCTCCACTTCTTCCTGTAACTTGCAGCTATCAATAAGTTTTGTCTTTTTGTTATTTTTCCCAAACCCTGTACTGCCATCCGCTTACCCGTTAGGTAGGTCACTCATTTTTTCCCTTGTCATTCCTTCCTTCTATCCGCCCTGTGAGTATCAGATTTTCCAGGCCCTACTTTCTCATTACATGTCCCACAAATTTCAGCTGCCTCATTCTGATATTAAGTATTGCTTTTTGTTTGCATCCTCTACAAAACTTTAACGTTGCTCACACGTTTGGTCCATGGTATCCTCAGCATTTTGTAGAACCATGCCTCTGGTGACTCGAGACTCTTCATTTTTAAAGAAACAGTTCAACGTTCGCTGCCGAAAAGAAGGACAGATATAACGTAGCAGTTCAGTACACTTTTCTTTGTTACCAAGTTTTATAGTTTCCTTTGCGCGTCTGCTATCAGCACTGTGTCATCTGCGTATCTTATATTGTTAAGATTGCGGCCGCCAATGATGAATCGTGGTAAGATTTCCTGTTCGTTATTAGGTTTGCTAGAGTGTAATATAGCGAAAAATTACGGTGGTGAGAAAGTGACTGAAGCCGAGATGCCAGGTCAGAATCAATAACATTGCTGATTCTTCTTTATAATTTATCAAGTATTTCTCTCTCCCCTTCTCTTTCTCTCTCTGTATATATATATATATATATATATATATATATATATATATATATATATATATAAAAGTGAACATAGAAGTCAGCACTTAGAAACAGACTGTCGCCTCTAAGTGCTGACTTCCATGTCCACTTTTATATTTACACACGCTCTATCTCTGATATTGAGCACTTTATCCCATAAATATAGCACACTTTAAGACTATATTTCTTCATATATATATATATATATATATATATATATATATATATATATATATGTATAATCAGCAACTTTAGCAATAACGTAAGAATATATATATATATATATATATATATATATATATATATATATATATATAATCAGCAAATTTAGCAATAACGTAAGAAATTTAAAAGAAATATATATCATATTTTGTTAAGTCGTATATAACTCCAGAAAAAGTAACAGACGAAATTACGCATATACGAATAGTGTATTATATCGATAGATTATATTGAAACACATAATGTCATGTTTTAAGTGTCAACTCCGTTACATAATCGAAATTGACCATATTTAGATTAAAATATGGATTAATATTAAGAATCCAGTTCTAATCTCAGATTAAACTAGGTTCTTATTATTAATCAACGTTGTCAGGATTTAAATATTGTGTAGAATGGTGAGGCAGTAACTGCAGAGATTATCCGTTTCGAAAGAGTAGATTTAGAAAAAGGTTCCGAATCAAAATTATGCTTCCGGCATAAATAGACATTTAAAACTTATAAATCTAATTCTATATTCATATATATTTTACTTGTTTTTACTCTTTGTAATTAGATATGTAGCAATAGGAATGATCCTGGAAGTCAAATATTTGATGTATTTTATAAGCTATTTATCTTGTGGATTTTTAATAAGCTTATTTACATATACTAAAATACGTGTGTGCTGTGTGTCGCCCATTTTCTTCTGAGACCAAATTTCAAACGTAAACCGAATTATACTGCGTAATTTAATGACTGCGTATGTATTAGAGGATACAACTTTACTCATATTAACAGACTTGTATAAATGTATATATTAATACATATAGACCCATTCTCTTTCACTCTCACAATCGCACGCGCGCGCACACACACACACACACACACACACACACACACACACACACACATATATATATATTGGTGTCATTGCAATTAAAGATAATATATTAATTTTATGATAATATTTACATCGAGACGATTTTTTTTATATGTAATATTGAAAGCACATTTTCCACCATTTTAAATAAAGTATTGGGTCGGAACAAATGTTGGCATTTTTTTCTAGTGTATTTCAAAGACAATGCTTATATTCTTATAATGGTTTTCAACTATATATGTGTCATATCATTCAATTCTGTTTTGGCATCTTTGCAGTATTTTCATGATTTCATTCGCCCAGATCATAGCATTTTTCTGGGTTTTTAAAGAGTTTTTAAACTTCTTTCCATTAATGGATTCTAAAGTGCAAGTTTAGGTGAGAAACCCAGTTGTAGTAGGAAAAAACTGTACCAATTTGTATTGGGTCTGCAAAGAAATGTGGGGTTTTCCTTATGGAAGACGATACTATTGCAATTATCCAATTCCGGGCGCTTTTTATCGATTGCTGCTGTTAAGCGGTTCAGCTAGGAAAATCCCTTGTCTGAATTCAACGTCTGATTTTTCGGAAGGAACTCGTAATATATAGTGCTGTTATAATCCCACCAGATACGCACCATCAGCTTCTATCGTTTCAGACTGATTTTGCAGTGGTTAAATATGGTACTTTTCCCTCTAACAGGGTCTTCTTCGTTCTACATTGTTGTAAACAATCTCGTGTTCATCAGCGGTGATTATTCTTTTAAAAAATAGATGGATTTGTGGCGTTTGAACAGAGTAAATAGAAATGCGGTCCATTATTTTTTTCCGTGAGGCAACCAAACATGTTTCTTCAATGTTCCATGCCGTATGATATTGAACAGCGTTTTGATTTAGTTATTATCAAGTACAATAGGCCTACCAGAACTTTCTCTGTCTTCCAGACCCAATTTCCCCTTCTGAACCGAACGAACCACTTACGAACAGTAATCTTAACTCTGCCACCATATCGATAAACAGCACATGCCATTTTTGCTATTTGAACAGTGTTTGTTTCTTCCCGAAAATAAAAAGAATCAAATGAAACATAAAACATTTGAAATTCACAATCCACAGGCAAATCGCATAGAAAAATGTGTTGAATTATCAACTTTCAAATACGTATGTCAAATTTCAATCACTTGTGAACCGTCTTTAAACGCTGCCTACTGAAAAACAATAACTCTTGTTGCAACCCAGTTGCGGATAATGTAATTAACGTAATATATTGTTTTTTAATTAGTATACTGTCATAAAAATTTGTCAGTTACTTACGATAGGTAAAACCTAGTTTGTCATCATAAAGTAGGTCAAAGTTCCTGCAGTAATTAGTAATCACGCCTGGCGACATTTTCTAGAACTTAATTCATGCAAAATAAACACTCCAACGCCGATGAAAGAAATCACAATTTGAGCGGACACCATGTTTTTGTTAATCTGTCATTTTCAGCTATTTCTCAACGGCTAACAAATTAGAATTGGCTCATTAAACAAGCGTTTGTTTTACTGGATTAGCTTTTTCCCACTAAATTGTAGTTTGTCAAACACAAGAAAACACAATTTACAAAAAAAAAAATAAGATAAACAAAACATTAATATTTTAAACGCCATTTTCTTTTCTAAGGCGAGTCGGTGTATTCTGGGTTATTGCACTTGTTAGCGCAAACAGACGGACAAATTCCTTTTTAAATGATGACAGGGAAATAGAACTCAAAACTTTCAACACTGAAAGCTTAGTACAATGAACTGCCTTGTAATTTATGAATTATTCGTTTCTTCCAATTTTTATTTTTATTTGTTGCGTTTCTATTCTATTTACACATATTATGATGGTCAAAAGACTAACATGTATACGAACAGAAATGATTATTGCATGGTCCTTACACAGAAATAGAACGACATTTAAAAGCAAAAGGGAAGGGCCAGATAATAAAAACCATGAATATCCAAACCAATTATTTCTACAGAAGTTAAAATCTTCCTTAGCGCATTTGCTTTTTACATGATAAAATTGGCACCCTATTTAGTAAGACTTAATTATAAATACTAAAAATATGTACGGACATAAAAAATAAGGACGTGAGTTGATATAAAACTGATATTATTTATTTAATGCTGAAAAACCTACAAAGATTAAAGCTGAATTTAGAATCGATTAACTGATATTTATCTTAACGTAGATTATTTTAAGCAGTCTGTTACATGACATCTATCCTGCTGTATGGTAGCGAATGCTGGACAATCTCCTCAAAAATGAGAAGAGACTTGAAACAACAGAAATGTGGTTCTACAGACGGTTGCTGAGAATACCATGGGTCGAATATGTGAGCAACAACAAGGTTTTCGAGGGAATGGAAACAAAAAGGAAAGTTATACTTAGCATCAGTTGACATTTCTGGCGCACGTAATGAGGAAGGAGGACTTGGGAAATCTGATACCCACAGGACATATAGAGGGAAAGAGAGACATAGGAAAGTAGCGTGTGGCATACTTGATGGGCTTGAGCAAATAGATGGCAGAACAGGGGTTGGGAGAAATAAGAAAAAGAAAAAAACTGATTAAAAGCTTCAAAGGACAGGAAAATATGGAAGGCCGTGATCGACTTCCTTCTGGAGGAACACGGCCTATATAATAATAATAATAATAAAATGTTCATTTCTCGAAATAAAAAAGAAAGTAAAACGAGGGGCACATTTCATTTATCATACATTTTTCTTAAATAATAAAAGCCTAAACAAAATAGCCAAGTAAAAGGAGCATAGTGAAAAGAACACACGCTTACATCTAGATGGACAACTGCATCTTTTTTTATACAGTGTCGCATGTACGTGGCATCGATGCATTTCGATCTGTTATCGATTTTCAATGAAATTTAGTTTCCAGAATTTTACCATTTTAGAATATCCGCATTTGTGAACTTTCTGATTATAATGTTAGCTTCCATCCATTTCCATCATATTATGATGGTAGTGATGTTAGACGACAGTGCCAGCAACTCAGCTCCTCATTGCTATTGTCTAAAAGTTTTTTCTAGTCGTAAATACAGTAATAAATAAGGGACTCTCGATTAGTATAATTTTGAGATTAATATAACATTTCCTAACTCACTATTTTATTTAATATCTTTAATTCTTTTTATTTAGTATAACCAACTGTCAGCGTTTCCAAACATAATCCTTAACCATAATACTTTTGTTTTCACGACCATCTGCTGCTTTAATGAGCTTCGACCAGCTGACTCAAAGCTGTTACAATTTGAATCTCCCCTTTCTTTTTATGAATTTTCTCAGTTCCACGTGGAAAACTGCACAAGTTAAGAATTTGCTCTCGGTGATTTTATGGTGATTGCATCAATATTCAAATCATATTTTCGGTTTACATCATTTTTTATAGAGACGGTTGTCATATTCTTAAAGTCGATAGTGTGTTATCTCGATCACTTACCCGAAATACTTCGAATATTTACAATTTACAATAGAAAATTATCATACGTATTCCGAAGATGGTTTAATAAGATTTGATTTATTTACTAGAAAGTATATATAATATGAGGGTGTGACGATGAGTTAATAGATCAACAAACTTCCCAAATCTGTTCAAATAACCAAATAGGTCATTATGTTGGAAGGACATCTTTGTCGGACCACCAACTTTAGAGCAAATTCTCTTATACTGATTCCTTTTTGAAAAATCTTTTACATTCCAAAAGTGTGAAAAAAGTCACCATTTGCATTCGTTTAAACTACCTTTCAGTTTTGGGGAGATGTAATGTCGTTTAGTTGGAAATATCATAGTCGTCATTGTGTAAAACAAAATGCGAATCATTGTGATAATAAAGAATTTCAATTCTATCCTTTTAATATAAGTGTATTTTATATATGAAGTTTCAGGTCAGGATTTGAAAGTACGGTTCAGATGTCACTTGATCATCGGAAGTTATCAGAGAAGCCAGCATTTTGACTTGCTTCTCAGTTTCCGGATGTTAAGGATTATGGTTTCATTTCCATAATGGTTACTTCAAATCAACTTAGTTAACTTTGAAACTATTTCTACGCATATTCACACGATTCTTTAATACACGCTAATTATCTAAGAAGAAGAGGCCACAATCGTCAATAATTGAAGCGTATTTCCAATTATTTTAAAATATAACTTTATTTTGGTTTTATTATTAATGTTGCCATTAAACATAAAACAAGACGAACAGGATATATTCCTGGTTTAGATTATCTTCAGCATAATTGTGACTATATTGCATTAGAATGAAATAGATTTTCCCGCGATCTAATTGATAGGGTCACATCTAGGCTAATGATGTCATCTCTCTGATGGTAAATAGGGAATACAGCTTAGATCCATGTCGGGAGGCGTTATGTACGTTAGTAGGGATTTCTTCATTTCTTCGTCAGTTGACATTAATTTCAGCGTTTAAGATAAAATATATATATATATATATATATATATATATATATATAAATTAACACACACACACATACACACACACACACATATATATATATATATTATATATATATATATATATATATATATATATATATATATATATATATATATAAATAAACATATAAACATATCTAGGAAAATAGTATGATAGATTGGAAATAAATGTTTGTGACGCGTTTCCTCCGTTAGGATTTCATACGACTGGGCTTTCTTGATATTGCCACGTCTACACATGCGCGCTAAACAAAAGACGTTGCTAGTTTCAAATTTTATGAAATAATATTTTTTGAATGAATAGTTTTTGAAAAAATATAATTTCAATCTAACCAAATTCATCTGTATTCTTTTCTTTTTTTCTCCATCACTTTTGACTCTGACTATCCCACATTGTGACAACAGAAAATCTACCAAGAATGGTGATAAATTGTAAGATTTTGGATGCAAATTTACCGTGGCTGTAGCGACCAAGACATTTTCGTCTTAGTCAGTTATATTCTTTTTTAATCAAAATAGAATTCCCTACGTCAAAATTGTGGTCAGTTTCATTACGGGGAACAACCAATGCGTTAGTTCGTTGTTTAGTTTTTGCGTTCATATTGTTGTTTGTTTAAAATTTTTGAGCTCTCCCCAATGTATTCTTTCTGGCAATTTCTGCAGTAAATTCCTCCTTCAAATCTTTGCTTTTTCTCTCATCTTTTTTATATTAACTCTTTGACTGATTTAGATGTAGTTGAGTCAGGATAAATTCTTTTCGTTTGTAATTGTGATAAAGTTAGTGGATAGAATAATATATATTTTTATTCATTGGGTTCATCTGAAAAGGCATCTCGTCTATTTTAGAATATTTTATGAGCGTTTTGTTATGCATTAAATATGAAATAGTTATCATATTGAAGGATCTTGAAAGTATTTTTCAATCTATTTCTCCTCTTCTTCTAAATCTTGAGAGCTGCAAATTCTGAGTGATCATAAATAGAATCCAATGATGATTCTGGATTTTATTTTGTTGTTATGATACCAATAGAAGTTTATTATGTAATTTTTATTGGTTGTTTATCGGTGGACACTAAGATTTAGGCAGGTTGTCAACTCAGTGTAACATGGTGCCTAAGAAAGTTAAAGTATTGTTTGTTTTCTGTTTCGTATGAAATTCTATTGCGTGTTTGTTTATGTACAAGATCCGGTGAGTTAGTATCACTGAGATAGATGAATAGAGCATCATCAATCTGTCGGAAGTAAGTTGATTGTTTTGGTAAAATGTTTTGGAAAGAAGGAGAATCGAGTAATTTCGAGAAATTACATTTCAGTTTGTCATACTATTTTTCTAAATACTGTTTGTTGATATATAACATTATATAAAGTTATATATCGTTATATATAAACATACACACACACACACACACACACACACACACATATATATATATATATTATATATAAAAATAAATATATATATACATATAAACATTATATGTATAGATATATTAACATATATATATATATATTATATATAAAATAAATATATATATACATATAAACATATATGTATAGATATATTAACATATATATATATATATATATATATATAAAACTTATATATATATATAAGCATATCTTTATATCTATAAACATATATCTATGAACATATATATACATATTTGTCGTGAACAATAAAAAAAATGTTAAAAAATTAAAATTTCAGACACACTGGGTTGTATACTCATATTTTTTGTTTTGTTTTATTATTTAAATTAGGTTCCTCGAATAGTTTCGCCCAGTATGGCAATCACCAGGAGAAAAAAATCCCTGCTGTTAGTAGCAGTGGACTACATGAGTAAATGTGACGGTCTCTGAAGAAAGTGAACTTTGTCTGTAACTTTCATTTGTTTATTTTAGCGTTAATTTTGATCAGTCCTTGTGCTGGTTAAACGGCACCTTTCACGTCTTTTATAAGAGGCGGGACATTCATGAGTCTCAGAACTCGCTCCTTAGTCATTTTGAGAACTTTATTGGTTGCTGGGAAGGGGATGTGTCTCTTAAGTGTATGGTATCTTTTAGTTTTTTTGGTGTGTGTGTGTATGTGCGTGATGTGTATTTGTGTATATATTTGTGCGATTTGTGTATGTGGGAGAGATCAACAGCGCTGCAAGCATATCTATCTGATGTGACTGAGGGATATGGGTGGGGTTTGATCTATGAGATTATATATTAATATATATATTCTATCTGTGTTGTTTAGTCCAGACAAAGAGTTTGAGGCGCAAAATCCCCTTGTCTTCATGCTCTAGTTTTTTTCTAAGGGTTCTTTTGTGTCTGTATTTTTTCAATAATAGTGAATTTTGCATGGCTATTAAAATCATATTTTTCTAGCCGGAAATATCGCTCTACACGTAATAATCTTTCGTGCGGAAATTATATATATATATATATATATATATATATATATATATATATATATATATATATATATATATATATATATATATGTGTATATATATATATATGTGTATATATATATATATATGTATATATATATATGTATGTATATATATATATATGTATGTATATATATATATATATGTATGTATATATATATATATATATATATATATATATATATATATATATATATATATATATATATATATATAAACTGTCGTCTAAATTACGCAAAAATGTAAATAAAGCTGATATTTCATTTTAACAGATATATTTACCAATTCATTTTAGAGAAATTGACAAACTAGAAAAATATATTTTAACTTGACTAAATGGAAGAGACCAGCTTTCACCTGTATTGATAAATATTGTCGTTCATTCTAAAGAGAAATCCATATTGACATATAAGAGAAAATCATTTAACTTTGTATCATTAAAATACAAATCGTCAGAACTGAAATAATCCGAAGCCAAATGGTTTCAATTAAATTCTCTTTTTATATGAAACGCATCGAGAAAGAAGAGAAAATGATATTTCAAAAAGAGAAAACAATATGGATGGCAAATAAAAAAAGATGTATTTTTAGTCGTTGCTTTCTAATCTAAAAGCGAAGAATCGGAAAGAATGAAACGTGGATAAAACGCGACTTTATATGCCAAGGATCGATCAGTAGAGATGGATTTCGGTTCACCGTTGAGAAGTTCACTGGGAATTCTCTTCGGATTGGCAGGATTTCTTAAAAATATATTTTGATAATTTTTTGTGGAGTTACACGTAACAGTGAAGTTGTGAAAAATTTATAAAAAAGATAAAATATTTAAAGAGTAAGTGATATCATTTTTCTCTGACAAAAACAAGCAGATTTGCATACATTATTGTTGACATCAAATAACATATCTTGTCTCTAAAATAAAAAAAACAATGGTAAAAAAGCTTCGATTCAAAGTTGCTTTTATTTGTAGAAACTATTTTTGCGCATTAGTGTTCTGCGATTTTATTTTAGACTGTAATGTTTCTCTCTAATCTCAATTCCTAATCATTTTAATCATAATTCATATTTATTTTAATGACTATTCTTCTTTCTGGTCAGCTAGTGTTACTTGTAATTAAACTGTGATAACATAGGAAAATGATAAGCATACACAGAATCAAGATGTGGAAAACAGCCAGGAAATGTCCAGGACGTAGAATGGCCATGAGAATAACATTTTTTATATGACAGGAAGCATCCAACATTACTGTCTTTGACGAACCTCGCTATCATGAAAAATGGCTAACAGGACAAAAACAAATTCTAGCTGAGAAAAAATGGCTGCTGTAACCGAAGGACCTGTAGGCAACTGGAGTTAAAATAGATACGTGTAAAATTTCCAGAACACTGCACAAAACTGACACGAGAGCCAGCGTGTCTCGAAACTAATCGTTGTTCAAAAGGAAGATTTATATGAGACTGGCATCAGCAAAAACACAAACCAGCAACGTGAAAGGTTTTGATAGAAAATACTTTTGCAAAGTTTATATAAATTGGATATTATAAGGGCTGCCGGATCAGAAAGTGCAACCAGTCGGCTGAATTCAATTTCCAACTTTTTCTATTGCAGTCACTGTCACACTGAAAATATTGGGAAAGGCATGCATAAATTTTATTTTCCTTCAGCTAAGTGTCAGATAACTGGGAGGATTGGACTGTATAAATTTGGGTGGCAACCAGTATAGAAGAACAACACCGAATTCAAACTTCTGCAGAAGGAAACGGGGAACAACTCCACAATCTTTCCGCCCAAATAATGATAATTCACAAATAATAAAGCAAAGCATTCTGTGGAGAGTCATGTTTGCGACGTACTGAAATATCATATTAAAAACAATACGTAAACTAGACTTACTTGTTAATATGTTAACTATAATTATTTACTAAAATTTTTCCAAAGGTATGGTTGAAAATAGACCGAGTATTATTTTATTTTGTACTGTTTACAGCTCGATATAAAATATAACTCAAATAGGATAATTAGATTAGAAGTGGATGCCATTATTTTCTAGTTTTTATCAATGACAAACAACAAAAGATTTCTATGTCTGTATTGTTTGAAATCCCACCTTTGAAAACTGATTTCTTGAATTTTTTTCACAGAAACGCTTATCGTTTTAATGATACGATAAAGCAAACTGATTTGTAAGATGTATTTATATCGAAATTAGAGTGTTGTATGTGATTCAGGATGAGAAATGCCAGAGGTCCGAATCTTATTTAATATCAATCAGGAAAATTTGATCTAAGAAGAGTTGATCGGTGTTGACCCCAATATATAGTTAAATCACCCTAAGAAATAATATTTTTATACTCCCCTGAGAAAGTTAAAATACCAAAGTGCATCAAGAGTTCAACTAGAAGTTGACTACCGAGGCATCAAAGTTGGAATCAAAGATATCGGTGGAGGTGCCAACATAAAGACAAGGTCAACCCAGCTGAACTTAGGATACACGCACAAATATAATCGGATAACAGCAGGTTCTATATACGTCCGACCTCCGAGGAGAGGAGGAAGAATCTTTTGCATACACGCGATCATTAAATGTTCGAAAAAGGCTAGAAGATAAAATACCAATCGAATCAGCAGAAGTTTATTTGATTGAGACCAGAAATGAATAAACAATGATTTTACGCATGAAAAATTTAATCTCTTATTCAAAAGATATTACTAACTTCGCTTCACAGATGGTAATTCAAAATTACAGAAAATCCGTAAGCGTTTGATATATATATATATATATATATATATATATATATATATATATATATATATATATATATATATATATCATCCGCTTCTAATGTAATCATTATCCTGTTTGAGTTATTTTATATCTAACTGAAATAATAAAAACGAAAGAATATTAATATAAAACCCAATGTGTCTGAAGATTTTATTTTTTAAATATTTTTTATTGTTCAAAAAACACACACACACACACACATATATATATATGTAGATATATATATATATATATATATATATATATATATATATATATATATATATATATATATATAGAGAGAGAGAGAGAGAGAGAGAGAGAGAGAGAGAGAAAGGGGCATGTATATCAAAGATACTTTTGCAAAATTTGGGGCCGGGTTCTTCATACAAAACAAGGAGGAAAGTCCATATAAACATATATTCGCAAATGCTTTGTTTTTGGGTTACTAAGTTTGAAGGTGGTTTATGGTATATAGCACAGTGTTGCCATGTACACTAGTTTACATTTCTCACGAGGAGACGATCCAGTTATCAGCACACGTCAAGGACCCCTAGCATGTCGTACATCACATAGTACCGCATAGAGGCAACTTCAAGAGAAGCACCTTTTTCCGTATCATTCGCAATGCTTGCAGAATATTTCACCTTCTAATCACTAACCACGTGAGAACTTTTATTGACGGTTTATTGCACAACCTTCCGATCCGTCTCTTCAGTTTTATTTACGGATGAGGAAATATTTGGAAGAGATGGAATAACAAAGTTACACAACCAACATTAGTGTACGGATCTGAAACCCCATGGTACCATACAGCTTAGACACCTGCACCAGTTTACGATTAATATGTGGACTGAAATTGTAGGTGACTGTCTGGTAGGTCCATATGTTTTCCCAGCCAGTCTTAGAGGAGTTGTCTACAGGGACTTTATTTTGAACACACTTCCAAACCTGCTAGAGAATGTACCCCTACTAATATGAAGACGCATGTAGTTTATGCATGATGGCGTTCCAACACATTTTAATCACATTGTTTGGGATGAAGATTGTTCGGTTCCATGGGCTGCATGTTTCTCCAACCTCAATTGTTTGGATTTTTATCTATGGGGCCGTCAAAAACAATTGATTTATGCAGGAAACATTAATAATGCAGAGACGCTTGATCATCGTGTCATGGTGCATGTGAAAACATTCGACACTGTGGGAGTATTTGAAAGGATCCGCCAATCAATGATTTGCCGACTGCAGCAGTAAGCGGAGGTACAACGATGGCTTTTTTGACATATGTTTATATGGATATTTTATCTTGTGTCAGAAACCCGCTCAAAAGTTTATAAAAGTATTTTTGATACACCATATATATATATATATATATATATATATATATATATATATATATATATATATGTATATGTGTGTGTGTGTGTGTGTGTGTGTGTGTGTGTGTGTGTGTGCGTGCGTGTGTGTGTGTGTGAGAGAGATAGAATCCCGACAAAGTAAAAGATACATATGTTTTTAGGCCTATCCCATTTGTCAAATTTCTTTGGCGGGATTTTGTATCTATTTTAAACACATATTGTCGACATGGAAAACACATGGATAGACCTAAAAACATACGCACATCTCTTACTTCCAACCCATTTTGAAGGATTAAATGAGGATTCGTTTCAGAAAAGGCTATATATGAATTCATATTTATATTTATATTTCAACTGGCTCATCTTCCGTGTAGTCATCCAAGTATGTTGATCGTCTCGAATATTATCTCTTCTGCTACCGGGATCCAGCAAGTTGATCCACTTTGTTTGCTACAATTTGCGATAGCCGTCGATGAGGTAGCTCGTTTCATTGCCTCTCATTTCAACATATGGTATATAGACGATGCCACGCTGCGTGGAGCTGTTGAGACCGTAGCTGACGACCTCTGACGAGTTATTCCTGCTTTATCTTTGCTTGGACTTGAGAGTAAGTCGTCCAAATCAGAGATAATTAATTTGAATTATAGTGCAGATGATTTCGAAGGTACTATCCAGGATACAAGACTCATCCTTGAGGATATATAAATAACTCCTAAGGAGGAATTGCATATTCTTGGTTCTCTAGTCTCTCCAATAGCTATTTGAGAGTTTTTGGATACAAATCATGTCATACAAACAAGAATGAGTTAGATTGCAATTAAATGATGCACACTCAGCCCTCTTCCTCTTGAAGAACAGTTTTTCTCTACTGAGCTTCCTCTACAATCTCCGAAGTGCCTTTGCCACCTCGAGCAGGATTTCTTAAACGATATAGATATCACAATTAAGAGATGCGCAGAGTTAATTTGCAACGTTAACTTTGACGACACAGGCGAAGTTCCCTTTGAGTTTCAGAAACCTGGCCATTCGTGAATTATTTGATGAGATACTCGGTGGATCGTGTCAATGTATTTTATTCAAACAAGCATGCAACTTCTGGAGCCCAAGAATTACTTTCTCTCCCACAAGACATCAAAACAGAAAACTTGGATAAAAAAAAATATACGAGGCCAATTTTACTAATTTGGGGCTCTCCTTTGATCACCACCACCTCGCCTGTCTACTATCTGCTTCTCAACTGAGTAGTGGCGCTTGGCTCAACACAGTACCCTACTCATCTACTGGTACTCTCCTAGATGATGAATGCCCGTCTTGGGCTCAAATTATGTTAGCATCACAGATGCAGATATGGAGCTTCCATTGATGAGTTTGGTTTACATCCTCTCTCCTGTCGTCGTTTTCCCGGCCTCTTTCCAATGTATGCAGCAATAAACAACATCATCAGAAGAGGTTTGGATGCAGCTGGGTTCCTTCCCTAAATCGAACCTCGACTGTGGTGATGGAAAGAGGCCGGATGGGGTTACCATTTTCCCTTTCTGTTTAAACGTTATTTTTTATAGGTACAATTATTTACATAAATGCTCTGTTTATAATTAATAGTATTAATTACATTTTCCGGCCTGTATGTCGCAGACAGATTTCGTAGATTTTGTGTCCTCCGACAGAAATCGAACCTGATTCCTACACGGAACCATAATTTGGCCTGATGTGTTATACCATTTAGCCATAGAGGAATCGTCTGGTTAGCAAAGTCAAATTACTGTTTTTAAACAAGCAAATTTCACACGATCTTTCTCGAAAATGACGGTTCTGTGTAGGATACAGGTTCGATTCTTGCTGGAGGACACATATTTTCTCTAACATTTCTGACATTCAGGCCGGATAATGTAATTTATACTGTTTATTATAAAGAGAGCATTTACTTAAATAATTGTATCTATAAAAATAACATATAAACAGAAAATATATTAAAATAATTGTCAGCCTTAGTTCAATTCATAATGTACATACATGTATGTGTGTGCGTGTGTGTGTGTATATATATATATATATATATATATATATATATATATATATATATATATATATATATATATATATATATATATATGTGTGTGTGTGTGCGCGTGTGCGTGTGCGTGTGTGTGCTTCGTATATATTTGGTACTTTGTTTTAAATCCAAGATGTTTATTGTGGATAGCGATGGCCGCCTATAATTGATTTTGTAGTTAAATAACGCTGGAAGCAGCTAACCAATATTTCCCGTGGAACTACATTATTAATAATGGTTTATATTCTGAACAAACCTCCCTCGTGACTGAGTAGTATTAGCTGTTGTAACTTACATTTATTGTATGTTTGTATTTTGGTTATCTTAGACAATTAATTCAGCTGTATTCTGGTTGTCAATTGTAAGTACTTCGAATGGATTAGCCAATTGCATTTCTGTCATCTTTACTGTTTTTTCCTTTTGATTAAAGCTATGTGTTGTAATCTTATTTGTTCTGTTTTCAGTGCGTTGACGTCAGCCAAAGACAGTTTAGTGAGACGGAAGCACAGCTGCCAATTTAAGGTTCCAAATTACTTGATAAATCTACCGTAACTATTTATTTGACTTATCAAATAAACAGAGGGGAAATAATGGTTAATTACCATTTGTTCGCAATATCATCCACCACATCAAAGAGAAAACTTTACAAGCAAGGAGAGGCAGTTCATTTTACTAATGCAGCTGTCGTACTCGCGAGTAGAATTGTTATATTTTCACCAAAAGATTTTCTTTATTCCCTATTCTCATATTAGTATAACAACCTGAATAGATGTGACAGAAATTTTCTGAAAATTAAATTTCTCTATTCAAGCATTTAAAATATGCAAAAGTACATTCAACTGTATATAAATCTAGCACTATTGTAAATAGATACATAATCTGTTTAGTATCAATTAATTTATCATAATTAAGAGTCTTTGAAACGAATTTGTAAAGTTAACACAAAGTAGAGAAACATATAGCTGACCTCGTGATTATCAAACTGTTGTTATTGGGTCAGGGATCGTGTGTTGAACAAAGCTAAAATTAACTCTGTAGAAATGACTGCCTGAAGTCATAGTTTTTATCTGGACAGAGAATGCTAAAGTTGATCTCGCTATCATTTGAGTTCACACAGGCATGGAGAGAAATTCATCAGTCTGAGTTTATGATAGAGTGCTTTGCAAGTGCGTAAAAATATTCATAAAAATTAAATTCCCCAAATTATACAATTTGACAGTAATTGGTTAGAAGTTAACTGACTATTGTTTTCAAAAGTAAGCTAGCAGTTCAATCATTGTTTTAACCGTAATATATGTTGTAACAACTTGTAGATTTCTGTCATAAAAGAAATACATAAGATTTCAATGACTGAAAAATAATGGGTTTATAAATATACAAACACCGACGCACTAATTGATACATATTAAAGGCAGACCTATAACATTCAACTGTGTACAAACCTGTACATTCAACTGTGTATAAACCTAGCACAATTGTAAACAGATACATAACTTGTTTGGTATCAATTAATTTTATGAAATAACAACCTTTGAAACGAAGTCTTAAAGTTAAGAAGTAAATGAACACATAGCTGATCTTGTAATCATCAAACTGTTACTAGGCCGTGTGTTGAACAAAGCTAAAATTATTGAGAGAATAGACAAGCAAAGGAGTGAAACCAAAGAAGATAGAAATATTTATTCTATCGGGAACATCTTTCGTGTTGAGAAAACTTCAAGGAATGTAAGTTTCTGTATATAATGAAGGAACAGTTAGGCTTACCCTGCTGGTGAATTAGCGAGTGAGTGACGTGCGCTGTCCGCGTCATGTGCATCTTTTGCACGGAGCACTAACTTTAGCGTACAAATCGTTACGTTAGCTCGCAGTGAACGAGAACTAGCCTCAATACATTTTTCTTTTTCACGTACACCTAAATGCTGAAATGGAGTTACTTCCGCTGATAGGGTTTTCCGCTGATAACTTGTCTGGCAAAAGAGTTTAACATCTGCTTTAATGTCTAAAAAGCAAAAAGTACAAATTTTAACTAATGTATGAATGTCTTCTAATAATTATATTAAAGATTTTCTTGTCATGAGAATCTCTATTCTGAACAATGAAAATTGAATTTATTTCTATGTTCGGTTGTCAAAACAGGCCTAATGTGAAAATGCATCATTTTAATTGTTAAAAGAGTAGTGAATATTTAATCCTAAAAGTGAACTAAAGTGATTTCAGGACTGGTCGAAAAATGACCGTTCCTGACCAGATTATTGTTTTGCTCGTGAGCTGCGCGCGCACACACACACACACACACACACACACACACACACACACACACACACACATATACATATATATATATATATATATATATATATATATATATATATATATATATATATATATATACTGGTCATTAGAAAGCTGATGATATCTACCTAAACAGAACGCAGAAGCGCCAGGAATCATCAAGCTATTATTGAATGAAATAAAGCAAGTTTAGTAATGTAATAGAAAGATTAAGAAAAAAAACCTAATTCATCACTTGTACTAAAACTCTTTACCTACACATAGATAATTCAATTAGCCGAAAATATTATGGGGATGACTAAAAAAGACACGAGTACAGTTGTTATTTGCACGTCTTTTTGTTTTGATCCTATTAAAACTCATTCTGTTTCTCTTTTTGGATTTATCTTGCGGTAGAATATTCAGGTCAGTTCATTTGCCATTTCATTTATCATGTGAATTTCAATTGTCGTTGACTTTTGAGTTTTGTTGATATTTTCTATGATAATTCGTTTGTTGTCGTCTTGTCAACATGTTTTACAGTTTCTCGTTGACATAATATTTTTCTCCTTTCTTGCACACAGACTACATGTGTATTTACTTCCGAATCCTCTATTTTTGTTAAATTCATTTCCATCTGCTTTGTCAAAACACAACCTAAAATATTTCTTATAATTATTATCCTAATCTTATCACCCCCCCAGTATAATGAGTTCAATGTTCAATGAAGATCACGTAAGAAACTCTTTTCAAGACCACAGGATTTTCCTTAGTTTTCTCACTGATTTGTTTTATCATGATAGATTTGATTGGACTCAGATTTGTCAATTCGTTCAATATTTTTGCAAATCTTTTACGGATCATTCAAAGCTCATTAATAACAACATGTACACTTATTACTTTCATATGTCATAATTTTTCTCATTTTTCTCGAAATGTCTTAGAATTTACACATTCGCCCAATTTTCTCTTGTGGCATTTTGGAATAGAGATATCAAATCGATACATTTTCTCTTATAATGGCTTGGTGCAGTCTTCGAGCAAGTATCGGGTAATCTATTAGAATTTCAAACTTTCAGTGAACTGTTATGCGTTTCATTCTCTTAGAAAGATTCTGGTGCATATACCATTTATCTGTATGGTTGAAACGCATTCCTTTGCATATTTGCCACCTTTCACACCAAGTAATGCCTATTTTTTAATCTTTTGTTTATTATATGATTTCCAATCTCATATCTCAGGATATTTATTGATATATTGTGCTTTGTATTACTTGTTTTTATATACATTTCCGGTACTGACATGAATATAGATTCGGTGCGTTTCTTCAAATATCCACTTCCCGTCTGCAATTTCTGTAGTTTGCTCTTTGAACTTTTTGTGCAGTCATTTTCATTCCCATATTTGATTTCATGTTTTCTGAGGGTCTTTATTTCGTCCTTTTAACAGCTATAACCAACGTTTCATTACTTCACCCCTCCTGTTCAATCATCAAAAGTTCCTTGATTGCCAAGTCGACAAAATTCTAAAAGCTAGTCAGTCCTGTTCTACCTTCTTGTCTCTCCGCAAAATCATCATACTTTATGTATAAGGCTTTATTGTTCCTTTTCTAGTTCTTCCATCGAACTTTCTTAATTATTCTCATCCTCAGTTTAGCAAGAATTTGAATATATTGACATTAATATCTGCCGATATTTCTGAGGTATTTTAACTGGTTACACTATTTACAATGTTCGGACCGTTTTCCTCATCTTTATTGTCATATTCACAATGTCTCGGCTGTTGTACACTCCGGCCTTTTTCAGGTGATATACGTTGGAATTTCGAAGTGAACCCATTATTTCGGACACATGGCCCAATCGATAAAAGCATTGTTTAAAGTAATCCAGTGACCTGAACCAAAAAGTGCATAGTTCAATACCTGGCCACAGCAGAGATGTACAAAAACTTGGAGAGTTGAGTTACTAAAGGGAAATAACTGCAACTGAGATATCCAGAAGAGGCATTAGACGTATGACTAGAACAATCTACCCGAAACGCGGACGAAATAAATTGTCAGGTTCGAAATTCCAACGTATATCACCTGAAGATGTCCGGAGCGTACAACGGCCGTAACGGCATGAATATGACAATAAAGATGAAGACAACTGTCTGAAAATGTAAATAGTCTAAATTGACATTCATAGTGATAATATTATCAGTGATATCATAACGGCAAGATATAAACCTGCAAGATGCACATGAAGAATATTACTCTTATTATGGATGTGTAGGTAGCGTAATGGTTATCTACGCAAAAAATACAATCGGTGAGCCGAGTTCAATTTCCAGTAAAGTTAGTTATGCTCACTTACTCACTGATGCCTTTAAGTGTTTAACAGCAGTGTAGCCTGAGCTTTTAGCTTAAGAGAAGGAAAAATGACTTACAAGCCGTAGAGAAACGTACTCTATTATCTTTCTCAAGAAAACATGCTAATTCAAAGATAAAAAAGAATCCTACATAAAGATTATCGCATTAAAAACACTGATATTTGAATTAATACGGATAGTGAGTTTCTTAGCAAAATATCTCTTCTATTTTCATATCCGCTGGAGTTTCTTCTGCTGTCATTAGTTCTATTCTTCACTGCATTCACCTTGTATTTAACCACATGTTCCTTTTTATCTCTCTGCATTCCAATATCCTCCCTTGTGAGATGTCATCATAGAGATTTTTGTAATCGGCCCCTGCTAGAATCCTATTCCTTGTTTTGACAGTTTTCACTTATTTTTATCAATGAATAAGGAACATTGCATTCTTATTATTCACTGAACGGAAATCATTAGCTTTTCACTGGAACATAAACGTTCTTTGTAAATTGTCTTGTGATGTTTCCACATTCAAGATAATCATTTGAGTGGTCTGCATCTACTTTGCAACTGATTCTTTGCAAAAAAACATTTTTTGCTTCTGTCATTCAGTTGAGTATAGTTGCATTTAACAAGCATTCATGCAATTTCGATTAGTTTTCGATACGTTGACTTAAATAGAAAGTGACGTCCTTAGACGATATCTAATTAGCATTTTCCACGATTTCTTTATCAAGTGTATAATGTCAATCCTTTTTTCCGTTTCCTGTAGTTGTTTTTATCAACCACTCCGTTTTTCTATTTCTTTCTTCTCTGCGTGTCCGTTCATTTCGTCGTTATTTGCCTTCTTCTGTTACATTTTATTTTGTTTCTAACACTCTTAACTCTTTATCGATATCATTTTAACTTGCATTATTTGCCTGTTCTTTCTTCTAGCCTCTGATAGTTTTTTAATCTGTTGCTTTTGTTTAGCGGTATATCAACCATTTTCAGGTTATTTAATGTCGAATTCTAAATATTTTCTACACAAATTTATTTTGCTTTAATGACATGAGTCTTACCAATTAACCCTAACTAGAATTAGAACTCGGCTCTCCGATTAAAACTTCCGAGCTATTAGGCATTACACCACGCGGACATCCAAACTTACAGCACCTGCTATTCCCTAGCGGTCACCCATCTAGCTACTGACCAGTTACTTAACTTTGGTGTTCGTACGGGAACTGGTGTTTCAATCTTTTGTGGCCGTTATGCTGGTCATTATTCTTTGTTTTACAACGTGTACACAGACTTTCATTTTCTATGTAATATTTTAATTTGTTTTTCTAGTCATTCCGCTTTGCTTGGTGATATTTGAAAATAATTTGTCACTGACTAATTTTCTTCTTCGTATGTCAAGTACCTGTTTTCATTAAATTTATTTCCTTTTTTTAATTTCAATTATAATTTTTCCAGTATTTTTACTAGGAGGAGGAGGAGGAAATAAATGTTTGTCTATTGCCATTAGCACGTTAGTATTAGTCACACTAGTAGAACAAATCCGCCAAGCTCTATGAAGCTCTACTTAAGTTGGGAATTGTGAAAGCACTCCGAGGAAGAATACTGTATCAATTAGTGAAAGACATGACGAAAAGAATTACGACTGTCAAAAGAACTCGAGGAGGCGCACCTAAGTATGAATTTTTGTTTTTTTTTCTGATGGATTCCAAACTTAGTTCCTCTGAAAAACAATTATGCCATGAATTTAAATGATTTAATCTATTTTGTTTAAGGCATATTTCATTAAATTAGAATATTCAGCTAAATAGATAAAAATGTTATTTGTGATTAGCTTAATTATTGCTAAATGAAAAACCTAAACGGACATCCCTTAAGTGCGTTAATTCCATCATCTTTGCTAGGAGTTGGAGTCGTATGCGAAAGAGTCCTAGAAATAAAAAAATAATTTAAATTTCATATAACTCGCTAATAATTCACAGGCGGTTTGATATTTTCTAAATAACAGTTATTTTTATTAATTACTATAGACAATATATAGAAATAATTAAGAAACAGAAATATTAGATTTTAAAAGCCACTTGACACATTTTTAACAGCTCGTGGCAGTAGTTATGATCATACCTGTAGTTAGTGATATTTTCTTAGCCCACTCATGATATGTCACAGAGGGTATGAAATATGATGCAAAGAAATATTTCACTAGAAAATAACGACTTAGTTGAATATAAACTATATTCTATTTCTGATGAATATCACAGAAAACTCGTTATCATTTATGACGTAAATTGAAATTGCCTGTGCGTAACATTGAAATGCTAGCTGCGTAACATGCAAGAATTTGTTGTAGTCTTGAAGTTTTCGGTAATTTCAATTTAAAATCTTTGCACAATTAAAAAATGTTTCGAGGGGTAATATAACAATGAATTAATTAATGCAAATTCCATAGAACACACACGCGCGCGCACACACACACGTATGTGAGTATGTGTATAGTGATTTTGTGTAGCTTGGATGTGGCACAAAGCCGAAAGTAAGGAGCACCCAGTGAGGATTGATCTCACTACTCAGTCGTAATTGTTTTAGCAGGACAAGCTTGCTAACCATTACACCACCTCGAGGTGCCCTGTGTGTATGTATATATATAATTTAAAATAAATATGAGAAAGAAAAAGCCATCTTAATAGCATATCTTTACCAAGCCCATCTTAGAATGCTTGGGACTACATGAAATAACAATCTTATAACTTTCTTCATTTTTAGACTAATAGACTATAAATTGAAATTTGTATCAAATTAGTTTATCATATTCTGATATATGCAAAAAAAAAAAAAAACGTTGCTTATTGTTATGGGACCTTACCTATAACGACAGAGTGAACTCTTCCTGACAATATAAATACTGCGCCTCTCAAGAGAGAGGGACGAGACGAAATCGAGTCTCTGACTGTTTGCGACATCTGTCGAACTCTCTGCTTTGGCAGAGAGGAACCCGGACGAGGCTTTGCCGAAGGGCAAAGTTTCGTCCGGGGAGGTAGACAGCCCCTGAACCCGTTTATACGGGTTCTAATGGGCATATTTTTGGCCGAGCCTACGGGCTCGGTAAGCCCACATTAAACCGGCCTTGTGCCACATTCGACCCACGTGGGAGGGTTGTTAAATATCGAGACGAAATCGAGTCATGAGCAGTCTCTAACTGTTTGCGACTTCTGTCGAACTCTCTGTTTTGGCAGAGAGGAACCCGGACGAGGCTTTGCCGAAGGGCAAAGTTTCGTCCGGGGATGTAGACAGTCCCTGAACCCGTTTATACGGGTTCTAAATGGGCATATTTTTGCCCGAGCCTACGGGCTCGGAGAACCCACATTAAGCCGGCCTTGTGCCACATGCGACCCACGTGGGAGGGTTGTTAAATATCGAGACGGAATCGAGTCGTGCCAATAGTAGTTCACTCCAAACCAGACTGACAGTCATACTAACACCTTTCTTGTATTATTATTTTGTGTACTATATCTTCGTTATTTCTACTCTTGTGTTCGTGTAGTTCTTCCTTGGTCTTAACCTTGGACCATAACACTTATGTTTTATAGAATTATTTAAAAAACATGTAAAATATTTCCAACAAATTTTTGAGGTAGCATTTTAATTCATATGGGCACACAATAAAGACTGTTGTCACGAGCCTAGTTTAAAACAGACGATAAATTTATTCAACCCCAACTCACAAAAATGAATGAATTACACAAATGAAGTGCTTTATGTGCGTAATGATGGCGAATAACAACATCAATGAGAATGAAATATGATTTTTCATATTAAAAAAATATAATGCTGCATTAGAAGGTCATCGGGTCATCAACTACATAAAGTGAAGAAAAAGAGAAAATATAGAATAATTTGGTATAATTTTCGAAGCAAAGTTCGTGGATAAGAGAAGACCAGATAAGCACACCAGATGAATATTTTCATTGATGTGGGAGTGACTTTGATGTTCCTTTCAATTCTCTTCTGCTTGTTGTCAAATATCTTCGGCGTTGTTTTTCTTTCTGGACCGGGGCCACCTCGGTTCCAGCAGCAGGTGTTTGCCAACTCGGAAAAAATTCAAGGGAACCCCTTAAATAACCTTCAGTTAGACGCCAAATAAACATCTCGGAATTTGGAAGGAAACCCTTTCATTGATTTGGTTTTTATACCAAACACGGCTGTTTTACCACGAATCAAAATGTACCAAAAATATTTTCGAAATTCAAAAATTAAGCCAGCGAAGCACGCACAGGCAATTTCAATTTCTTATACTTTCTCCTTATTTACAAATAAAATGTTACAGTAAAAAATACTCAAAAAAATAATAGATCCTTTGTGACCAAGTCGGTATAACGCATGTCGAATCTGACGACAATTGCTCCTACGAAAATGGACGCAGGTTTGAATCTTGCCAGAGTGCACATCCTTTTCTTTAAGATTTCTCAAATATTCTGTCCGGCAGACGAATAAAATAAATAAATATTCTAAATGAACGGAGAAACTATTCAAATATTGGGAAAAATAATGGTTAAAATCATAAAATCAGTCAGATTAATAAAAAAATACATTACTTCCTTAAAAAGTGCTTTGTTTACATTCGAATATGAAACTGAACAGATATTTCGAGAATCTGGGAATGATTCGCGCTTATGAGGTACTACTCGGCTTTGATTGCTCGGTGAGACACTTCGTAGTCCAGTCGGTGTAAAACATGTCGGATCTAACAACGGTTTCTTCGGCAAAGTAGAATGCAATTTCGAATCCTGTCAGAGGGTTCATTGTTGTCATTGTTATAATATTCTGAATGGAAGATTGAGTCTTGCAATTCTTGTCCGAGTTATTTTAGAGTTCGTCTTTAAAGCTAAACGGCTCAATCTTATTCAGCCTGAACCACGAACTCTTCATTGTTTATCTGAAGACATACATGGAAATTTGAATGTCTGTTATTCTTTTGATGTGGAAAACTTTTTTCAAATGAAAACCAGATTTAAACGTTTGTCAAAAACCTTTTCCAATTAAAACTTAAGGAATTTTACTAAAAAAAGGCCTGATAAATGGTAACAAGACATTTTAATAACGGTGGATTTATAAATTGAATAAAATATAATTGTACTTTATATTTAGAAGAATGAAGTCGATTAACAAAAATGTAAGCTTTTTACAACAACCTCATACTTCTGTATTAGATCAATTTCAACTGATTATGAGATATCTATTTTTGCTTTAAATATTAATAGATCAAAATACACATTCTTGGCAAGGAAATGGGCCTACTATTCTCCGCAGAACAGATTCGCCCATTGAGACTGACATCAATACCCGATCAGTGATTATATATTCCCATGTCAAAGAAAAATGCATGTTTTATTAGCACAATTATCTAGAATATTTCACATTGCATTCCATAGAATAACTAATAGAATATATTTTATAGGACACATATTTTACATGCCAAAAATTCATTGATAGTGTAAAAAGTATTTACTTGGATTCTAAATTAAAGTATATCAACAAAAATGGAGATTTATGGTATTCTTCAATACTTGATTTTATGATATTCTTCAAGAGATTAGCACAGTCAGGTGCTATTGATTCAAAAAGAAAGCCAATGAAATATAAAGTAGGTTTTATAAATCGGTATCACCCCATGCAAGGCAGTAAAGCCACTCAGACACAAGGGGTTACAGGGTGTGGAAAAATTGTAACAGAAACATTAATAATGCGTAGGAAGAGGAAAGAGTAATCAGAAGGACAGTAGATAGCAATTGACATTGCATTTAAATTTTTGCAGATTAAACTTAGCTGGAAAGCATGGAGCCGGAAGAGAGTTCCACCAACGCGCAGAGCGAGAAAAAAATTGATAGAATATAGAATTTACGGTTACATCTAACCAGATCAACCGTAAATTGATGAGATCTTGGTGCCAGTCTAGTACTGAGATTAAATTTAAAAGGTCGAGGTACCATATCGAAGCGCTCAACCGAACAGTTACCATGAAAAAATATATATATAGAAAAGACACAGGCAAACTTACGGCGGTGGGAAAGTGACTGAAGTCGAGCCGCCAAATCAGGACCAATAATATCGTCCATTATCCTTTGGATTTTATCAAGCAGCTCAAGGTAAATAGCAGAGGCACCGTACCATATGTGGCAGCAATATTCTAAGCATGGACAAATGGTAGATGTATAGATATGGAACATAGAGTAAATAATTGTCTCGCACGACGCAGTGAACCAACTTTCTTAGCAGCTGACCTAGCAATGGACGCAATATAGTCTTTAAAATTAACAAAATATATATTTTGCCGCAGTTAACGACGGACTTGAGATCGTTTTCATCATCGGCAGACATTTTGACATTGTCGGACTGGGGTCAGCCTTAATATCGAGGCAGTATCATTAGAGACGTTATAAACATTACAATGGGACATTTCTATCCAGCAAAGCTTATTTAGTTACGTAATTCTGATTTACAGGCATCATTATTATTCATTTATATTATAACCATTATTATTTTTATAATTTTATGTTAGTATAGGACACTGAGGTAGTTAACGTAAATTCTGTTCTTGGGACATGCTCTCAACAAGACTTTCTCCAACTGAAGAAATTTTCGGAGAATTTTCGTAGAGAAAACGAGGCTACAATTCTAATTCTCACTAAGCATCATCATTATATATATATATATATATATATATATATATATATATATATATATATATATATATATATATATATATATATATATATATATATATATATAAATATATATATATATATATATATTAGGAAATGGATTAAATTCGACATATTTTTAATTCATCCTGTTTCAACGTTATTTTTTATGGATACTCAAATTCGAGTAGAGGCTCTGTTTTTTAAACAGTATTTTTTATCCAACTACATCTACCGGCCTGTATATATAGAACAAATATGGATGTTTCGGGAATCGACAGAGAGTCTGGGTTCAAAAGTTGCTATTCTGTCTTTATATAATTGGAAGTTCTACGTTACCGATCGGTTAGGCATGTCAGATCCAATGGCTGTTCCCCATAGGAGATGTAGGTTCGAATCCTGCCGGATTTCTCGAATATTTAGATGGGTGAATGTAGTTGAATAAAAATACTGTATACAAACCAGAGGTTCTACTCAAAAATTAAATGTCCATAAAAAATAACGTAAACAAAATAATATATATATATATATATATATATATATATATATATATATATATATATATATATATATATATATATATATATATATATATAATTTATGGAATCTGATTGTAGGATTGTTATTTCAGTTAAAATTTATAAAAGTTCCTGTTTTGTGAAGCTGATGAGTCACTGATTGAGTTATTAAGACTACTTTTATTATGTCTATTATTCAGACTGTTATCCTCATCGTTATATTCACAACGTGTCGTCTGAAGTTTTTGGTTCACTACTGCTGTAGCCTGGTATTGAACTCACAACTCTTTGGATCTAGTCACTGGATCTAACCAACGCCTATATCCACATGGCTATGTGTCTTTGGAGAGTTGGATTAAAGGGAAATAACTGAGACATCCGGAAGAGGCATAGCTTTTGGAACTAGAATAATCTATCCCGTTGGACAAAGAACAGGTTCGGTTCGAAATTCCAATCACCTGAAGAAGGTCGGTGCATACAACGGCCGAAACGTTGTGAATATGTCTATTAGGGTAACAGTTCGAATAATGTAAATAAGTAATACAATATGTTTTAAAAATAAAATTTACCCTGAGAACAATCCCTGTTTAAGCAATATATGTTATTTTTACAAGAAATATTAAATGTGTTTATGTGTCTTTTTAACGTAGTAAAACTATTTCAAGACTAATAATTATCAGAATGCTTACACGAACTATTAACAATTAATCTACCATCCTTATTGACTGTCACCATTGTGGAAGCAAACTTTTTGAATTGACCGACTAATATATGTTTAATATTCTTTGAAAATACCAGATGCCATTTTGTCTAGTTATGTTCATATTAATGAAGTCATAGATATAGAAAATATATTTCTCAGTTAATTTTCACATATTGTGAAAATCCATTAGAAACGATTGTTTTGTATTTTACAATAGATTATTAAAGCAAAAGTTCATTCACATATGTGAACGTTGAATGCTAATAGATGTGGTACTGAAAGATTCTCAGTTAGAACCCAGGACCCTTACAGATGACGTAAACTTTGTGTACATCACCGTGGATACCTCTGAAGAGTCCTTGCAATGCTGCATGTCGTCCTTACTTTTCATCGAGTCACAACTAACTTTGTCCGTGTCCCATTTGTTGGTGGTTCATGTCAAGAGTACGGCGTTCATTGTCTTTGTATGTGAGTGTATGTCACATCGGAAGAAACCATGTTAATACCCTTAATGTCTCTGAAAGGCTAATGAGAATGTTAAAGATTGATACCTGCCGCGTAAAATCACACTCAGACGATTTGATGAACAATTTCGACGTTTCTGTGTAGTAAACTCATTATTATTCACTTAAGTGAACCTTTTCTTAGCCTCTTTAATCTCACTTAACTGTGAGGAATCTACAATTAGAATAAAATTTATTCGAGATAAATTTTCATACACTTCATCCTCGTCATATTTATCAATTATATGCAAAAGTTATAAAAAGTAAAATAAAATCATTAAACTGTTGCCTGGGTGGTGGCTGCTACAGAAACACATTTACTTTTCGTAAGGTCGCGTTACATAAGGGTTTTAAGAGTCGACTTTTTAATTTTCATAATATTCGGTGTTAAAGCTGATAGATATTGTTCAAATTGTCGAAAAGTGAAATTTAATAATTCTAGTCAATGAAATATCGAAGTTTTATCTTCATAGGAAAATTTCATTTCCTGAAGTAAATAAGAATGAACAGATTGGTGGTTGGTGGGCGTAGAAGGTACCCAAGCCATTTTGCTCTGCTTATTATAGATAATGGATATCAGGAAAAAAGAACATCATGAATTCGATCGGAATATTGGGCGAAGCTAGACAACTATTGATTGATGTCATGAGAAATTAAATTATGTTTCATTTAAAAAAGAAGCTTATTTACTCCGGTATGTGATGCTGACTATGGCCGCGTATAAATAACGTTATGTGTCAACCAGAAACATACACAGCGGTGTATTGACATTAAAATTGTAGTTTTGATTTAACAGAAAAAAGATCATAAAACCTCTAGTATTTCTTATTTGTGTGCTTGGAGGTAGTTTAATCACAGGTTTAATTAAATCGGCTATTTTCATAAGGATTAAAACTTTCAGAAAAGAAAATAACATTTCTTGAAACTTCAAAAAAGGGAGTGAAACGTTGTGGTATTATATATTATGCCTCTTGATTCCTTGGGGAACATAGGGCCGCAACAGCACCACACCAACGGACGCAGTTCCAGGTGATCCTCTTCAGCTCGGCTCATGTCGTGCCGGATGCCTTCACCTCTGCGCCAACACTTCTGCGCCAAGACTCTTTTGGTCGACTCACTTTTCGCTTGCAATTTGGATTCCAGTCAAGGAACCTGCCTGGAAACATTAGAAGCAGGCTTGCGGAGTGTGTGACCGATCCATCTCGATTTCCGTTTCGTGGTGTCAATCTCGATTACGGCTTGTCTGGTCCTGTCCGACAGTTGGTCGTTGGAGATGACTTCTGGCCACCTGATATTGAGGATGTTCCTGAGACATTAGCTGGTAAATGTCTGAAGTTTGTGGATGTTGGTCTTGGTTACCCGCCAGTTTTCTGAGATGTAAAGTAAGACCGACCTGACGTTGGTGTTGAAGATCCGGATCTTCTTGCAAAGTGAAATGGCTGTTGATCTCCAGATTGCCGCAGAGTGTTGGAAGCATGTCGGGCTTTGTTGATTCGGCATTTGATGTCTTCATCTGTCTCCCCATCTTTACTGACGATACTTCCCAGGTAGACAATCCTATCGACTTCCTTCATGTTTTCTTGGTGTAGTCGCACTGGATCTTGTCTGGTTTTTTATCCTCATGATCTCCGTCTTCCCGACTGACATGCTACATCCACTCCTGCACAAGACCTTGGAGCAAGAAAGAGTACCTGAAGAGTGGAAGAAAGGCCACCTTTTGAAGCTGCCAGAGAAAGGGGACCTGTTACCTTTCAGCAACTGGAGAGTCATTATGCTGCTGTCCATCGCAGAGAAAGTACTGACAAAAATCATCCTAGAGACTGAAGATGGCACTGGACAAGATACTTCGAGAAGAACAGGCAGGCTTTCGGAAAGTTCAGACCACGTCACCACAATCGAACAGTTCCTGGAATGGTAGACCCCCGTGTACTCAGTTTTCGTCGACATTCAGAAAGCTTTTTAAAGTGTCGACAGAAACGTAATCTAGATACTGATGCAGCACTACGGCTTTCTGCCAAAGTTCGTCACTATCATCCAATAACTGTATGAAGATGCCACCTGTCAAGTCATCCATGATGGAAGCTGCTGTCACCGACGATCTTCTTGCTGGTGGTCGACTGGATTATGCGGCAGGCCACGGCAGGCAGGAGAACTGGTTTACAGTGGACCTTCATGAAGCTTCTGGAAGATCTGGACTTCGCAGATGACATTAGCCTTCTCTCCCACAAACAACAAGATGTGAAGAAGCTGAGTCGTGTTGCAGATGAAGCGGAGAATGTTGGCTGTTGAATTGCGATTATTTTGCAATGATCGGCCGGGCCCATTCAGGACGTAGGCGATCATGGTTCGCCACAACTTTGTAACTCTAAGGTTTGTCACTTTACTATCCGCCCCAGTTCTGGCTCTGCTAGTTTTTTCCGCATGTTCGTCAGGTAGGCTTCTTGCTGTTCCCCTCTGGCACTCTTGCCTCAAATATGTCCAATATATTCTATCAAATTCTCCAAGTCCCCTTTCTGCGTTATGCCTGCTAGAAGTTTCAACTGTCGTATGTTTTCAATAAAATTTCCTTTGTTCTAACATGCCTCGTTCATAGCATTCTCACAATCCTCCTTTAGAACCACACCTCTTTTGCTTCAGTTCACCTCTTCATCTATAAGGAAATTGTTAAACATCTATTGCCATATAGGAAAATTTATATTACGTAGCTGTTAAACGCTTTTCTTTGTTTCTGATGAAATCTTTTTGTTTCTTCATATTTTTCTTAGCTTTTGGAAAGGCATTTTTGCGATTTCAATGCGTCTTCGGATGTTTGTGTAACAATTTCCGTCGTTCATTAAATGATTGCCTAGATAAATGTCTGTACTCGCTTGACGTTGTTAATTCGCGGCTCGCTTTCTAAAAGAAACACTACCTATTCAATGAATGCAATAGAGCATTATTTCATTGTTGCCCTTATTGTTATGGTGACTTACACATGTACTTTTATTAATAAGACATGTGAAGAAGTCTTTTCTGAGAACGTGTTTGTTCTTCCGATAACCTATTGCACCGTTTTATTTCCATTTATAGTTTCATTTGGTCTTTTTGTTCCTTTTCGCTATCGTTGTTTGTTAAATTTAGTTCCTTGTTTCCTCTCTGATTTATTTTCATCCTTCGCTTTTCGTTGCTCCTTTCACTCCTTATTCTACTTCGTTCTTCTTTTCTTGATAATCTTTATTAGAATTTACTTTTATTTTGTAAATTGATTTCATTCATTAAATTTTCTCTTAATAACAGGGCTGTGCATGACATTTCCTATCTGCATCTATCGTAAATAACAGGATGCGCAAATAGCTTTTAATAAAGTGTAGTGAGCCAATACGTATGATTGCTTCAATAATATTATTTTTTTCGTTTAATATAATCGAGAAAACTCACATTTGTGAAATCGCTGTGTATTTTCTTAATATCGCGAGGTGTGTATCTTGGGAATTAAAACGTTACAGAAATGGAAACAACTAGTCCTATTTACGGTTCCGAAAGAAGATTTTTGTTAAATGAGATTTTATTTTGTGTTTTTGAAAGATCAAGTATTACGAGAATAACCGAAAAAGAGTAATAAGGATAATAAGAGTAAACACACTCTGTAGAACCTTTTTTCAACTATGAATATCATAAAAGTATAACCGATAGCCCAATATTATTTATAACAATAAAAATGACATTATTCTTTAACACCAAAGCAAATAATGTTGGTCTAATATTGTTTTAGTCTTTCTTACAATAACCGATAAAATGCAGCTTATTTTATGATTAAATGGTGTATACAATCAGACATATCATAAATCAAGTTATTGCTATCGATCATAGGTTCACGTCCCTACTTCTAAACATAGTCACCATCAATGGTGACATGCATCGCAGTTTCGTAAAACTCATCAGGATGCTGATGTAGCGAAATTCCTTACAGCAGTCGAAATTTCTTCATCACCACCTGACTTGACACACTCGGATTTCCATTTCTTTAGATCCCATGAAAAGAAAGAGGGGAAAAGGTTAAAAATATTGTAAGGAATTGGCAAAGACAGCAGCCTGCTAAGTTTAACGAAGCTTGCATACATACCCTCATGGGACACTGCCATTAAAAGAGGCGGTGACTATGTTGAGAAATACGGATGTGAACCTGTGATGTCTAGCTATATCTTGATGTACGAAGTGTTTGTGTTTCTTATTTATTATATAATGAAAAATATTACATTACTTTTTGACTCACCCTCAGTGATATGTAGACTGGCATTAACACTCGAAGAAAATAAAATGAATATAAAAGATGGAGTAACTTCTAAAGTAAAAAACAAATAACAGAGAAATACCCTTTGAAAATAATAAGAAAAGTTACTTTAGAAAAAATATTTTATATAAGAAACAAAATAATTATGGCTAACACCATTAAAACAAGGAAAAGCTATTATTGAAAAGTGTTGAAAAGAGGATATTATTCATTGGATAAAATTAAACCTTTAAGAAATGGTAACTGAGCCATAAATTGCTCAAGTAACTTCTCATATCTAAAAGATAAAACATTCCTGGTTTGAAGGTGATTTCCAAGATTAAAGGGAATATATTCGAAATCATTTCGATAGGTATATTTTGTCATATTTCGATCGCTAGTCCAGTAAAAGTTAATTATATTGTTGAACAAAAATAATCGATCTACTCACACACACACACACACACACACGCACACACACACACACACACACACACACATATATATATATATATATATATATATATATATATATATATATATATATATATGTATATAAAGGTGAAAATTGAAGTCAACACACAGAGGCAACAGGCTGTTTCATGCTAGACGCAATCGTCAGACGGGCTGACGATTGCGTCTAGCATGAAATACCCAATTAGTTTCTTCTTTATAAAATTTTATAATATTTTAAATTTAATACAGGTTAAATTTAAAATATAAAATTGGTAATTTTTATTTTTCAAATTTCATAGTAAAATTTAATATTAATCAGTTGGAATGATTTCTATTTTAGTCTAACCCTAACATTAAGGCATTAATTATTATAAACAAGGTTCGTTGTCAAGTTTTTTGAATTTTTATATACTTCCATTTTGATTGGTTATTGTAGCTTATGTAACAACGTTTCCCCTATTGACGAGTGTTGGGTTGATTTGAAGCTTTTAAATCTCTTTATTCTATATTCAACACCATCACTTAATAAGACACTAGAAGTGTTGAAACAGAATGGCAATTTTTGTAGTGGTTTTATAACATGTTTATGTCATAATTTTCGAATAAATTATATATATATATATATATATATATATATATATATATATATATATATATATATATATATGGCAAAGTCATTTTTGTAAGTATTTTACAAAACCCTTTTATTGTTATAAATTTCTAATTAGCCAGCAGACAGTACATTTTACATTTTTGAAAGAATAGTTTATTTCTAAAGAGTTATACTTTAAAAGGTATTTAAGAACCGGAAATATCTATTTTATTTGTTTTCCTAAATTCAATTGCAACTATTTTATTGTTTGATAGAAAAAGTAAAGACAATAGAATTTCATGAGAATCTTTTTTAAAAGAGAAAATACTTACCTGAAGAAAATATTTAATTTCCTCTAACTCAATGGAAATTTTCAAATATTGATTTAGAATATGAAACGTCTCTGGGAGCGTCTATCATCATGCAGTCATCTTTAAATTTACATTGTTACAATAAATATTTGTTGAGTTGTACGAATAGCTTGTTGTGTTTCAGTGGTAAGTCGACATAATATAAAGACAAGAAGTATATAGAAAGGACAATGAAACGAGAGGTCGACAACGCAACAAATTTATACACCGACCGAATGAACAGAAGAAAAATAAAGGAAGAATTATATTATGCCAATTTTAGAGAGTTCCTTAGAACGGGAGATAACTATATCCACAGTTTAATCTAACAATAATGTATGTTTACTGAACCTTGAATAAAACATGTTTCCTGTTAACAGTTTAGCTACTATTGTTTATCGTGTTTCAATAAATTCACCTTCGTTGTGTCATATGTAGATTTAAAGATAAAAAATGTTACAAATATTGCTGAGTAGAAATTATTTAAATTTTGGATAAAGGAATAAAATATACGGTTTTACACTTAAAGGTTCTGTCTTATTCAATATTTTGAATCATACCATAAAGAAAATCGCTTTTATTCAAATTACCCGAATTGAAAGATTATGAATTTTAATTTTCGTTTTTAGCTCGTACGTTCATCATCGTATTTCTCCGTATCCCAAATTTCTAAATGGAATATCATTCGACCATTAAAGAAGCAACTTGCTCTAAGAATAAAGCTCTAGCTTCTAACGAGATTCAAACTTATTGCATTCTATCTTGTATGGTTAGTTTTCGAAGATGTTATGACGGGGTATACTGCGTAGTCTATCATTCAAATTATATTCTTGGTAGATATATGAACATATAATGAAAGAGAATGTACTTGCCTTCAGCGTCGTTTGTTGATCTTTGGATTCAAGCAAAACAAAATTCCCAGTATAGAATTAAAGGTCGGCGAGGACTGTCTCATTTAGGATTGGCATACCACTTTATTTATTGGAAATATATATTTCCCCTTGTCGAATGTAGGTTTCTATCTATCTATCTATCTATCTATCTATCTATCTATCTATCTATCTATCTATCTATCTATCTATCATTTATTGGAAATATATGTCTCCCCTTGTCGAATGTAGGTTTCTATCTATCTATCTATCTATCTATCTATCTATCTATCTATCTATCTATCTATCTATCTATCTATCTATCTATCTATCATTTATTGGAAATATATGTCTCCCCTTGTCGAATGTAGGTTTCTATCTATCTATCTATCTATCTATCTATCTATCTATCTATCTATCTATCTATCTATCTATCTATCATTTATTGGAAATATATGTCTCCCCTTGTCGAATGTAGGTTTCTATCTATCTATCTATCTATCTATCTATCTATCTATCTATCTATCTATCTATCTATCTATCTATCTATCATTTATTGGAAATATATGTCTCCCCTTGTCGAATGTAGGTTTCTATCTATCTATCTATCTATCTATCTATCTATCTATCTATCTATCTATCTATCATTTATTGGAAATATATGTCTCCCCTTGTCGAATGTAGGTTTCTGTCTATCTATCTATCTATCTATCTATCTATCTATCTATCTATCTATCTATCTATCTATCTATCTATCTATCTCTCTCTCTATATATATATATGTATATAAATCAGTATCAAGTTTGCACTTGTGCGTTCAGTCGATGTACTTGTGTTGATAAATGTTAACTTTTGAATATCAAAATTTTGTCACATACTTCACTCGTCGGAAATATAGCACTACCCTTTTAATTCCTCGCGTTTAGTCATTTACATAATTCGCTTCTATGCATGGATTTATACAGTCCTCATACGAGTAACAAGGATAAAATGGCCTATCGTTTTTATCTGTTCTTTTGTATTAATGAAATCAAACGAACATTGCATTGAAGTTGAGCAGTTTATCATTTCCGTCTTTTGATCTCTATTTTAGGTTCTTCTTATATGGCAATCGCATGTATTTGGAGTTCTTGAAAACTGGCCTTTTCTTTAAAAAATCTCTTAAATATTTTACATGCAATTCGAATTCACTCAATTGGCTAAATGTGAACAGCAATGGTAAAAAACATTAATCGTACAAAAATGTCAAGTTGTTAGGAACGAATCGGCCGTTTATGGTGAGAAAGCCGAAAATCAAAATCAGGAAGATAATAAAATATCATTCATGTTCCCAAACTATCTATACTGCTGTCTATTATATCGGTAATGATTAAAAATAATTTTTCTAGAAATCGTGCTAACTTCGATCGTTTTACAAACATTGATTTGAAGAATTTGGCGTTTGATCAAATCAGCCGCGCTTGATATTATATTTCCCACATCAATAGTAATTGTCCAGACTGTAAAAGTTAAACAGATTTCAAAGGGACAAGATTTAAAATTTTCCTATAATATATATTTGAGACTTGATAAACCGTTCTTAATTAATATAGACGAAGGCAAACAACAATACATATAAATACGTAGGTTGGTCTCCTAAAATAAGATATGTATATTGAATGCCAGAAGTATTTAAGAAAACATCTTTGTGGACCATATATTGAAGTCGATGTAACGTCCTGTTACGCGACATGCGCCAAGTTTCCATTTCTCTTTGTGGTGGATGGGTAGCATTAATATAGAAGGTTCAATCTAATAAGGAAACCTTTAGCCACATAGTTTCGGGGATAACGAACTTCCTGAAAGTAGCCAGGTGAATAGGAGGAAGGCCATACGGAAGCATCTAAAATGATAGTCAACGGTCATCTCATGTTACTAAATTTCCTTCCACAGAATAATGTCACCATCTACATTTAGAATCTGGATATGATGTTCAAACCATGGATTGGTGTGTGATTACAGGTTTTATCTCCTGCATAGGCCACATGCGTGAGGAACAGGTTAAAATTTTTACGGTGATGTTACCACAATAATGTGATGTTAGCACTCCTAATTTGTCTTACAATATTACGACATAAGCTGTGTTATCGAAAGGTACACTTGTATTGAAGTCATGTAGAAGAACATCAAATGTAAGCATACGTTGTAGAATTATATGAACTCCACGTTTCTTTATCAGTAATGCTTTTCTCATTTAACTACCCTAAGAGCTCGAGCTAGTAATCCAGCTTTTCATGTTGAACTTTTACTGACACTTTTCTTGCAATACACAAGTATTGACATAAATTTTAAGCTCTTGCTGCAGTTCATCTTATCGAGTCTTTGAATGAGCAAAGCATACCTAAATCACTTCAGTCATACTAAACCTGTTTGCGAACGGGAATTATGAAAACATGGTAAGTTCAAACTATGGATATTAAAGGATATAAAAACTACGTTTGGATTTTGATCGAATGATGTCCTTATATGATAGCAGAACTATTATAACATTAAGAACGATATCCATTGCGTCTAAGTTTGTACTTGTTGTTTTTTTTATATTGGCAGTGTTCTTCACATACGTTATAAAATCAATAAATGATTCTTTGATTTCTACATTTGAGGTCACAAAGTGAATGTCAACAAAACGTGTCACTGGACCAATTACTCTCAATGGGCTAAATGTGATGTGGAATCAAAGAGAGTAGCATAATATCTGTTTCTAATAAACAATGTCTTTGAGAATATAGTACTGGTAAGATTTTCTTTACAGCAAACTCTGGAAAAAAACGAACTGAATTAAGGGTTTAAAATAAATAATATATTTTTATTTATTTTCTTTAGAGTGAAGAGTCTGTCCATTGGTATTCGGCGTGGCGAAAAAGTTCGTTAATAAAGTGGATATTAGTAGCAGAGTGGATAAATGCCCGTTATTGGTAGTTTGAATTCAGAATCGATCAATGTCAATCTACTGTGTTTTTCTAGACCTTAAGCAGGACAGAAATATCATTAGCAAATGATCTCTTAATTGCTTCTTCACGTGTCAGCTATGGCTGTTTTATACGCGGTAGCGTCTCCGTTCGTCCTTTCACTGTCTCCTCTTTTTAGTTGAGAGGTGTCAGCTTATATATGTTTTGACCAGGCTCCGAGACTCTGGAGCGAACATTGGATTCAGCTACATAAAAAATCTCTTTGTTTTAATTTATTTGATTGACTAAAATTATTTTATTTTCCGGCGTTCTTTTCTTTTTAGTTTTTTTTGTAACGGAAGTTATGTGTGGAGCCTCCCTGATTTTTGATATTTTTCAATCAGTTATTTTATTTTTATTTTTTTATAGGAACTCACTACATCTTCCTACATGTGAAGCTATGAGATGTATGCGTTCATTTTAGATTCCAGGAGAAATACACTTGTTTTTACGCGCTCTGAATGATTTCCTATAATTTAATGTTATTTTGATAACTGTATGAATGATAGGAAACATCTATGTATTTTTTAAGTTATAACTACACGATGCAAGATTTTAGGAGTTAAATATCGTAGTACACCTGTTCATATTTTTTTGTCTTGCTGAATTTAATTTTGAAGCTCTTTAGCAGTTCAACGTTGTTTCATTTTAGGCAGCTGACAATCACTATTTCTATAAGCCTATAACTTTTCAATTCTTTCCTTAAAGAATCCCTCCCCTCTTGTGAAAGAAACCGACTACAGGATTGTATATCATAAACGGAAAAATGTAAACAGTGAACTGCCTTATGAAGACAGAAATAAATCAACGAGGAATGATTGACCTCTTGTGTATTCTGAAAGCAATAGGTGGAACAAAAATGCAGTCATATGACGCCAATCTTTGGCATCAACCGGAGCTTTTGTATATTTAAAAATCATGAGATCCCGTTTGAACAATTTCCGTATGATGTCCATGTGTTACATCTGCTGAACATTTTTTGTCAAGCTAAACAAATCTAATATAAGATGTAGTTCAAATATGTATGCTGTCACTCTCTTTTATGCTTGCCAGACTGTTCTTTGATCTCTTTTTTTCATAAAATAGAACCTTGTTTATCATTATTAACTAAACCTTTCCTTCATAGTTATATTTTCAAGAGGAAACAAATCGTTAACAATCTTGAATTTAATCTCTTTTTTACATCAAATCAAAGAACTGCTGCTTTACCGGTATCACCACATCTCACAAATAAATTATTCATCAGTTTACTTGATTGAAATTGAATCTATATATCAGGCCCATGTCTCTGTGTTCCTGCGCCTTCAAAATCTTTCGACCTAATGTTCTACAAAGGATAAAGTAATACATACTAAATATAGTGGCATAGACAGGTTCTAAAATTTGGCTGAGCGAGGTAAAAGGCACCACAATTTGTACAAAGTAATTTTAAATTCCAGACATATTTCTACTAATCAAAATATAGGAAGATAAAAGTAAATAATGTAAACACAATAAAAAATCATTATTCATGGGTTTTGACGTTTGACAACAAAGCAACTATTATTGATAAAACGCACAAACTAAATAACTGTTATAGCTGACAATTGAATTGGCACTTTACCAAACTGACCAGATGGGGAAGAAGAACATCCTTCTTAATCTGTCTCAACCTTTTTTGGACAAGAAATATAATACTTGGATTGGTAGGCAGATAATTTTTGCACACATACAGAAATCTGACTAGCAAAACTTGTACTCACATTACCAATCCGCAGTATACGCAGATAGACAGGATATTTGGTGGGTGCAGCAACCATAGTAAGTTTAACAAAATGTAACATTTTTCTTAAATGCTAGTTTCTACAGTATTCAGCTGGTATCCGATTTCGCTCAGAACTTTAATCAGGTTGAATGTGTGTTGCCTTGAACAAAAAGGAATCTCAATGGGTATAAAAAAACCCATGAAGGATAGTTTCCGGTACACCGATATGATATCCAATCTGTGCACCAGAACATCCAAAAGATACTATTGTTTTTATTTTCGCATGTAAAGTGCATGCTGGGCACAAGTACTTTATAAAATATCCCAGCTTTATTATCAAACGCACAGAAGATGTCATTGACATACCTAACATAATAGTTGGGTCCGTTAATGAGTGAAATTAAATCTTGCTCGTAAAAACCAACAAATATATTTGCAATCATTGGCCCCAAAGGAGTACTCATAGCTATCTCTTTTATTTACTTATACGTGACTTTATCGAAGCTAAATTCAAAACATGGCAGCGAACTGTATTAAGATGATTTCAGGAATACGAGTACAGGGAGACAAAAGTCTATAATGCAATGCATCTACGCAAATATCAATGGTTTGTTGCAAATGTACACATATAAATAGATTGTTGATGTAGAATGTTCACAAACATCAGGACTGAAAGGACAGTTCTTCATAGTTGGCAAAATAATAGACACAATAAACTTTCTAGCAAAGATTGTAACAAAGCATCCAACCTCTTTGTGAAAGTGGGCAGTGTAGATCCCACTAGAGATAATATTGGACGCAAGGGAACATTATCTTTCAGTTTTGTGTAAACCATACAATTCTGGTCGTATGGAACCTACAGGTCTGACAGCTTCTTAAATATCTACCGGACAAACTTTATTTTTAACTAAACAAAGAAAACGCTTTTTAAGGTTCGACTCAATCAATTTTGCCCTGTCATGCAATTCGTCCGGTCCAAACTTTGTTTCCCCATCTGCCAAAACCGATATAATTTTGTTGACATAATTGTCATAATCCAATAACTAAACACCTACACCCTATTGGGTTGAGCGATAGATAGTCAAAGATTTCTAACGGAGTAACGAATTACCACACGAAAGTGTCCGTGCCGCGAATAATCGATGTGGGTCGTAGGATATGCGTAGACTTAAATCATTAAGTCTGGACTTTAATGCAATAAATTTATCTAAAGAAAGACGGCAAAGTTTGGATATCTCGGCTAAAAAACTTGAAATTCGATAAATATATTCTTTCTCTTAAGACAAGAGAGGAATTTAGTATTCTAAATAATGATATATATATATATATATGTGTGTGAGTGTGTGCGCGCGTGTGTGTATTTCAATGTTGGACAGTGGATGTGTAGATAAATTAACAATCTTATTGTTGGTAGTAGACAAGCTGCCAATCTTTTTATCTCTTAAAAAAATTGTTACTTCTTTTTTGATGATTAATTTGGGAAGTGATGTGTAGAAAGACAACGACGAACTTCGCTATTCTAAAGTGTTGAACATGGACTCTTCCATCAATGTAGTCGCACAAACTTCGATATTCGCTAATATTATTCCAAGTGATTAAACAGTTCTTTCATTAATCAGTAAGTGGCGTGCTCTTCAATAAAGGTGGGAAGCGTATATTGTCAAAATCAAACCACGACAACAGTTCAAGCAATACTGAAGCTCTTTCCTTTAACTTATTAATAGGAATGGACAATTCTTGATCGATCCATATTTATGAGCATTTTTCTTGTCCAAAATTCCTTATAGTTCTAATAATTCCGAAATGTTCAGCTCCAAACTCGTGATTAGAATCTGAAACTAGCTAGAGAATTATCCTTAAGTAATAATAACGAGGAAATTTTCTTTTTTTTCTTTTTGCTTTAATTTTTTGATGTCTAGAAATGTTAGACTTCGAAAATGTTCACTGTTCATAATCTGTGAGCAAGCAAAAAATAATATTGTGCTGTATTAATCAATCTTTTAATGGTTAAAATCCTTTAAAAATGACTGTATTAAAGAATGTAAAATTGAAATTGTGTGGTACTATTATCTAATTAATTAATAATTGTTATAAAAGACACGGATATATTTAAATTTATGTGATTGATTTTCTTTTAGAAAAGAAACAAGTAAAAGAACTTGAATGTAAAATGAAACGCAAAACTAAAAAGAACACACAGAAAAGGAGAAAAAAAGATTCGTTTTACTTTCTGATTTATGAATTTTTCTTTAAGAAGGAGATATTATTCGGTACATTTTTGCCAATTTTCTTCGAAACTTTTGCTTGATGTCTAAATTCTCTAACAGAAAATGTATCTATCTCAAATAGCAACAGACTGTTTTCCATTGGTCATTTCTTTGATGAGTCATGTCACCGGCATTCTTATGTTTATGCCCCATCTTAATTTCAAAACGCACTGATCCTTTATCGTAAGCATGATTTGGTCATAAAACTCAGAAATTTTCTACGGTGAACGTAAAAATAAAGATATGGTTATGGATTACCGTACAAAAGCCCTGGACAGAGTATCTAGCTTCGTTTATCGTAAAACGGAAGGAAAGCAGAGCCCAGAAATTCCCTTGTGATCACATTTCATACCACTTTTCTTGTTATGCCACATCTATTGTGGGAATGCAGAAATCGCAATGAAGAATTTTACTACTTTGCTTTTATTCTGTTTTATCCATTTTTCTATTCATCACCGGTGCCTGTGGCATATTGCTGGTACTATTATTGACATTTTGCGTCCTTGCATACCTACGCTTTGTGCTGACACTCTGTCATTTCCCAACACTGATCTAAAGAAAAATCGTTTTACTGAATTGATAAATGTATTTTGTACATCATGCATAAAAACTGTTGACAATTTAAAATATGTTTCCCCTTTATTAAAATGGAGTTTAATATGAATGCACCTGGTTAAATCTTTTACTGATGTTCTCGTTATCTGCCATTTTGATTATATAAGAATGCAAATATAATTCCGGTAATTGTAAATTTTAAACAAAGGATCTACGTGGAATCAATGTGGTTACGTTCCTTGCTATCTTCTACAATATTAATGTAAAGAAAATTCATATTTTTGGACTCCTTGTGTCAGTTTCTTTTCGAGTTTCGTCTCCACCATTGGGCTGCTGAGAGTAGTACGTCAGCGATACTATTTATAATGCCGGCTTTGATTAGACTGGATGTCCGTTTTAGGTCGTTAGCACGCTGGAAGATCAGCCACTATTATGGCATTATAACCTGTTCTAATGTTTATTTTATTTCTAGATAAAACTCAGGGTACATAATGGCCTTAATTTGATACAACGGCAAAAACAATCCAGACATACAGCCTTCCCACGGTAACATTATGCACCTCATATTAACTGTTCCACTCATACTCTTGATGTGCTTTGTCGATTTTTTTCTAATGTAGATCACATCAACCGATCCAAATATGCTAAATTGCGATTCATACATCGATACCGGTTTATTCCAAACACCGAAGCTCCATTATACCATTTAGCGAATCGAAGGCGTGCTCATCTATTAAGAAAACGTATTCTTTTGGTGAAACACGCGTTCCATGAGCCCGAATTCGCCTTGCAATATTTTTATGGTAGCCTCATTTATTTCCAAACAATTTTTGTTTACATCACTTCTTATACAGACTACTGTAAATTAGTAATCTGTAATGTTTGATTATGTAATTTCAAAATCTGTTGGCCTGTACGCTCACTTAAGCCTATGTAGTTTCAAGATTTTCACCCGAGTTCCTTGCGAAAAATTAGGTTTCATTTTTGATAATTAAGTATCTCAATTCTGATATAAAACTTCTATGTGCTGTGTCCATTCAGAACGTAGGTGATCATCGCTCTCCACATTTTCTTCTCCTTTATAGTTCTTAATAAATGTTCTCATTGTCTTATCTCTCCTAAACCTTGCTCCGCCATCCATTTACAGAAGCTCGTTAGGTAGCTTATGCGCTGTTTTTCTCTATCTTAATCTATCCTCTGTGTATCACATTTTCCAATCCCTCTTTCCTGATTATGTGCCCTAGAAATTTCACATGTCTCTTCTTGATATTAAGTGGCCTTTTTGTTTGCATTTTCTATAAGACTTCGTCGTTACTGACATGTTCGGTCCATGGTATTCTCAGATCGACAAAGAATGTATCCAAAAACTAAAGGTTTAAACTATTAAATATTAAAGGGAAATTTATATAAGATGTCATAATTATTCCACTTAAAGTAACTTAAAATTTACTGCATTAGTATTTGAAAATTCAGTGAGGCCACTAACGATCGCTTCACATAGAAAAGAAATTTCAATCATTTTGAAATCATTGAAATTTGTTTTCTGAAAATCAGTGTTCATACGGTTTGAAGTTGATATTTTTCTATTTATAATAAAAAGGTGACACAAACCTAAAACTTGGGTAGATTGAGACTGAGATTCCGTGTCCTATCGTTTAATATTAGATACTTATAAACATTAGTGAGCCTCTCACCAAAATCCGTTCGAATAAACCAAGTCCATGTTTGCTGATAGAATGAGGCAACATTAACTATCGTGACTACTAGCAGTTCTGTAATAGTGTGTTAAATAAGAGTAAGTATGCTGTGCCTCCTCTCGTCACTTTTGAAGTGTTAACATCTGCTAATATAGCAACTTGTTTAGCTCGTAAAATATCTTCTAATTCCACTCTTTTGTGGCATGTTTGATTTCCTCCTAGGACTGAGTCCCTGTTGAGTGATATGCATATAAACCTTTCCGTTATTTCTACTATCATCTCTAAACTGGTGCCCTACAAAACATGCGGACCTGATGGTGTTCCTGCAATAATCCTTAAGACATGTCTTAAACTAGCTCCTGTCCTATCTAAATTCTACAATAACCCTCTAACTTGCAACTCTTTATGCTAGACGGGGCGTTCAAATTCACTCACTGTTCTATCGCTATTTTCATGGTGAGTGCTCAGACGAAGTATACTCCTTAGTTCCATCAGTCCTAACCTTTAGCTACCTCCCATCTTTTCTTTCATACCCCCCTAGTGAGCTGTATGTTCCACTCCAGCAGCTTCTTCCCACTTCCTTGTGGAACCGACTCCCAAGAGGATGCTTCACTACAATCTTAGCCTATCCAAGTCTGGGTTGACTGTTATCTTCTGCACATATACATATAAGCTGTAGCTCTTACACTGTAACCCTCTACCTCGAGTCGCACCAGGGACATGTACAGAGTGAAAACCACTGTAAAAAAAAAAAGAAAAAAAGTGAACCGTCTGATCCTTCCAATTATCGGCCTATTAGATTTATGCCTCTGGTATTGGTCATTTATTGCAATTCGCAGGGTTTTCTTTTAGATAGGCAATATGGGTTTCGCTTCTCTAGGTCAACTGCTGATGTTTTAACGAAAGATGTTTTGCCTAAAGAGACTATAGAGATTTAGATAAGAATGATGAAGCTTGGAAATGTCGAATGCATTTGATAGGGTTTGGCATCACGTCCTTCTTCGAAAGTTGAAAGATTATGGTATTTCTGGGCAAATTTCTAATCTGACTCTGTCTTTCTTATTAAATCGCGAAATGAAAGTCCATTCTTCTAGATATTTCTGCAATAATGCAGCTGTTCCTCAGAGCTTTAGACGTAAATCTACGCTGTTCCGAATTTTCATCATTGACTTTCCTGGTGACATCAGTTCTCAACTCGGTAGCTATGCTGATGATGATACAACTATTTCCTCCTGCCTTACTAGTAAGTCTGATTTTTTCGGTAAAATCAAATTGTCAGCTGACCTAAAGAATGGCCTGCAATCTATTGTTAACTGAGGTAAGGAATGCCTTTTTGATTTTAACGTTTCCAAAACAAATCTTCTCTTTATTAGTCGTCTGGGAGACTCCTTTCTGTCTTCCATCAGCATGGCCGATGCTGACCTCCACGAGGGTAAATCTTTTCACATTCTGGGGCTAGAATCTTCAATATTATTCATCCTGATGACATCCCGCATAATGTAGCATCAATGTGCCATTTCCATAAATACTTTCATCTTAATTATTCTGACGGACCTTCCTTTCTGGTAAGAACGAAAGTGTTGCTTTGGTTTAAGGAATACTGTTGTATGTTTGGGTCAGTAATCGTGGCTAGCTAAGTTTAAAATAAAACAGAATGAATACCAACCTCCCCCTATTTTAGCATTGGGTCACATTTTTGTATTAAAACAAAATAGATATTAAATTCTTTTCTGGTAACTAGACTTTATGAATTTAAGCGCAGTACTAGATTGGCGGCAAGGTACCATCGTCTTAAAGTTGAAATGGATAGATATAACCATAAGTTCTATGCTAACAATTTCTTGGGATGAAATGTTAAAAAAAAAACAAAAAACTTATTCATAGAGCAAACAATACAATACTACATTTTCTCTATAAAGTCCTAAGTCGCCCCATATATAGAATTCTTGTGTTGGAAAGAGATGATTCATATTTACATGTCAAAATAATTGCAAGAAACAAATTGATTGTTGTTATTAGAACCTCCCTATAATTCTTAATATGGTAGAAATGACAAATTAATTAGCAGAAAGCATGTGGGATTTTAGAAGTGTATTAACTCACATAAATATTCACGCAAGCTCAATGAGGGAAAGAAAGAAATCAAATAGATGTATGACATATCTATCTGGGGAGTGAAATTTGTAATTTAATAGGATAGGCGTTGAGAAATTAAACTAAAGTTGATAAACATATAAGGGCTATTAAACTTATATATTGCAGCTAGGTTAAAAATGATCGACTAACTAAAAATAGAAAAAACGAAACAAACCAGGCACAGATTTGTTAACTCATGAAGTAAACCGTTTGAGGTGTGAACTTGGAATACGTAGATTGAGTTAAATAAACAGCGGATCTACATTTCACATCCTTTTTACGATTGATATGATTTAATATCAATTTTGAATAGATCCCATTTTCAGTCACTTCTCCTTGGATCTTTAGGTGTTAATTAACACCAAAATAGAATTTATATTAATTAAAATTCTCTCAGAGCGAGGCCCTTCCATTCTGTTGGGGTGACATTTGCGATCGCCCCAAAGGTGGACGACTGGGATGCGCCATTTCTAATTGTGGGGTCTTCATTCGCGCTCACTCTGATAAACAAGCCAAATAAAGATTTTTCCTTAAACTTTTTAAAAAAAAATCCTTGAATATCATCCGCACTTGTGAAATGTGAGTAGCCCCTAATTTTTGGTAATTTTTCATTCTGACGGCTGGAGGCAAGCTAAACAAATTATAATTTGAAATTTGTAATAAGCGCGAAAAGTTTATATAAAAAAAAACTTTGTAAAATTGTAATTTGTTGGTGTGAATTATTATTTGCGATAAGTAACTTTACATTATTTGGGGTGAAGAAACAGAAAAGACCCCTTCATAATGTTTCATTCAATTTCAGAGAAGAATCTTTGGAATTCTTCAATTAGCTTAAGAAATTTTAAGGAAAGCAATCTTTCTGTTATTGATGCATGAGACAAAGAATTATCTTGCATGTTAAGGTTCAAAATCTAAACAATAAATAAACATGCGCCATTATGTTCAAATAGAAAACTGGTTTATTTACCCAGTCGTCCTATTGTAGACGAGATGTCACACAAGGTCGAATTGAACGTTAGAAACTCGAGTGCGTACACTCGGGCCAAAAGGCCAAAATTTACCCAGTTTCCGTCCAGCGTCCGAGTTGCATTCCTGAACCATGTTAACTTCTGTGTTAGGATTAGGAATAAAGAGGGACGGAAAGAGTAAAACGTTGCTTAGAGCTGTGAAAGAAACAGGAAATTGTGGTGGACCATGAACATCTTAATCCTGAAATGATGCAGCACACAAGGATGGGTTCTCTAATTTCATGGATTTTAGAAATTTACAGCATGTTCGCCCGAATTTGATGCTGACCGAATCTATTAGCTTTCATAGAATACTGCACCACCAGCGTGTAATAGTTTAATTACTAATTACTTAACAAAGACAGTACCTACAGCTTCACAAATTAGTACATGATGATGCCTTATGGATAATTTACAATTCTCAGATTATGAATAATTCTTTAATACAATATGTCAAACGAAAATTGCATTCAAAAATAAAAAAAATGTCTTAAGTTATTCAAAGACAGACATTTAAATAAATTATTTTAATGAAATTTTCGACGTTATCCAATTTAACTCTTACTGGTATTACTTATGTTCCACAGAGTACGCAAAATAATTTCATACGGTTCGATGTAAAAACCTATTTGAACTACCAGGAAAACTTTATTTACCGATGAAGATGCTCAAATCTACGGATACTGATCACGCTATAGTGTGAATATGTGAACGACAAGGAAGTTTTAAAGAAAATAAAAGGTCACATTTAAAATCAGAAGGAGATAGTTGAAATAAGACATATGAAGAATCTTAAATTCGTTGCAGATGTTGCTGTGTTGCGATCCTGTTCTACAATGCTTGCTCATTCTATCTTGCTTTCTATTTTGATAATACGCGTGATAAAGAGAAACTTCACGGCAGCCAAATTTTCAAAATATTTGATTTCTTTCCAAAAATATTAGTAGCACAAAAGCATATTAGAGTTGCGCAAAGCAAATAAGTTGGTGCTTTTAGGTATGATAAATATTAATCGGAACAGAAAAAGAAAAAAGAAAAAAATAATTTCATTAAGCATATCAAGTAAGCAATGTAATCGTCCAATCCAGATCTGTACCTATTCACTTGCATATAGGTATGTTCAAGAGATAGAGACGTAAATATTATATCTACTGTGCAGTGACAGATAAACAGATACGTAGTTCGAAAGGGATTGGGTGAAAGAGACAAACGAGAATAAGAAAAAATGCTTTATATTAAAGAAGAAGACTAACAAGAATTCATAATCTAGAACAGTGGTTTCCACACATTATTTGCCATTCATTTGGCTCCCTAGTATCCACTTCCTACAGCCATATGAAGACACATTCTTGTTGGTATTAGGTATACTGCAAGTTCAAAACAAATATTAATCTTACACTGTAAACACAGATATGTATTTCATAAAATATGTTGAACTAAATCAATTTAGATAGATTAGCAACATGAAAATATAAATCTACCATTTTATTAAGATAGATCTACTTGGTGCAGCGATATGAGCTTCACAACATGAGGCTGGAAGGTACCGAGGATCCGTCTTAGATCTCCGCGTTCAGTAATTTTCAATCTTTGTTTGGAAAGAAGTTGGTTCACTAATATGTAATCCCACTCTACTAAATATAATGCTAAGAAGGGAATATAATAGACCTTGACTTCGTTATACAATGTTTAATAGTGGTCAGAAATGTTTATTTTTTGTAACCAAAATCTGAACTTTGTCCTCAGCTCAATGTCATTTTGGAGTCTTCCTCTGCCATTTCAGTATACTCATTGTTGATATTTAGGGATGGATTGATCTGGTATTTTAAGAAAAAAGGTCTTGAAATATGACACATCTATGAATCTTATCTAGGTGTGCACAAGATACTTGAAGGTTGTTGTCTTGTATGTTACTGTTTCCCAATTTATAGAGGTTTGCAAAGTGGAAAAGTCACGACGGACAATGTTACGGTTGAAAAACTGAGAGAGTGAAATGAAGATGACCTTGATAAGTTTAACCTCGTTTCCTTGCAGATGTAAATTAACTTCACGGAACTTTGCTTACTTTTCAGAATCATTCACAATGTCATTGTTGATGTTTCTTTATTTATCACAGATAACAGTATCGAAGTTTTGGAAAAATCTAACAACTGTGTTAAGAAATGGCATAGAAATGTTCCAGACAGTTCCGTTTTAATCTATGTGCAGCAGCAAAAAATGATAATCATCAGTCTTAGTAGAAGGCTGTCGAAATGTTGGAAATTTATAGCATGTTCCTTGATTGTAGCTACTGTTGTGTTAACAGCGCTCATTATTTTGTGAAGTCGACCAATTATTAAGTTTCTTTCACCAGATCTGACTTGCACATTAAAGACGGCTAGTAAGGTTTCTTTTAAAGAAACGAATAAAGCCACGATGAGGACTATGTCGATGGTGCTCCGTCCGTTGTACAAACCAGAATCTTGATATACTGGACGTCTTTCTCTTTTAGAAGAAATCTCAACAACACGAAATACTGACCCCCCCTTTTGTGTGTGTTCAGTTGTCTTGCAGAAAGGTTTAGTTTTCTATTTTCTTCTTTGAGAGTTGGCCATACTAACTGTATGAGAGATTTTATTTGTTATTAATCTCGCATGCTTTTGCTCTTCTCTTCCTAAGGGTTAAAAATGCTGCAACGTTCAGTCGTGTCCGTTTTCAAGCTAATATATTAAGGAGCCAAAAAGAACAAGCTACATGGTTGGGTTTTTTATTTAGTTCAGTCCACGAGTTCATATTGAGATTTATTGTATGAAAATATACAATTTTGGCACAAGGCCGAAAAGGGGGAAATTGGTTGAGGCTGATCTTCTCTGACTATCTTATACCTAGCTAACCCGATTCACGACTCATTCACTCATTACAATTTGCACATTAACCACAAGAAATCCGTCATCGATTCTCCATATAGCATAACACCGCATACACTCAGGTGACCTACAAGACGCACCCCATGACATAAAAATATCATGATCATAAAAATTTTATGCATAATCTATGGATGATTCACAATGAGAGTGGAGTGAATGAACCCCAAAACAAACTAAATATCAAAACAAACCAAACAAAGATAAGTGATGTTATTAGACCCCGTCCAAGCCGCAAAAAAGAGAGACCGCTGTATTCTGCCCTTAGAAAAAATGAAGGGACTCTCTTGCTAAGGGAGAGGGAAAGGAGAAAATAAATACGGACAAAGGGAGTAAATAAAGCTGAGCTAGTCGAGATAAAAAGGTGGGAGGGGGACAAAAACGAACAGGGAAGGTTGAGGATCCCAACTTGGATCTTAACCAAAGATGCAGCAGGAACAGGCCGGGAACAACACTTACTCACATTAACTAAGTACACAAAGCTTGTCTATCCTGACCAGAGGAGGACTCCACAGGAAACCATCCCGATGTGAATTAGGTAGACCTAAAAAAGTAAATCAAGTCAAGCCTCGTTCACACGAACCAAGCTCGCATCAGTCACCCAACTTTCGCTAATGTCTGTCGAAACCAACCGTTTTCTAACAGTTGTAATCTACATCTTGAGCTGATGCTCAAAGATTCGGATCAGATCTTGTTGAGAAAGACGGTTACCTCACAAGAATTCCGCCTGTCGCCTCATCCAAATTACCATTCGGGCCGTGGACAGCAGCGAATGAAACTCCATTCGTTTCATCCCAGAATACGGAGGTGACACATTATCACATGCGTATGAACGATCAATGAACACAAGCTTTTCGGGAGCGATACGAGCCGTCAAATCACTTTCATGGTTCCATAGGAGGCGAACCCGAGGAGAATGACAGAAGGTGTGCGAAGCCGTTTCCATAAGTCAAGGTTACACCGTTCACAGTCTGGCAAATCTGCCAAGCCCCATATGAAAGATTTGTCACTGCCTATTCCAAACCAATCGCCAGGTAAACAAAAACTCAGGGTTGCTGAGGTAATCCGCCGCCCAAAACCAGAAGGAGCGAAACCCCTCCTCCGACAAGCCTAGCCGCTCACATATTGGATCCCCCGCGCCCCCTCCACTATTTCCCGATAGAAGACTCTCCTAGGTCGAGTAATGAAAATCAACGCCAATCGACACTCACGAAGGAAATCCCGTTGAATCCGGGGTTTACGACGGCACTCAACCGGCGAGATGGGAGGACTGATAGTAAGGAAAGGGAAGGCGTCCCTTATAATTCCCGCCATAATCGAATGCCCTGGCAATACGTGGCGTAGGAAAGCCAGCTTTGATGCGATCTTGTGATTCGCCAAGTGCAGCATTCCCAGCACCCCATGACACGAACGTTGTGCTCAGAGTACTCTGTTGACTTTATGCTTGCGTCCTCTCCATTCTTATTCCGCTTGCAGAAAGGAAGTTAGGCAAGCGGTAAGGGACAATAGGAAAGACGTAAGTGGCACATGCCTCCGCCCTGCACTTCACGGACAAACTTCTTCGACGCCAAGTCCAACCTTTGCCTGTACTTCTGTACAATTTTTCTTCAGCTGGAGGTCGGGTTCAGGCCACACTCCGAGAATGCGGACAGGACTATCCGTCCAACCAAAGGGCCCCGGAAGACCGATCCCCTTCCAGGCACCTAATCGCAAGCCGGAAGACTTGTTGTTCTTAACCTTGGCTCCTGTCACATTTTCGTAACGTTCAAGCGAATTCAGTACCACTTCAATGTCGTTACAGGACGACACAAAAGTAGATACGTCATCGGCGTACGCGGAAACCCTGGACAGCGATTCCGAGTAGGGCCGGACTGCACGCGTTGTTCCTTAACCGTCAAAGGAGGGGCTTCAACACCAAAGTATAAAGTAGGGTCGACAGTAGACAACCCTGACGAACTGACCGAGACAGCGTAAAAGCGCCCTTAGTAATCTCTCCCAAGTAGCTAGCCTCTTCAGTCGGCGAACACCGAGAAAATAGCTGTGAATCTCCTCGTCGCGGAGTCCAGGCCTTTTGGTAAACCGGCTTTCGAAATGACGCCGAAACGCCCCTATATGTCGTCGGTCGCACTTGAGTACGCCCCTCCGGGGTATTGTCTTCGCGAATGTAGCGACTGGAACCTCGACATATGTCTTCCTTGCGCAATTCTGTGCCCATTTTCACAGCTTCGGAAGACATCTTGCTTAACTTATGTCTAATTACTTGACTCATGTAGCGCATGCTAGACAAACGCTCCAGGGCCTGCCTAGCTACGGCTATCTCTAGGGGATCCCCCACCCTTTTCCCGTGAAAGACTATCCTTAAGGGACTTCACCTTATCTAGCGCGAGCCGTTTGTTAAACTCCATGTTGAAGGACCTAATACTATCCTTAAGACTCTCCGACCACCTATTCCCGATAACCACCCCCGCTAGTTCCCGATGTGCTACGCTAGTTAGCTGTTCTTGGAAGTGCCGCCTGTCCACTAAAGACAGAGTGAATTTCCAGTATCCAGTCATTCTAGGCTTACAATCTAACGCCATTCGGACACAAAGAAGTTTGTGGTGCGAATAGCCTAACCAGTGGAACGTGGGACAATCTAGAAAATCTACGTCGGCCCTTCTAACTAACATCCTATCCAGGTAGCTAACTACATGGATAGACAGCCAATTATGTGCCCACGACCACATCTCTACCTCTGGGTGACCGACCCCGTATCTGTCGAAAAGAACAAACTCACCGATCAGATCAACCAATCTTCGATCGCCCGACCTCCCGCTAGCTATCTACCCCCTAACTTGGGGCCCAGGACGGCAATTCAGTCCCCCATTAAGACTAGGTGCTTTGAATCCACCAGGAACGGTCCGGACTGCCGAAAAAACGAGATCTGCCCCTCCTGATCTTTGCCGCATAAACCATAACGACCCGAAACGAACTACTTTTCACGGCAATATCGGCCACGATCAACCGGCCTCGGCATTGACATGAACAAGGTCCACCTTCGCATCCAAGGTACGCCTAACCAGCAAAGAAATCCCTCTGGAATGTCGGACTCCGTATGCTGAATAGTCGAAAAAGTCGTTAGACAGCACACACGCATCAACACTGCAAAATAGTCTGTCTCTTGGATCGCGGCGACATTCACTGCGCAGGAGGGTAGCCTTATCCCGATCCCTTAAGCCCTTGGAATTCATACTGGCTATTTTAATAGATATATTTTAGGTCTGAAACGAGAAAAAATAACATTTAACCTTTTTACAAAACCGGACGGAAATCTGTGTTGGTAAGGACCCGACGGATTGTCCTAGGCTCCCTGTACCTAACTCCGATGTCATCCGTCATTCCAGGACAATCCCGCCGACGTTCCTGGGATAGGTTAGTTTAACTGAACTTTATAATAAAGGATGGAGTAGCACAGGGGCCCTCCCAGCACAAAAATGCCTTATCCGCGAGTTCATATTACTAGACAGAAAGTATATAATGTAACATCTTAAAAAAAAATAAACAAACTTTGGAATATTCCATTTTGGATTTTGAGGGTCTGTAATAGCGATTTTGTTATTGGCCTTATTTTCTTTTGCCTCAGCCCCACTTCTTAAAAATAAACTAATTCGGATTTTCCATTTCTTTTTCTTGAGATAGGAGATAGCGAAACTAAGTTAAAACGTTAATACTTATCTGTTACCACTTTGTTCGACGCGGTGTACTAGTTATCAAGCTTGTTTATCTAGACTAATTACAACTGAGTAGTGAGTTCCATCCTCACTGTATGTTGTATACTTTCGGCTCTGTATCCCATCTTAGCTACGCTTAGTAAATCGCTACCTCTTTCTTCTCTATCAGCGCGTATTTCCGTGTGGTTCAAATTTCAATGGAAACACATCATTCCAAACTTAGATTTTATGTGTAAGCCACTACGGCTTAGACATAAAATACAAGGTGCGATGGATAAATTATCGCCATTTTCATATTTTTAATTTCGCTCATGCGCATTGTTTGTTTTTAGTTTTGTCGTAGATTAGGGTCAGTTGGGCATCGTCTGTGAGAAAATAGAGCACCATAGCGCAATTCACCAGAAATTTGGAAATAGCATGCCGTACTGCTTGGAATTCGGACCGGAATCTCCAATACTAACATTTCAGAGTGTACCATGCCACACAAGCAGGAGAACCAAGTCATAGAAGAACCATCTGGGAAGAGAGGAACATCTTTAAATAAAAGACCTTACTGTTGCGTGCAGTGACCATTTCAGTCTTTCTGTATACCTGCGAATCTTGAAACATAATAATTACAGTGCATAATAATTACAAATGAAATGCTATAGAAACATCGAAAGCATCTCCTACATAGACGGCATCACAAATGACGTAATGTGAGACAATCAGACCAGAAACAGGCCCGCTAAAGGCCGTCAAGAAGAGAAAAGTGAAATGGTATGAACACGTCTTAAGAGTCAACAATCTTTACTATAGGCTTTCGTCTTATTAAATTGCTTCCTCCTTTAATTAAAGTAGGGTTTTAGATCAAGATTATGACCATTACGGTGATCGACCAATGCAATGCATTTGTTGTATTGTAAAAGCTCTCTTGTATTCAGGTGATCTTTTATGCCTTGACGTTTCCCCTATGTATGCATTGTGGCAATTATTAAAAGTGATAGAATAAATTCCATCTTCAAGTTTTAACTTATTATTACTTGGCTTTGTATTAATTAATTCTTGTATCGTTTCAGAAGAGTACGTGTACCAAATTAATCATATATATGTATGCGTGCGTGTTTTAGAAACACGTTAATTGATATTTCCAGAAAACTTCACATTTAATATTATCAAATGTAGTATGAAGTAAAGTATTTACACATTAAATTTTTTTTCGTGAGAATTAAATAAAAACAGACTTTAGATTAATTGACACCGTTATATTTTCCGAAGAAATCCTGAAGAACCACATGTCCGCATACGTCAGATTGTGAATCATCATATCTCCAGAAAAACGGAATAAAAACGGTTATAAATTATGTTACTGTTTGGCATATAAATATCATCAATTAGATCACTTTTTATTCTCTCTCTACCTGACCCAAATCTGAAAAGATATTAAACGAGAGTAAAGACTTACAGCATTGAAATATAACAAACGTTTGATGTCTTTCTACATTTTAACACATCGATCTTTTTAAGTTCCAGACACGTATGGATGAATAGATTCGAATTTACTATGTTCCCTTACGTATTCTGGTACCAGAACTGATCAATATTTTATGCAGGGTCCAGAAAACGAGATTTTATTCGAACTCAATGTAACAAACTCATGAAATTTGTTGATATGCATTTGTATTCTTTAAAATATATATTTTGTTGTTAAAACTTATTTAATATCGCCATTATTATAATGATTGCTACCGAGATTAAAGCTTCTATTTCTATTCATAATTATCGCTTCAAGCTAAAGGCAAGCCACTTTATTTTGAGAATTAATTTTCAATAAATTTTTAAAACATCTGTAGAAAATGTCCTTTGTAAGTTCTAGCTGAAAATCGAAACTTGTATTAGTTGTTTTCGTTTTTGTTCAAGTCATGCGAAAAAAGAACATCTGATAAGTAATTCAATCATATATTTTAGTTTCCTCGCAATATAATGCGTACCAATTACATACGGAATTGAAAACCAAGATAAAATAAGTAACAAAATTATTGTCCCAAACTAAACTTCTCCATTAATCATCTCAGATAAACTTCTCGGCCATCTATCAGCATGGCTGATGCTAACCTTCAGAAAAGTGACTCATTGCGCCTTCTCGGGCTAACGTTCTCACCTGACATGAAGTGGAAATTGAGATATTGAATTCATGGCTAGGTCAGCTGCTAAGAAAGTTGGTTCAGTGTATCATGAGAGACAGTTTTTATCTCCAGAATCGATCTTACATATCGATAAGTCTACCATTCGTCCATTGCTGCCACATATGGTCCGGTGCATCTGTTATTTACTTTGAGCTCCTTGATAAGATCCAAAGAAGAATCAGCAATATTATTGGCCCTGACCTGGCGGCTCGGCTTTAATTAGTTTCCCACCACCGTAAGGCTGCTTCTCTGTGTTGTTTCTATATATACTTTCATGGTAATTGTTCGGATGAGTTCTTCGCCATGGTACTAAGGCTTTTATAAATTTAAACGCGGTACTAAACCGGCGTTGAGATCTCATCAATTTACAGTTGAGTTGGTAGATGTAGCCGTATGTTCTATGGTAAGAATTTATTTGTTCATATTTCTCGCTTGTGGAACTAGGTCTCGCTCCATGCTTTCCTCCAACATGATTCTGCAAAAAATTAAATGTAATGTCAATCGCTATCTACTGCCCTCCTGATTACTCTTTTCTCTTCCCGCTCAGTATTAATATTTCTGGTCCTAATTCTTCCACACCCTGTAACCACTTGTGTTTCAATGACATTAATACCTTTCATGGAGTGGTACAGATTTTGTTTTATACGTTAAAATCTCTGTATTGGCATGAAAGAACGCTGTCATCAACACAGGTCTACATACGGTTTATGAATTCTGGGTAGAACAACAGTCATTTCAGGTCGTAACCCATGCAAATGTAAAATCGAAATAATACTACACACTTATCTAT